>JAGDYQ010000330.1:242500-464402 GCA_021962125.1 Bulinus truncatus
TTTGTGGTGCATTTACACATTGCCTGATTATGTTTACAGATCATTTGTGGTGCATTTACACATTGCCTGATTATGTTTACAGATCATTTGTGGTGCATTTACACATTGCCTGATTATATTTACAGATCATTTGTGGTGCATTTACACATTGCCTGATTATGTTTACAGATCATTTGTGGTGCATTTACACATTGCCTGATTATGTTTACAGATCATTTGTGGTGCATTTACACATTGCCTGATTATGTTTACAGATCATTTGTGGTGCATTTTCACATTGCCTGATTATGTTTACAGATCATATGTGGTGCACTTACACATTGCCTGATTATGTTTACAGATCATATGTGGTGCATTTACACATTGCCTGATTATGTTTATAGATCATTTGTGGTGCATTTACACATTGCCTGATTATGTTTACAGATCATTTGTGGTGCATTTACACATTTCCTGATTATGTTTACAGATCATTTGTGGTGCATTTACACATTGCCTGATTATATTTACAGATCATTTGTGGTGCATTTACACATTGCCTGATTATATTTACAGATCATTTGTGGTGCATTTACACATTGCCTGATTATATTTACAGATCATTTGTGGTGCATTTACACATTGCCTGATTATGTTTATAGATCATTTGTGGTGCATTTACACATTGCCTGATTATGTTTATAGATCATTTGTGGTGCATTTAAACATTGCCTGATTATGTTTACAGATCATTTGTGGTGCATTTACACATTGACTGATTATGTTTACAGATCATTTGTGGTGCATTAACACATTGCCTGAATATGTTTACAGATCATTTGTGGTGCATTTACACATTGCCTGATTATATTTACAGATCATTTGTGGTGCATTTACACATTGCCTGATTATATTTACAGATCATTTGTGGTGCATTTACACATTGCCTGATTATATTTATAGATCATTTGTGGTGCATTTACACATTGCCTGATTATATTTATAGATCATTTGTGGTGCATTTTCACATTGCCTGATTATATTTATAGATCATTTGTGGTGCATTTACACATTGCCTGATTATATTTATAGATCATTTGTGGTGCATTTACACATTGCCTGATTATGTTTACAGATCATTTGTGGTGCATTTACACATTGCCTGATTATGTTTACAGATCATTTGTGGTGCATTTACACATTGCCTGATTATATTTACAGATCATTTGTGGTGCATTTACACATTGCCTGATTATGTTTACAGATCATTTGTGGTGCATTTTCACATTGCCTGATTATGTTTACAGATCATATGTGGTGCATTTTCACATTGCCTGATTATGTTTACAGATCATATGTGGTGCATTTTCACATTGCCTGATTATGTTTACAGATCATATGTGGTGCATTTAAACATTGCCTGATTATGTTTACAGATCATTTGTGGTGCATTTACACATTGCCTGATTATGTTTACAGATCATTTGTGGTGCATTTTCACATTGCCTGATTATGTTTACAGATCATATGTGGTGCATTTTCACATTGCCTGATTATGTTTACAGATCATATGTGGTGCATTTTCACATTGCCTGATTATGTTTACAGATCATATGTGGTGCATTTAAACATTGCCTGATTATGTTTACAGATCATATGTGGTGCATTTTCACATTGCCTGATTATGTTTACAGATCATATGTGGTGCATTTTCACATTGCCTGATTATGTTTACAGATCATATGTGGTGCATTTAAACATTGCCTGATTATGTTTGCAGATCATATGTGGTGCATTTTCACATTGCCTGATTATGTTTACAGATCATATGTGGTGCATTTTCACATTGCCTGATTATGTTTACAGATCATATGTGGTGCATTTACACATTGCCTGATTATGTTTACAGATCATATGTGGTGCATTTACACATTGCCTGATTATGTTTACAGATCATATGTGGTGCATTTTCACCTTGCCTGATTATGTTTACAGATCATATGTGGTGCATTTTCACATTGCCTGATTAAGTTTACAGATCATATGTGGTGCATTTAAACATTGCCTGATTATGTTTACAGATCATATGTGGTGCATTTTCACATTGCCTGATTATGTTTACAGATCATATGTGGTGCATTTTCACATTGCCTGATTATGTTTACAGATCATATGTGGTGCATTTTCACATTGCCTGATTATGTTTACAGATCATATGTGGTGCATTTACACATTGCCTGATTAGGTTTACAGATCATATGTGGTGCATTTTCACATTGCCTGATTATGTTTACAGATCATATGTGGTGCATTTTCACATTGCCTGATTATGTTTACAGATCATATGTGGTGCATTTACACATTGCCTGATTATATTTATAGATCATTTGTGGTGCATCCGTGCATTTACACATCGTCTGATTATATTTACAGATCATATGTGGTGCATTTTCACATTGCCTGATTATGTTTACAGATCATATGTGGTGCATTTACACATTGCCTGATTATGTTTACAGATCATTTGTGGTGCATTTACACATTGCCTGATTATGTTTACAGATCATATGTGGTGCATTTTCACATTGCCTGATTATGTTTACAGATCATATGTGGTGCATTTTCACATTGCCTGATTATGTTTACAGATCATATGTGGTGCATTTACACATTGCCTGATTATGTTTACAGATCATATGTGGTGCATTTACACATTGCCTGATTATGTTTATAGATCATTTGTGGTGCATTTACACATTGCCTGATTATGTTTACAGATCATTTGTGTTGCATTTACACATTGCCTGATTATGTTTACAGATCATTTGTGGTGCATTTACACATTGCCTGATTATATTTACAGATCATTTGTGGTGCATTTACACATTGCCTGATTATATTTATAGATCATTTGTGGTGCATTTACACATTGCCTGATTATGTTTATAGATCATTTGTGGTGCATTTTCACATTGCCTGATTATATTTATAGATCATTTGTGGTGCATTTACACATTGCCTGATTATATTTATAGATCATTTGTGGTGCATTTACACATTGCCTGATTATGTTTACAGATCATTTGTGGTGCATTTACACATTGCCTGATTATGTTTACAGATCATTTGTGGTGCATTTACACATTGCCTGATTATATTTACAGATCATTTGTGGTGCATTTACACATTGCCTGATTATGTTTACAGATCATTTGTGGTGCATTTTCACATTGCCTGATTATGTTTACAGATCATATGTGGTGCATTTTCACATTGCCTGATTATGTTTACAGATCATATGTGGTGCATTTTCACATTGCCTGATTATGTTTACAGATCATATGTGGTGCATTTACACATTGCCTGATTATGTTTACAGATCATTTGTGGTGCATTTACACATTGCCTGATTATGTTTACAGATCATTTGTGGTGCATTTTCACATTGCCTGATTATGTTTACAGATCATATGTGGTGCATTTTCACATTGCCTGATTATGTTTACAGATCATATGTGGTGCATTTTCACATTGCCTGATTATGTTTACAGATCATATGTGGTGCATTTAAACATTGCCTGATTATGTTTACAGATCATATGTGGTGCATTTTCACATTGCCTGATTATGTTTACAGATCATATGTGGTGCATTTTCACATTGCCTGATTATGTTTACAGATCATATGTGGTGCATTTAAACATTTCCTGATTATGTTTGCAGATCATATGTGGTGCATTTTCACATTGCCTGATTATGTTTACAGATCATACGTGGTGCATTTTCACATTGCCTGATTATGTTTACAGATCATATGTGGTGCATTTACACATTGCCTGATTATGTTTACAGATCATATGTGGTGCATTTTCACATTGCCTGATTATGTTTACAGATCATATGTGGTGCATTTTCACATTGCCTGATTATGTTTACAGATCATATGTGGTGCATTTTCACATTGCCTGATTATGTTTACAGATCATATGTGGTGCATTTACACATTGCCTGAATATGTTTACAGATCATATGTGGTGCATTTTCACATTGCCTGATTATGTTTACAGATCATATGTGGTGCATTTTCACATTGCCTGATTATGTTTACAGATCATATGTGGTGCATTTACACATTGCCTGATTATATTTATAGATCATTTGTGGTGCATCCGTGCATTTACAAATCGTCTGATTATATTTACAGATCATATGTGGTGCATTTTCACATTGCCTGATTATGTTTACAGATCATATGTGGTGCATTTACACATTGCCTGATTATGTTTACTGATCATTTGTGGTGCATTTACACATTGCCTGATTATGTTTACAGATCATATGTGGTGCATTTTCACATTGCCTGATTATGTTTACAGATCATATGTGGTGCATTTTCACATTGCCTGATTATGTTTACAGATCATATGTGGTGCATTTACACATTGCCTGATTATGTTTACAGATCATATGTGGTGCATTTTCACATTGCCTGATTATGTTTACAGATCATATGTGGTGCATTTTCGAATTGCCTGATTATGTTTACAGATCATATGTGGTGCATTTACACATTGCCTGATTATATTTATGGATCATTTGTGGTGCATCCGTGCATTTACACATCGTCTGATTATATTTACAGATCATATGTGGTGCATTTTCACATTGCCTGATTATGTTTACAGATCATTTGTGGTGTGTATATATTTATAGATAATTTGTGGTGCATCCGTGCATTTACACTTCGTCTGATTATATTTACAGATCATTTGTGGTGCATTTACACATTGCCTGATTATGTTTACAGATCATATGTGCTGCATTTTCACATTGCCTGATTATGTTTACAGATCATATGTGGTGCATTTACACATTGCCTGATTATGTTTACAGATCATTTGTGGTGCATTTACACATTGCCTGATTATGTTTACAGATCATATGTGGTGCATTTTCACATTGCCTGATTATGTTTACAGATCATATGTGGTGCATTTACACATTGCCTGATTATGTTTACAGATCATATGTGGTGCATTTTCACATTGCCCGATTATGTTTACAGATCATATGTGGTGCATTTTCACATTGCCTGATTATGTTTACAGATCATATGTGGTGCATTTACACATTGCCTGATTATATTTATAGATCATTTGTGGTGCATCCGTGCATTTACACATCGTCTGATTATATTTACAGATCATATGTGGTGCATTTTCACATTGCCTGATTATGTTTACAGATCATATGTGGTGCATTTTCACATTGCCTGATTATGTTTACAGATCATATGTGGTGCATTTACACATTGCCTGATTATGTTTACAGATCATATGTGGTGCATTTACACATTGCCTGATTATATTTATAGATCCTTTGTGGTGCATCCGTGCATTTACACATCGTCTGATTATGTTTACAGATCATATGTGGTGCATTTTCACATTGCCTGATTATGTTTACAGATCATATGTGGTGCATTTACACATTGCCTGATTATGTTTACAGATCATTTGTGGTGCATTTACACATTGCCTGATTATGTTTACAGATCATATGTGGTGCATTTACACATTGCCTGATTATGTTTACATATCATATGTGGTGCTTTTTCACATTGCCTGATTATGTTTACAGATCATATGTGGTGCATTTACACATTGCCTGATTATGTTTACAGATCATTTGTGGTGCATTTTCACATTGCCTGATTATGTTTACAGATCATATGTGGTGCATTTTCACATTGCCTGATTATGTTTACAGATCATATGTGGTGCATTTTCACATTGCCTGACTATGTTTACAGATCATATGTGGTGCATTTAAACATTGCCTGATTATGTTTACAGATCATTTGTGGTGCATTTACACATTGCCTGATTATGTTTACAGATCATTTGTGGTGCATTTTCACATTGCCTGATTATGTTTACAGATCATATGTGGTGCATTTTCACATTGCCTGATTATGATTACAGATCATATGTGGTGCATTTTCACATTGCCTGATTATGTTTACAGATCATATGTGGTGCATTTTCACATTGCCTGATTATGTTTACAGATCATATGTGGTGCATTTTCACATTGCCTGATTATGTTTACAGATCATATGTGGTGCATTTAAACATTGCCTGATTATGTTTACAGATCATATGTGGTGCATTTACACATTGCCTGATTATGTTTACAGATCATATGTGGTGTATATATTTATAGATCATTTGTGGTGCATCCGTGCATTTACACATCGTCTGACTATATTTACAGATCATATGTGGTGCATTTTCACATTGCCTGATTATGTTTACAGATCATATGTGGTGTATATATATTTATAGATCATTTGTGGTGCATCCGTGCATTAACACAGCGTCTGATTATATTTACAGATCATTTGTGGTGCATTTACACATTGCCTGATTATGTTTACAGATCATATGTGGTGCATTTACACATTGCCTGATTATGTTTACAGATCATATGTGGTGCATTTAAACATTGTCTGATTATGTTTACAGATCATTTGTGGTGCATTTACACATTGCCTGATTATGTTTACAGATCATTTGTGGTGCATTTTCACATTGCCTGATTATGTTTACAGATCATATGTGGTGCATTTTCACATTGCCTGATTATGTTTACAGATCATATGTGGTGCATTTTCACATTGCCTGATTATGTTTACAGATCATATGTGGTGCATTTAAACATTGCCTGATTATGTTTACAGATCATATGTGGTGCATTTTCACATTGCCTGATTATGTTTACAGATCATATGTGGTGCATTTTCACATTGCCTGATTATGTTTACAGATCATATGTGGTGCATTTAAACATTGCCTGATTATGTTTACAGATCATATGTGGTGCATTTTCACATTGCCTGATTATGTTTACAGATCATATGTGGTGCATTTTCACATTGCCTGATTATTTTTACAGATCATATGTGGTGCATTTTTACATTGCCTGATTATGTTTACAGATCATATGTGGTGCATTTTCACATTGCCTGATTATGTTTACAGATCATATGTGGTGCATTTTCACATTGCCTGATTATGTTTACAGATCATATGTGGTGCATTTAAACATTACCTGATTATGTTTACAGATCATATGTGGTGCATTTTCACATTGCCTGATTATGTTTACAGATCATATGTGGTGCATTTTCACATTGCCTGATTATGTTTACAGATCATATGTGGTGCATTTTCACATTGCCTGATTATGTTTACAGATCATATGTGGTGCATTTACACATTGCCTGATTATGTTTACAGATCATATGTGGTGCATTTTCACATTGCCTGATTATGTTTACAGATCATATGTGGTGCATTTTCACATTGCCTGATTATGTTTACAGATCATATGTGGTGCATTTACACATTGCCTGATTATATTTATAGATCATTTGTGGTGCATCCGTGCATTTACATATCGTCTGATTATATTTACAGATCATATGTGGTGCATTTTCACATTGCCTGATTATGTTTACAGATCATATGTGGTGCATTTACACATTGCCTGATTATGTTTACAGATCATTTGTGGTGCATTTACACATTGCCTGATTATGTTTACAGATCATATGTGGTGCATTTTCACATTGCCTGATTATGTTTACAGATCATATGTGGTGCATTTTCACATTGCCTGATTATGTTTACAGATCATATGTGGTGCATTTACACATTGCCTGATTATGTTTACAGATCATATGTGGTGCATTTTCACATTGCCTGATTATGTTTACAGATCATATGTGGTGCATTTTCACATTGCCTGATTA
Source organism: Bulinus truncatus (assembly GCA_021962125.1). Lineage (NCBI taxonomy): Eukaryota > Metazoa > Mollusca > Gastropoda > Planorbidae > Bulinus > Bulinus truncatus. The sequence goes on from JAGDYQ010000330.1 coordinate 250,296, forward strand.
TGTTTACAGATCATTTGTGGTGCATTTACACATTGCCTGATTATATTTACAGATCATTTGTGGTGCATTTACACATTGCCTGATTATGTTAACAGATCATTTGTGGTGCATTTACACATTGCCTGATTATGTTTACAGATCATTTGTGGTGCATTTACACATTGCCTGATTATGTTTACAGATCATTTGTGGTGCATTTTCACATTGCCTGATTATGTTTACAGATCATATGTGGTGCATTTACACATTGCCTGATTATGTTTACAGATCATATGTGGTGCATTTTCACATTGCCTGATTATGTTTACAGATCATATGTGGTGCATTTACACATTGCCTGATTATGTTTACAGATCATATGTGGTGCATTTACACATTGCCTGATTATATTTATAGATCATTTGTGGTGCATCCGTGCATTTACAAATCGTCTGATTATATTTACAGATCATATGTGGTGCATTTTCACATTGCCTGATTATGTTTACAGATCATTTGTGGTGCATTTTCACATTGCCTGATTATGTTTACAGATCATTTGTGGTGCATTTACACATTGCCCGATTATGTTTACAGATCATATGTGGTGCATTTTCACATTGCCTGATTATGTTTACAGATCATATGTGGTGCATTTACACATTGCCTGATTATATTTATAGATCATTTGTGGTGCATCCGTGCATTTACACATCGTCTGATTATATTTACAGATCATATGTGGTGCATTTTCACATTGCCTGATTATGTTTACAGATCATATGTGGTGCATTTTCACATTGCCTGATTATGTTTACAGATCATATGTGGTGCATTTACACATTGCCTGATTATGTTTACAGATCATATGTGGTGCATTTTCACATTGCCTGATTATGTTTACAGATCATTTGTGGTGCATTTACACATTGCCTGATTATGTTTACAGATCATTTGTGGTGCATTTTCACATTGCCTGATTATGTTTACAGATCATATGTGGTGCATTTTCACATTGCCTGATTATGTTTACAGATCATATGTGGTGCATTTTCACATTGCCTGATTATGTTTACAGATCATATGTGGTGCATTTAAACATTGCCTGATTATGTTTACTGATCATATGTGGTGCATTTACACATTGCCTGATTATGTTTACAGATCATATGTGGTGCATTTTCACATTGCCTGATTATGTTTACAGATCATATGTGGTGCATTTAAACATTACCTGATTATGTTTACAGATCATATGTGGTGCATTTTCACATTGCCTGATTATGTTTACAGATCATATGTGGTGCATTTTCACATTGCCTGATTATGTTTACAGATCATATGTGGTGCATTTTCACATTGCCTGATTATGTTTACAGATCATATGTGGTGCATTTACACATTGCCTGATTATGTTTACAGATCATATGTGGTGCATTTTCACATTGCCTGATTATGTTTACAGATCATATGTGGTGCATTTTCACATTGCCTGATTATGTTTACAGATCATATGTGGTGCATTTACACATTGCCTGATTATATTTATAGATCATTTGTGGTGCATCCGTGCATTTACATATCGTCTGATTATATTTACAGATCATATGTGGTGCATTTTCACATTGCCTGATTATGTTTACAGATCATATGTGGTGCATTTACACATTGCCTGATTATGTTTACAGATCATTTGTGGTGCATTTACACATTGCCTGATTATGTTTACAGATCATATGTGGTGCATTTTCACATTGCCTGATTATGTTTACAGATCATATGTGGTGCATTTTCACATTGCCTGATTATGTTTACAGATCATATGTGGTGCATTTACACATTGCCTGATTATGTTTACAGATCATATGTGGTGCATTTTCACATTGCCTGATTATGTTTACAGATCATATGTGGTGCATTTTCACATTGCCTGATTATGTTTACAGATCATTTGTGGTGCATTTACACATTGCCTGATTATATTTACAGATCATTTGTGGTGCATTTACACATTGCCTGATTATGTTAACAGATCATTTGTGGTGCATTTACACATTGCCTGATTATGTTTACAGATCATTTGTGGTGCATTTACACATTGCCTGATTATGTTTACAGATCATTTGTGGTGCATTTTCACATTGCCTGATTATGTTTACAGATCATATGTGGTGCATTTACACATTGCCTGATTATGTTTACAGATCATATGTGGTGCATTTTCACATTGCCTGATTATGTTTACAGATCATATGTGGTGCATTTACACATTGCCTGATTATGTTTACAGATCATATGTGGTGCATTTACACATTGCCTGATTATATTTATAGATCATTTGTGGTGCATCCGTGCATTTACAAATCGTCTGATTATATTTACAGATCATATGTGGTGCATTTTCACATTGCCTGATTATGTTTACAGATCATTTGTGGTGCATTTTCACATTGCCTGATTATGTTTACAGATCATTTGTGGTGCATTTACACATTGCCCGATTATGTTTACAGATCATATGTGGTGCATTTACACATTGCCTGATTATATTTATAGATCATTTGTGGTGCATCCGTGCATTTACACATCGTCTGATTATATTTACAGATCATATGTGGTGCATTTTCACATTGCCTGATTATGTTTACAGATCATATGTGGTGCATTTTCAAATTGCCTGATTATGTTTACAGATCATATGTGGTGCATTTACACATTGCCTGATTATGTTTACAGATCATATGTGGTGCATTTTCACATTGCCTGATTATGTTTACAGATCATTTGTGGTGCATTTACACATTGCCTGATTATGTTTACAGATCATTTGTGGTGCATTTTCACATTGCCTGATTATGTTTACAGATCATATGTGGTGCATTTTCACATTGCCTGATTATGTTTACAGATCATATGTGGTGCATTTTCACATTGCCTGATTATGTTTACAGATCATATGTGGTGCATTTAAACATTGCCTGATTATGTTTACTGATCATATGTGGTGCATTTACACATTGCCTGATTATGTTTACAGATCATATGTGGTGCATTTTCACATTGCCTGATTATGATTACAGATCATATGTGGTGCATTTACACATTGCCTGATTATGTTTACAGATCATATGTGGTGCATTTACACATTGCCTGATTATGTCTACAGATCATATGTGGTGCATTTTCACATTGCCTGATTATGTTTACAGATCATATGTGGTGCATTTACACATTGCCTGATTATATTTACAGATCATTTGTGGTGCATTTACACATTGCCTGATTATGTTTACAGATCATATGTGGTGCATTTTCACATTGCCTGATTATGTTTACAGATCATATGTGGTGCATTTACACATTGCCTGATTATGTTTACAGATCATATGTGGTGCATTTACACATTGCCTGATTATGTTTACAGATCATTTGTGGTGCATTTACACATTGCCTGATTATGTTTACAGATCATTTGTGGTGCATTTTCACATTGCCTGATTATGTTTACAGATCATATGTGGTGCATTTACACATTGCCTGATTATGTTTACAGATCATATGTGGTGCATTTTCACATTGCCTGATTATGTTTACAGATCATATGTGGTGCATTTACACATTGCCTGATTATGTTTACAGATCATATGTGGTGCATTTACACATTGCCTGATTATATTTATAGATCATTTGTGGTGCATCCGTGCATTTACAAATCGTCTGATTATATTTACAGATCATATGTGGTGCATTTTCACATTGCCTGATTATGTTTACAGATCATTTGTGGTGCATTTTCACATTGCCTGATTATGTTTACAGATCATTTGTGGTGCATTTACACATTGCCCGATTATGTTTACAGATCATATGTGGTGCATTTTCACATTGCCTGATTATGTTTACAGATCATATGTGGTGCATTTACACATTGCCTGATTATATTTATAGATCATTTGTGGTGCATCCGTGCATTTACACATCGTCTGATTATATTTACAGATCATATGTGGTGCATTTTCACATTGCCTGATTATGTTTACAGATCATATGTGGTGCATTTTCACATTGCCTGATTATGTTTACAGATCATATGTGGTGCATTTTCACATTGCCTGATTATGTTTACAGATCATATGTGGTGTGTATATATTTATAGATCATTTGTGGTGCATCCGTGCATTTACACATCGTCTGATTATATTTACAGATCATATGTGGTGCATTTTCACATTGCCTGATTATGTTTACAGATCATATGTGGTGTGTATATATTTATAGATCATTTGTGGTGCATTCGTGCATTTACACATCGTCTGATTATATTTACAGATCATTTGTGGTGCATTTACACATTGCCTGATTATGTTTACAGATCATATGTGGTGCATTTACACATTGCCTGATTATATTTATAGATCATTTGTGGTGCATCCGTGCATTTACACATCGTCTGATTATTTTTCAGATCATATGTGGTGCATTTTTACATTGCCTGATTATGTTTACAGATCATATGTGGTGCATTTAAACATTGCCTGATTATGTTTACAGATCATATGTGGTGCATTTTCACATTGCCTGATTATGTTTACAGATCATATGTGGTGCATTTTCACATTGCCTGATTATGTTTACAGATCATATGTGGTGCATTTAAACATTGCCTGATTATGTTTACAGATCATTTGTGGTGCATTTACACATTGCCTGATTATGTTTACAGATCATTTGTGGTGCATTTACACATTGCCTGATTATGTTTACAGATCATATGTGGTGCATTTTCACATTGCCTGATTATGTTTACAGATCATATGTGGTGCATTTACACATTGCCTGATTATATTTATAGATCATTTGTGGTGCATCCGTGCATTTACATATCGTCTGATTATATTTACAGATCATATGTGGTGCATTTTCACATTGCCTGATTATGTTTACAGATCATATGTGGTGCATTTACACATTGCCTGATTATGTTTACAGATCATTTGTGGTGCATTTACACATTGCCTGATTATGTTTACAGATCATATGTGGTGCATTTTCACATTGCCTGATTATGTTTACAGATCATATGTGGTGCATTTTCACATTGCCTGATTATGTTTACAGATCATATGTGGTGCATTTACACATTGCCTGATTATGTTTACAGATCATATGTGGTGCATTTTCACATTGCCTGATTATGTTTACAGATCATATGTGGTGCATTTTCACATTGCCTGATTATGTTTACAGATCATTTGTGGTGCATTTACACATTGCCTGATTATATTTACAGATCATTTGTGGTGCATTTACACATTGCCTGATTATGTTAACAGATCATTTGTGGTGCATTTACACATTGCCTGATTATGTTTACAGATCATTTGTGGTGCATTTACACATTGCCTGATTATGTTTACAGATCATTTGTGGTGCATTTTCACATTGCCTGATTATGTTTACAGATCATATGTGGTGCATTTACACATTGCCTGATTATGTTTACAGATCATATGTGGTGCATTTTCACATTGCCTGATTATGTTTACAGATCATATGTGGTGCATTTACACATTGCCTGATTATGTTTACAGATCATATGTGGTGCATTTACACATTGCCTGATTATATTTATAGATCATTTGTGGTGCATCCGTGCATTTACAAATCGTCTGATTATATTTACAGATCATATGTGGTGCATTTTCACATTGCCTGATTATGTTTACAGATCATTTGTGGTGCATTTTCACATTGCCTGATTATGTTTACAGATCATTTGTGGTGCATTTACACATTGCCCGATTATGTTTACAGATCATATGTGGTGCATTTTCACATTGCCTGATTATGTTTACAGATCATATGTGGTGCATTTACACATTGCCTGATTATATTTATAGATCATTTGTGGTGCATCCGTGCATTTACACATCGTCTGATTATATTTACAGATCATATGTGGTGCATTTTCACATTGCCTGATTATGTTTACAGATCATATGTGGTGCATTTTCACATTGCCTGATTATGTTTACAGATCATATGTGGTGCATTTACACATTGCCTGATTATGTTTACAGATCATATGTGGTGCATTTTCACATTGCCTGAGTATGTTTACAGATCATTTGTGGTGCATTTACACATTGCCTGATTATGTTTACAGATCATTTGTGGTGCATTTTCACATTGCCTGATTATGTTTACAGATCATATGTGGTGCATTTTCACATTGCCTGATTATGTTTACAGATCATATGTGGTGCATTTTCACATTGCCTGATTATGTTTACAGATCATATGTGGTGCATTTAAACATTGCCTGATTATGTTTACTGATCATATGTGGTGCATTTACACATTGCCTGATTATGTTTACAGATCATATGTGGTGCATTTTCACATTGCCTGATTATGTTTACAGATCATATGTGGTGCATTTAAACATTACCTGATTATGTTTACAGATCATATGTGGTGCATTTTCACATTGCCTGATTATGTTTACAGATCATATGTGGTGCATTTTCACATTGCCTGATTATGTTTACAGATCATATGTGGTGCATTTTCACATTGCCTGATTATGTTTACAGATCATATGTGGTGCATTTACACATTGCCTGATTATGTTTACAGATCATATGTGGTGCATTTTCACATTGCCTGATTATGTTTACAGATCATATGTGGTGCATTTTCACATTGCCTGATTATGTTTACAGATCATATGTGGTGCATTTACACATTGCCTGATTATATTTATAGATCATTTGTGGTGCATCCGTGCATTTACATATCGTCTGATTATATTTACAGATCATATGTGGTGCATTTTCACATTGCCTGATTATGTTTACAGATCATATGTGGTGCATTTACACATTGCCTGATTATGTTTACAGATCATTTGTGGTGCATTTACACATTGCCTGATTATGTTTACAGATCATATGTGGTGCATTTTCACATTGCCTGATTATGTTTACAGATCATATGTGGTGCATTTTCACATTGCCTGATTATGTTTACAGATCATATGTGGTGCATTTACACATTGCCTGATTATGTTTACAGATCATATGTGGTGCATTTTCACATTGCCTGATTATGTTTACAGATCATATGTGGTGCATTTTCACATTGCCTGATTATGTTTACAGATCATTTGTGGTGCATTTACACATTGCCTGATTATATTTACAGATCATTTGTGGTGCATTTACACATTGCCTGATTATGTTAACAGATCATTTGTGGTGCATTTACACATTGCCTGATTATGTTTACAGATCATTTGTGGTGCATTTACACATTGCCTGATTATGTTTACAGATAATTTGTGGTGCATTTTCACATTGCCTGATTATGTTTACAGATCATATGTGGTGCATTTACACATTGCCTGATTATGTTTACAGATCATATGTGGTGCATTTTCACATTGCCTGATTATGTTTACAGATCATATGTGGTGCATTTACACATTGCCTGATTATGTTTACAGATCATATGTGGTGCATTTACACATTGCCTGATTATATTTATAGATCATTTGTGGTGCATCCGTGCATTTACAAATCGTCTGATTATATTTACAGATCATATGTGGTGCATTTTCACATTGCCTGATTATGTTTACAGATCATTTGTGGTGCATTTACACATTGCCCGATTATGTTTACAGATCATATGTGGTGCATTTACACATTGCCTGATTATATTTATAGATCATTTGTGGTGCATCCGTGCATTTACACATCGTCTGATTATATTTACAGATCATATGTGGTGCATTTTCACATTGCCTGATTATGTTTACAGATCATATGTGGTGCATTTTCACATTGCCTGATTATGTTTACAGATCATATGTGGTGCATTTACACATTGCCTGATTATGTTTACAGATCATATGTGGTGCATTTTCACATTGCCTGATTATGTTTACAGATCATTTGTGGTGCATTTACACATTGCCTGATTATGTTTACAGATCATTTGTGGTGCATTTTCACATTGCCTGATTATGTTTACAGATCATATGTGGTGCATTTTCACATTGCCTGATTATGTTTACAGATCATATGTGGTGCATTTTCACATTGCCTGATTATGTTTACAGATCATATGTGGTGCATTTAAACATTGCCTGATTATGTTTACTGATCATATGTGGTGCATTTACACATTGCCTGATTATGTTTACAGATCATATGTGGTGCATTTTCACATTGCCTGATTATGATTACAGATCATATGTGGTGCATTTACACATTGCCTGATTATGTTTACAGATCATATGTGGTGCATTTACACATTGCCTGATTATGTCTACAGATCATATGTGGTGCATTTTCACATTGCCTGATTATGTTTACAGATCATATGTGGTGCATTTACACATTGCCTGATTATATTTACAGATCATTTGTGGTGCATTTACACATTGCCTGATTATGTTTACAGATCATATGTGGTGCATTTTCACATTGCCTGATTATGTTTACAGATCATATGTGGTGCATTTACACATTGCCTGATTATGTTTACAGATCATATGTGGTGCATTTACACATTGCCTGATTATGTTTACAGATCATTTGTGGTGCATTTACACATTGCCTGATTATGTTTACAGATCATTTGTGGTGCATTTTCACATTGCCTGATTATGTTTACAGATCATATGTGGTGCATTTACACATTGCCTGATTATGTTTACAGATCATATGTGGTGCATTTTCACATTGCCTGATTATGTTTACAGATCATATGTGGTGCATTTACACATTGCCTGATTATGTTTACAGATCATATGTGGTGCATTTACACATTGCCTGATTATATTTATAGATCATTTGTGGTGCATCCGTGCATTTACAAATCGTCTGATTATATTTACAGATCATATGTGGTGCATTTTCACATTGCCTGATTATGTTTACAGATCATTTGTGGTGCATTTTCACATTGCCTGATTATGTTTACAGATCATTTGTGGTGCATTTACACATTGCCCGATTATGTTTACAGATCATATGTGGTGCATTTTCACATTGCCTGATTATGTTTACAGATCATATGTGGTGCATTTACACATTGCCTGATTATATTTATAGATCATTTGTGGTGCATCCGTGCATTTACACATCGTCTGATTATATTTACAGATCATATGTGGTGCATTTTCACATTGCCTGATTATGTTTACAGATCATATGTGGTGCATTTTCACATTGCCTGATTATGTTTACAGATCATATGTGGTGCATTTTCACATTGCCTGATTATGTTTACAGATCATATGTGGTGCATTTACACATTGCCTGATTATGTTTACAGATCATATGTGGTGTGTATATATTTATAGATCATTTGTGGTGCATCCGTGCATTTACACATCGTCTGATTATATTTACAGATCATATGTGGTGCATTTTCACATTGCCTGATTATGTTTACAGATCATATGTGGTGTGTATATATTTATAGATCATTTGTGGTGCATCCGTGCATTTACACATCGTCTGATTATATTTACAGATCATTTGTGGTGCATTTACACATTGCCTGATTATGTTTACAGATCATATGTGGTGCATTTTCACATTGCCTGATTATGTTTACAGATCATATGTGGTGCATTTAAACATTGCCTGATTATGTTTACAGATCATTTGTGGTGCATTTACACATTGCCTGATTATGTTTACAGATCATTTGTGGTGCATTTTCACATTGCCTGATTATGTTTACAGATCATATGTGGTGCATTTTCACATTGCCTGATCATGTTTACAGATCATATGTGGTGCATTTTCACATTGCCTGATTATGTTTACAGATCATATGTGGTGTGTATATATTTATAGATCATTTGTGGTGCATCCGTGCATTTACACATCGTCTGATTATATTTACAGATCATATGTGGTGCATTTTCACATTGCCTGATTATGTTTACAGATCATATGTGGTGTGTATATATTTATAGATCATTTGTGGTGCATCCGTGCATTTACACATCGTCTGATTATATTTACAGATCATTTGTGGTGCATTTACACATTGCCTGATTATGTTTACAGATCATATGTGGTGCATTTACACATTGCCTGATTATATTTATAGATCATTTGTGGTGCATCCGTGCATTTACACATCGTCTGATTATTTTTACAGATCATATGTGGTGCATTTTTACATTGCCTGATTATGTTTACAGATCATATGTGGTGCATTTAAACATTGCCTGATTATGTTTACAGATCATATGTGGTGCATTTTCACATTGCCTGATTATGTTTACAGATCATATGTGGTGCATTTTCACATTGCCTGATTATGTTTACAGATCATATGTGGTGCATTTAAACATTGCCTGATTATGTTTACAGATCATTTGTGGTGCATTTACACATTGCCTGATTATGTTTACAGATCATTTGTGGTGCATTTACACATTGCCTGATTATGTTTACAGATCATATGTGGTGCATTTACACATTGCCTGATTATGTTTACAGATCATTTGTGGTGCATTTACACATTGCCTGATTATGTTTACAGATCATTTGTGGTGCATTTTCACATTGCCTGATTATGTTTACAGATCATATGTGGTGCATTTTCACATTGCCTGATTATGTTTACAGATCATATGTGGTGCATTTAAACATTGCCTGATTATGTTTACAGATCATATGTGGTGCATTTTCACATTGCCTGATTATGTTTACAGATCATATGTGGTGCATTTTCACATTGCCTGATTATGTTTACAGATCATATGTGGTGCATTTAAACATTGCCTGATTATGTTTACAGATCATTTGTGGTGCATTTACACATTGCCTGATTATGTTTACAGATCATTTGTGGTGCATTTTCACATTGCCTGATTATGTTTACAGATCATATGTGGTGCATTTTCACATTGCCTGATTATGTTTACAGATCATATGTGGTGCATTTTCACATTGCCTGATTATGTTTACAGATCATATGTGGTGCATTTAAACATTGCCTGATTTTGTTTACAGATCATTTGTGGCGCATTTACACATTGCCTGGTTATGTTTACAGATCATTTGTGGTGCATTTTCACATTGCCTGATTATGTTTACAGATCATATGTGGTGCATTTTCACATTGCCTGATTATGTTTACAGATCATATGTGGTGCATTTTCACATTGCCTGATTATGTTTACAGATCATATGTGGTGCATTTAAACATTGCCTGATTATGTTTACAGATCATTTGTGGTGCATTTACACATTGCCTGATTATGTTTACAGATCATTTGTGGTGCATTTTCACATTGCCTGATTATGTTTACAGATCATATGTGGTGCATTTAAACATTGCCTGATTATGTTTACAGATCATATGTGGTGCATTTTCACATTGCCTGATTATGTTTACAGATCATATGTGGTGCATTTAAACATTGCCTGATTATGTTTACAGATGATTTGTGGTGCATTTTCACATTGCCTGATTATGTTTACAGATCATATGTGGTGCATTTTCACATTGCCTGATTATGTTTACAGATCATATGTGGTGCATTTACACATTGCCTGATTATGTTTACAGATCATATGTGGTGCATTTTCACATTGCCTGATTATGTTTACAGATCATATGTGGTGCATTTTCACATTGCCTGATTAAGTTTACAGATCATATCTGGTGCATTTAAACATTGCCTGATTATGTTTACAGATCATATGTGGTGCATTTTCACATTGCCTGATTATGTTTACAGATCATATGTGGTGCATTTTCACATTGCCTGATTATGTTTACAGATCATATGTGGTGCATTTTCACATTGCCTGATTATGTTTACAGATCATATGTGGTGCATTTACACATTGCCTGATTATGTTTACAGATCATATGTGGTGCATTTTCACATTGCCTGATTATGTTTACAGATCATATGTGGTGCATTTACACATTGCCTGATTATGTTTACAGATCATATGTGGTGTGTATATATTTATAGATCATTTGTGGTGCATCCGTGCATTTACACATCGTCTGATTATATTTACAGATCATATGTGGTGCATTTTCACATAGCCTGATTATGTTTACAGATCATATGTGGTGTGTATATATTTATAGATCATTTGTTGTGCATCCGTGCATTTACACATCGTCTGATTATATTTACAGATCATTTGTGGTGCATTTACACATTGCCTGATTATGTTTACAGATCATATGTGGTGCATTTACACATTGCCTGATTATATTTAAAGATCATTTGTGGTGCATCCGTGCATTTACACATCGTCTGATTATGTTTACAGATCATATGTGGTGCATTTTTACATTGCCTGATTATGTTTACAGATCATATGTGGTGCATTTACACATTGCCTGATTATGTTTACAGATCATTTGTGGTGCATTTACACATTGCCTGATTATGTTTACAGATCATATGTGGTGCATTTACACATTGCCTGATTATGTTTACAGATCATATGTGGTGCATTTTCACATTGCCTGATTATGTTTACAGATCATATGTGGTGCATTTTCACATTGCCTGATTATGTTTACAGATCATTTGTGGTGCATTTACACATTGCCTGATTATGTTTACAGATCATTTGTGGTGCATTTTCACATTCCCTGATTATGTTTACAGATCATATGTGGTGCATTTACACATTGCCTGATTATGTTTACAGATCATTTGTGGTGCATTTACACATTGCCTGATTATGTTTACAGATCATTTGTGGTGCATTTTCACATTGCCTGATTATGTTTACAGATCATATGTGGTGCATTTTCACATTGCCTGATTATGTTTACAGATCATATGTGGTGCATTTACACATTGCCTGATTATGTTTACAGATCATTTGTGGTGCATTTACACATTGCCTGATTATGTTTACAGATCATTTGTGGTGCATTTTCACATTGCCTGATTATGTTTACAGATCATATGTGGTGCATTTTCACATTGCCTGATTATGTTTACAGATCATATGTGGTGCATTTAAACATTGCCTGATTATGTTTACAGATCATATGTGGTGCATTTTCACATTGCCTGATTATGTTTACAGATCATATGTGGTGCATTTTCACATTGCCTGATTATGTTTACAGATCATATGTGGTGCATTTAAACATTGCCTGATTATGTTTACAGATCATTTGTGGTGCATTTACACATTGCCTGATTATGTTTACAGATCATTTGTGGTGCATTTTCACATTGCCTGATTATGTTTACAGATCATATGTGGTGCATTTTCACATTGCCTGATTATGTTTACAGATCATATGTGGTGCATTTTCACATTGCCTGATTTTGTTTACAGATCATATGTGGTGCATTTAAACATTGCCTAATTTCTATTACAGATCATTTGTGGTGCATTTACACATTGCCTGATTATGTTTACAGATCATTTGTGGTGCATTTTCACATTGCCTGATTATGTTTACAGATCATATGTGGTGCATTTTCACATTGCCTGATTATGTTTACAGATCATATGTGGTGCATTTTCACATTGCCTGATTATGTTTACAGATCATATGTGGTGCATTTAAACATTGCCTGATTATGTTTACAGATCATTTGTGGTGCATTTACACATTGCCTGATTATGTTTACAGATCATTTGTGGTGCATTTTCACATTGCCTGATTATGTTTACAGATCATATGTGGTGCATTTTCACATTGCCTGATTATGTTTACAGATCATATGTGGTGCATTTTCACATTGCCTGATTATGTTTACAGATCATATGTGGTGCATTTAAACATTGCCTGATTATGTTTACAGATCATTTGTGGTGCATTTTCACATTGCCTGATTATGTTTACAGATCATATGTGGTGCATTTTCACATTGCCTGATTATGTTTACAGATCATATGTGGTGCATTTTCACATTGCCTGATTATGTTTACAGATCATATGTGGTGCATTTTCACATTGCCTGATTATGTTTACAGATCATATGTGGTGCATTTTCACATTGCCTGATTAAGTTTACAGATCATATGTGGTGCATTTAAACATTGCCTGATTATGTTTACAGATCATATGTGGTGCATTTTCACATTGCCTGATTATGTTTACAGATCATATGTGGTGCATTTTCACATTGCCTGATTATGTTTACAGATCATATGTGGTGCATTTTCACATTGCCTGATTATGTTTACAGATCATATGTGGTGCATTTACACATTGCCTGATTATGTTTACAGATCATATGTGGTGCATTTTCACATTGCCTGATTATGTTTACAGATCATATGTGGTGCATTTACACATTGCCTGATTATGTTTACAGATCATATGTGGTGTGTATATATTTATAGATCATTTGTCGTGCATCCGTGCATTTACACATCGTCTGATTATATTTACAGATCATATGTTGTGCATTTTCACATTGCCTGATTATGTTTACAGATCATATGTGGTTTGTATATATTTATAGATCATTTGTGGTGCATCCGTGCATTTACACATCGTCTGATTATATTTACAGATCATTTGTGGTGCATTTACACATTGCCTGATTATGTTTACAGATCATTTGTGGTGCATTTACACATTGCCTGATTATGTTTACAGATCATATGTGGTGCATTTTCACATTGCATGATTATGTTTACAGATCATATGTGGTGCATTTTCACATTGCCTGATTATGTTTACAGATCATATGTGGTGCATTTAAACATTGCCTGATTTTGTTTACAGATCATTTGTGGCGCATTTACACATTGCCTGATTATGTTTACAGATCATTTGTGGTGCATTTTCACATTGCCTGATTATGTTTACAGATCATATGTGGTGCATTTTCACATTGCCTGATTATGTTTACAGATCATATGTGGTGCATTTTCACATTGCCTGATTATGTTTACAGATCATATGTGGTGCATTTAAACATTGCCTGATTATGTTTACAGATCATTTGTGGTGCATTTACACATTGCCTGATTATGTTTACAGATCATTTGTGGTGCATTTTCACATTGCCTGATTATGTTTACAGATCATATGTGGTGCATTTAAACATTGCCTGATTATGTTTACAGATCATATGTGGTGCATTTTCACATTGCCTGATTATGTTTACAGATCATATGTGGTGCATTTAAACATTGCCTGATTATGTTTACAGATGATTTGTGGTGCATTTTCACATTGCCTGATTATGTTTACAGATCATATGTGGTGCATTTTCACATTGCCTGATTATGTTTACAGATCATATGTGGTGCATTTACACATTGCCTGATTATGTTTACAGATCATATGTGGTGCATTTTCACATTGCCTGATTATGTTTACAGATCATATGTGGTGCATTTTCACATTGCCTGATTAAGTTTACAGATCATATGTGGTGCATTTAAACATTGCCTGATTATGTTTACAGATCATATGTGGTGCATTTTCACATTGCCTGATTATGTTTACAGATCATATGTGGTGCATTTTCACATTGCCTGATTATGTTTACAGATCATATGTGGTGCATTTTCACATTGCCTGATTATGTTTACAGATCATATGTGGTGCATTTACACATTGCCTGATTATGTTTACAGATCATATGTGGTGCATTTTCACATTGCCTGATTATGTTTACAGATCATATGTGGTGCATTTACACATTGCCTGATTATGTTTACAGATCATATGTGGTGTGTATATATTTATAGATCATTTGTGGTGCATCCGTGCATTTACACATCGTCTGATTATATTTACAGATCATATGTTGTGCATTTTCACATTGCCTGATTATGTTTACAGATCATATGTGGTGTGTATATATTTATAGATCATTTGTGGTGCATCCGTGCATTTACACATCGTCTGATTATATTTACAGATCATATGTGGTGCATTTTCACATTGCCTGATTATGTTTACAGATCATATGTGGTGTGTATATATTTATAGATCATTTGTTGTGCATCCGTGCATTTACACATCGTCTGATTATATTTACAGATCATTTGTGGTGCATTTACACATTGCCTGATTATGTTTACAGATCATATGTGGTGCATTTACACATTGCCTGATTATATTTAAAGATCATTTGTGGTGCATCCGTGCATTTACACATCGTCTGATTATTTTTACAGATCATATGTGGTGCATTTTTACATTGCCTGATTATGTTTACAGATCATATGTGGTGCATTTACACATTGCCTGATTATGTTTACAGATCATTTGTGGTGCATTTACACATTGCCTGATTATGTTTAAAGATCATATGTGGTGCATTTACACATTGCCTGATTATGTTTACAGATCATATGTGGTGCATTTTCACATTGCCTGATTATGTTTACAGATCATATGTGGTGCATTTTCACATTGCCTGATTATGTTTACAGATCATTTGTGGTGCATTTACACATTGCCTGATTATGTTTACAGATCATTTGTGGTGCATTTTCACATTGCCTGATTATGTTTACAGATCATTTGTGGTGCATTTACACATTGCCTGATTATGTTTACAGATCATTTGTGGTGCATTTTCACATTGCCTGATTATGTTTACAGATCATATGTGGTGCATTTTCACATTGCCTGATTATGTTTACAGATCATATGTGGTGCATTTTCACATTGCCTGATTATGTTTACAGATCATATGTGGTGCATTTTCACATTGCCTGATTATGTTTACAGATCATATGTGGTGCATTTAAACATTGCCTGATTATGTTTACAGATCATTTGTGGTGCATTTTCACATTGCCTGATTATGTTTACAGATCATATGTGGTGCATTTTCACATTGCCTGATTATGTTTACAGATCATATGTGGTGCATTTACACATTGCCTGATTATGTTTACAGATCATATGTGGTGCATTTTCACATTGCCTGATTATGTTTACAGATCATATGTGGTGCATTTTCACATTGCCTGATTATGTTTACAGATCATATGTGGTGCATTTAAACATTGCCTGATTATGTTTACAGATCATATGTGGTGCATTTTCACATTGCCTGATTATGTTTACAGATCATATGTGGTGCATTTTCACATTGCCTGATTATGTTTACAGATCATATGTGGTGCATTTACACATTGCCTGATTATGTTTACAGATCATATGTGGTGCATTTTCACATTGCCTGATTATGTTTACAGATCATATGTGGTGTGTATATATTTATAGATCATTTGTCGTGCATCTGTGCATTTACACATCGTCTGATTATATTTACAGATCATATGTTGTGCATTTTCACATTGCCTGATTATGTTTACAGATCATATGTGGTGTGTATATATTTATAGATCATTTGTGGTGCATCCGTGCATTTACACATCGTCTGATTATATTTACAGATCATTTGTGGTGCATTTACACATTGCCTGATTATGTTTACAGATCATTTGTGGTGCATTTACACATTGCCTGATTATGTTTACAGATCATATGTGGTGCATTTTCACATTGCCTGATTATGTTTACAGATCATATGTGGTGCATTTTCACATTGCCTGATTATGTTTACAGATCATTTGTGGTGCATTTTCACATTGCCTGATTATGTTTACAGATCATATGTGGTGCATTTTCACATTGCCTGATTATGTTTACAGATCATATGTGGTGTGTATATATTTATAGATCATTTGTGGTGCATCCGTGCATTTACACATCGTCTGATTATATTTACAGATCATTTGTGGTGCATTTACACATTGCCTGATTATGTTTACAGATCATTTGTGGTGCATTTACACATTGCCTGATTATGTTTACAGATCATATGTGGTGCATTTTCACATTGCCTGATTATGTTTACAGATCATATGTGGTGCATTTAAACATTGCCTGATTATGTTTACAGATCATTTGTGGTGCATTTTCACATTGCCTGATTATGTTTACAGATCATATGTGGTGCATTTTCACATTGCCTGATTATGTTTACAGATCATATGTGGTGCATTTACACATTGCCTGATTATGTTTACAGATCATATGTGGTGCATTTTCACATTGCCTGATTATGTTTACAGATCATTTGTGGTGCATTTTCACATTCCCTGATTATGTTTACAGATCATATGTGGTGCATTTACACATTGCCTGATTATGTTTACAGATCATTTGTGGTGCATTTACACATTGCCTGATTATGTTTACAGATCATTTGTGGTGCATTTTCACATTGCCTGATTATGTTTACAGATCATATGTGGTGCATTTTCACATTGCCTGATTATGTTTACAGATCATATGTGGTGCATTTACACATTGCCTGATTATGTTTACAGATCATTTGTGGTGCATTTACACATTGCCTGATTATGTTTACAGATCATTTGTGGTGCATTTTCACATTGCCTGATTATGTTTACAGATCATATGTGGTGCATTTTCACATTGCCTGATTATGTTTACAGATCATATGTGGTGCATTTAAACATTGCCTGATTATGTTTACAGATCATATGTGGTGCATTTTCACATTGCCTGATTATGTTTACAGATCATATGTGGTGCATTTTCACATTGCCTGATTATGTTTACAGATCATATGTGGTGCATTTAAACATTGCCTGATTATGTTTACAGATCATTTGTGGTGCATTTACACATTGCCTGATTATGTTTACAGATCATTTGTGGTGCATTTTCACATTGCCTGATTATGTTTACAGATCATATGTGGTGCATTTTCACATTGCCTGATTATGTTTACAGATCATATGTGGTGCATTTTCACATTGCCTGATTTTGTTTACAGATCATATGTGGTGCATTTAAACATTGCCTAATTTCTATTACAGATCATTTGTGGTGCATTTACACATTGCCTGATTATGTTTACAGATCATTTGTGGTGCATTTTCACATTGCCTGATTATGTTTACAGATCATATGTGGTGCATTTTCACATTGCCTGATTATGTTTACAGATCATATGTGGTGCATTTTCACATTGCCTGATTATGTTTACAGATCATATGTGGTGCATTTAAACATTGCCTGATTATGTTTACAGATCATTTGTGGTGCATTTACACATTGCCTGATTATGTTTACAGATCATTTGTGGTGCATTTTCACATTGCCTGATTATGTTTACAGATCATATGTGGTGCATTTTCACATTGCCTGATTATGTTTACAGATCATATGTGGTGCATTTTCACATTGCCTGATTATGTTTACAGATCATATGTGGTGCATTTAAACATTGCCTGATTATGTTTACAGATCATTTGTGGTGCATTTTCACATTGCCTGATTATGTTTACAGATCATATGTGGTGCATTTTCACATTGCCTGATTATGTTTACAGATCATATGTGGTGCATTTTCACATTGCCTGATTATGTTTACAGATCATATGTGGTGCATTTTCACATTGCCTGATTATGTTTACAGATCATATGTGGTGCATTTTCACATTGCCTGATTAAGTTTACAGATCATATGTGGTGCATTTAAACATTGCCTGATTATGTTTACAGATCATATGTGGTGCATTTTCACATTGCCTGATTATGTTTACAGATCATATGTGGTGCATTTTCACATTGCCTGATTATGTTTACAGATCATATGTGGTGCATTTTCACATTGCCTGATTATGTTTACAGATCATATGTGGTGCATTTACACATTGCCTGATTATGTTTACAGATCATATGTGGTGCATTTTCACATTGCCTGATTATGTTTACAGATCATATGTGGTGCATTTACACATTGCCTGATTATGTTTACAGATCATATGTGGTGTGTATATATTTATAGATCATTTGTCGTGCATCCGTGCATTTACACATCGTCTGATTATATTTACAGATCATATGTTGTGCATTTTCACATTGCCTGATTATGTTTACAGATCATATGTGGTTTGTATATATTTATAGATCATTTGTGGTGCATCCGTGCATTTACACATCGTCTGATTATATTTACAGATCATTTGTGGTGCATTTACACATTGCCTGATTATGTTTACAGATCATTTGTGGTGCATTTACACATTGCCTGATTATGTTTACAGATCATATGTGGTGCATTTTCACATTGCATGATTATGTTTACAGATCATATGTGGTGCATTTTCACATTGCCTGATTATGTTTACAGATCATATGTGGTGCATTTAAACATTGCCTGATTTTGTTTACAGATCATTTGTGGCGCATTTACACATTGCCTGATTATGTTTACAGATCATTTGTGGTGCATTTTCACATTGCCTGATTATGTTTACAGATCATATGTGGTGCATTTTCACATTGCCTGATTATGTTTACAGATCATATGTGGTGCATTTTCACATTGCCTGATTATGTTTACAGATCATATGTGGTGCATTTAAACATTGCCTGATTATGTTTACAGATCATTTGTGGTGCATTTACACATTGCCTGATTATGTTTACAGATCATTTGTGGTGCATTTTCACATTGCCTGATTATGTTTACAGATCATATGTGGTGCATTTAAACATTGCCTGATTATGTTTACAGATCATATGTGGTGCATTTTCACATTGCCTGATTATGTTTACAGATCATATGTGGTGCATTTAAACATTGCCTGATTATGTTTACAGATGATTTGTGGTGCATTTTCACATTGCCTGATTATGTTTACAGATCATATGTGGTGCATTTTCACATTGCCTGATTATGTTTACAGATCATATGTGGTGCATTTACACATTGCCTGATTATGTTTACAGATCATATGTGGTGCATTTTCACATTGCCTGATTATGTTTACAGATCATATGTGGTGCATTTTCACATTGCCTGATTAAGTTTACAGATCATATGTGGTGCATTTAAACATTGCCTGATTATGTTTACAGATCATATGTGGTGCATTTTCACATTGCCTGATTATGTTTACAGATCATATGTGGTGCATTTTCACATTGCCTGATTATGTTTACAGATCATATGTGGTGCATTTTCACATTGCCTGATTATGTTTACAGATCATATGTGGTGCATTTACACATTGCCTGATTATGTTTACAGATCATATGTGGTGCATTTTCACATTGCCTGATTATGTTTACAGATCATATGTGGTGCATTTACACATTGCCTGATTATGTTTACAGATCATATGTGGTGTGTATATATTTATAGATCATTTGTGGTGCATCCGTGCATTTACACATCGTCTGATTATATTTACAGATCATATGTTGTGCATTTTCACATTGCCTGATTATGTTTACAGATCATATGTGGTGTGTATATATTTATAGATCATTTGTGGTGCATCCGTGCATTTACACATCGTCTGATTATATTTACAGATCATATGTGGTGCATTTTCACATTGCCTGATTATGTTTACAGATCATATGTGGGTGTATATATTTATAGATCATTTGTTGTGCATCCGTGCATTTACACATCGTCTGATTATATTTACAGATCATTTGTGGTGCATTTACACATTGCCTGATTATGTTTACAGATCATATGTGGTGCATTTACACATTGCCTGATTATATTTAAAGATCATTTGTGGTGCATCCGTGCATTTACACATCGTCTGATTATTTTTACAGATCATATGTGGTGCATTTTTACATTGCCTGATTATGTTTACAGATCATATGTGGTGCATTTACACATTGCCTGATTATGTTTACAGATCATTTGTGGTGCATTTACACATTGCCTGATTATGTTTAAAGATCATATGTGGTGCATTTACACATTGCCTGATTATGTTTACAGATCATATGTGGTGCATTTTCACATTGCCTGATTATGTTTACAGATCATATGTGGTGCATTTTCACATTGCCTGATTATGTTTACAGATCATTTGTGGTGCATTTACACATTGCCTGATTATGTTTACAGATCATTTGTGGTGCATTTTCACATTGCCTGATTATGTTTACAGATCATTTGTGGTGCATTTACACATTGCCTGATTATGTTTACAGATCATTTGTGGTGCATTTTCACATTGCCTGATTATGTTTACAGATCATATGTGGTGCATTTTCACATTGCCTGATTATGTTTACAGATCATATGTGGTGCATTTTCACATTGCCTGATTATGTTTACAGATCATATGTGGTGCATTTTCACATTGCCTGATTATGTTTACAGATCATATGTGGTGCATTTAAACATTGCCTGATTATGTTTACAGATCATTTGTGGTGCATTTTCACATTGCCTGATTATGTTTACAGATCATATGTGGTGCATTTTCACATTGCCTGATTATGTTTACAGATCATATGTGGTGCATTTACACATTGCCTGATTATGTTTACAGATCATATGTGGTGCATTTTCACATTGCCTGATTATGTTTACAGATCATATGTGGTGCATTTTCACATTGCCTGATTATGTTTACAGATCATATGTGGTGCATTTAAACATTGCCTGATTATGTTTACAGATCATATGTGGTGCATTTTCACATTGCCTGATTATGTTTACAGATCATATGTGGTGCATTTTCACATTGCCTGATTATGTTTACAGATCATATGTGGTGCATTTACACATTGCCTGATTATGTTTACAGATCATATGTGGTGCATTTTCACATTGCCTGATTATGTTTACAGATCATATGTGGTGTGTATATATTTATAGATCATTTGTCGTGCATCTGTGCATTTACACATCGTCTGATTATATTTACAGATCATATGTTGTGCATTTTCACATTGCCTGATTATGTTTACAGATCATATGTGGTGTGTATATATTTATAGATCATTTGTGGTGCATCCGTGCATTTACACATCGTCTGATTATATTTACAGATCATTTGTGGTGCATTTACACATTGCCTGATTATGTTTACAGATCATTTGTGGTGCATTTACACATTGCCTGATTATGTTTACAGATCATATGTGGTGCATTTTCACATTGCCTGATTATGTTTACAGATCATATGTGGTGCATTTTCACATTGCCTGATTATGTTTACAGATCATTTGTGGTGCATTTTCACATTGCCTGATTATGTTTACAGATCATATGTGGTGCATTTTCACATTGCCTGATTATGTTTACAGATCATATGTGGTGTGTATATATTTATAGATCATTTGTGGTGCATCCGTGCATTTACACATCGTCTGATTATATTTACAGATCATTTGTGGTGCATTTACACATTGCCTGATTATGTTTACAGATCATTTGTGGTGCATTTACACATTGCCTGATTATGTTTACAGATCATATGTGGTGCATTTTCACATTGCCTGATTATGTTTACAGATCATATGTGGTGCATTTAAACATTGCCTGATTATGTTTACAGATCATTTGTGGTGCATTTTCACATTGCCTGATTATGTTTACAGATCATATGTGGTGCATTTTCACATTGCCTGATTATGTTTACAGATCATATGTGGTGCATTTACACATTGCCTGATTATGTTTACAGATCATATGTGGTGCATTTTCACATTGCCTGATTATGTTTACAGATCATATGTGGTGCATTTTCACATTGCCTGATTATGTTTACAGATCATATGTGGTGCATTTTCACATTGCCTGATTATGTTTACAGATCATATGTGGTGCATTTAAACATTGCCTGATTATGTTTACAGATCATATGTGGTGCATTTTCACATTGCCTGATTATGTTTACAGATCATATGTGGTGCATTTACACATTGCCTGATTATGTTTACAGATCATATGTGGTGCATTTTCACATTGCCTGATTATGTTTACAGATCATATGTGGTGCATTTTCACATTGCCTGATTATGTTTACAGATCATATGTGGTGCATTTAAACATTGCCTGATTATGTTTACAGATCATATGTGGTGCATTTTCACATTGCCTGATTATGTTTACAGATCATATGTGGTGCATTTTCACATTGCCTGATTATGTTTACAGATCATATGTGGTGTGTATATATTTATAGATCATTTGTGGTGCATCCGTGCATTTACACATCGTCTGATTATATTTACAGATCATTTGTGGTGCATTTACACATTGCCTGATTATGTTTACAGATCATTTGTGGTGCATTTACACATTGCCTGATTATGTTTACAGATCATATGTGGTGCATTTTCACATTGCCTGATTATGTTTACAGATCATATGTGGTGCATTTAAACATTGCCTGATTATGTTTACAGATCATTTGTGGTGCATTTTCACATTGCCTGATTATGTTTACAGATCATATGTGGTGCATTTTCACATTGCCTGATTATGTTTACAGATCATATGTGGTGCATTTACACATTGCCTGATTATGTTTACAGATCATATGTGGTGCATTTTCACATTGCCTGATTATGTTTACAGATCATATGTGGTGCATTTTCACATTGCCTGATTATGTTTACAGATCATATGTGGTGCATTTTCACATTGCCTGATTATGTTTACAGATCATATGTGGTGTGTATATATTTATAGATCATTTGTGGTGCATCCGTGCATTTACACATCGTCTGATTATATTTACAGATCATTTGTGGTGCATTTACACATTGCCTGATTATGTTTACAGATCATTTGTTGTGCATTTACACATTGCCTGATTATGTTTACAGATCATATGTGGTGCATTTTCACATTGCCTGATTATGTTTACAGATCATATGTGGTGCATTTAAACATTGCCTGATTATGTTTACAGATCATTTGTGGTGCATTTTCACATTGCCTGATTATGTTTACAGATCATATGTGGTGCATTTTCACATTGCCTGATTATGTTTACAGATCATATGTGGTGCATTTACACATTGCCTGATTATGTTTACAGATCATATGTGGTGCATTTTCACATTGCCTGATTATGTTTACAGATCATATGTGGTGCATTTTCACATTGCCTGATTATGTTTACAGATCATATGTGGTGCATTTTCACATTGCCTGATTATGTTTACAGATCATATGTGGTGCATTTAAACATTGCCTGATTATGTTTACAGATCATATGTGGTGCATTTTCACATTGCCTGATTATGTTTACAGATCATATGTGGTGCATTTACACATTGCCTGATTATGTTTACAGATCATATGTGGTGCATTTTCACATTGCCTGATTATGTTTACAGATCATATGTGGTGTGTATATATTTATAGATCATTTGTCGTGCATCCGTGCATTTACACATCGTCTGATTATATTTACAGATCATATGTTGTGCATTTTCACATTGCCTGATTATGTTTACAGATCATATGTGGTGTGTATATATTTATAGATCATTTGTGGTGCATCCGTGCATTTACACATCGTCTGATTATATTTACAGATCATTTGTGGTGCATTTACACATTGCCTGATTATGTTTACAGATCATTTGTGGTGCATTTACACATTGCCTGATTATGTTTACAGATCATATGTGGTGCATTTTCACATTGCCTGATTATGTTTACAGATCATATGTGGTGCATTTAAACATTGCCTGATTATGTTTACAGATCATTTGTGGTGCATTTTCACATTGCCTGATTATGTTTACAGATCATATGTGGTGCATTTTCACATTGCCTGATTATGTTTACAGATCATATGTGGTGCATTTACACATTGCCTGATTATGTTTACAGATCATATGTGGTGCATTTTCACATTGCCTGATTATGTTTACAGATCATATGTGGTGCATTTTCACATTGCCTGATTATGTTTACAGATCATATGTGGTGCATTTAAACATTGCCTGATTATGTTTACAGATCATATGTGGTGCATTTTCACATTGCCTGATTATGTTTACAGATCATATGTGGTGCATTTTCACATTGCCTGATTATGTTTACAGATCATATGTGGTGCATTTACACATTGCCTGATTATGTTTACAGATCATATGTGGTGCATTTTCACATTGCCTGATTATGTTTACAGATCATATGTGGTGTGTATATATTTATAGATCATTTGTCGTGCATCCGTGCATTTACACATCGTCTGATTATATTTACAGATCATATGTTGTGCATTTTCACATTGCCTGATTATGTTTACAGATCATATGTGGTGTGTATATATTTATAGATCATTTGTGGTGCATCCGTGCATTTACACATCGTCTGATTATATTTACAGATCATTTGTGGTGCATTTACACATTGCCTGATTATGTTTACAGATCATTTGTGGTGCATTTACACATTGCCTGATTATGTTTACAGATCATATGTGGTGCATTTACACATTGCCTGATTATATTTCACCTCTTAGAACTCCACGTCTTATTTCACAACCCTTGAATTAGCCATTTCACTTCAGCCGTCAACATAACCGTGTTTGCAATGGTCATTGCTGCTTAGATAATGTGCCGTGGCGAGCTTACCTCGTGCCCCCGCCCATTCGAAAACC
Source organism: Bulinus truncatus (assembly GCA_021962125.1). Classification (NCBI taxonomy): domain Eukaryota; kingdom Metazoa; phylum Mollusca; class Gastropoda; family Planorbidae; genus Bulinus; species Bulinus truncatus. The sequence continues at coordinate 276,713 of JAGDYQ010000330.1, forward strand.
ATATAATATATGTAAAATATACCATTTGGAGCCCCCTTGTGAGTAGCGCCCGGGGCGTGATGCCCCCTTTGCCCATCCTCGCTACGCCTCTGCTCAGATAGCATATGTAGTCGACTGAACTCGCCTGGATTTGAGCCCAGGAGCTATAGCATACCATGATCCCCCCACACAGGCCCACCGTCAGACATTTCGGGCCTCACAGGAGATCGAACCAGCGACCCTCAGGTCGACAGTCGAGCGCTTTTACCACACGACCATCTGTCGTGCGGTGTAGAACGCTAGACTGTTGACTGTTGTGTCTAGGGTTTGAACCTTAGTGAGAACTTTGTTTTCTTTTTTTTTTGTGTTTTGTTTTTTGAGATCGCCAAGTCCATCCAGCTTTAAGTTTGAGGGGAATCAAGACGGCTGGGTGTTGAGCTAGCAACACAATACATCAATACGCTGTGGTTGCAGAGACAGATGAATTCTACACTTCATCTGCTCCAATGAGCCTTTAGGGGTTTAATTAAGGTGACTTTATTTGAATTTTTTTAACTGTCTGAAGGAGGGAAACAATTCTTTCTTATAAATCTAACAGTGCAACATTAGACAGAAAAGTCCAATGAAATGAGATGACTGTAAAGGTATATATATTTTTACTGCTTTATTACACTCAAGTTAATACAAATTATACACGAAATTACAGGACACTAAGTTATATGTTTAACATACCTTTCCGGAGTATAATAGAAATGTACACATTGAAGTGCAGTTCATCAGATCACACTGATATTTTTTTACTAATGAACATTTTTTTTGTGCAAATAATATTCATTTATTTTTATTTTAAAAAATGGCAATCTCGTTTGAATGCATAGGTCATTATGTAGAAAAACCTCTCTTTTGAGGAACTTCACAGAGAATGGTTCCACCATAACGGGACCACACATCAATCATAAAGAAATCGGCGTTCCTACAGAGAGCAAGAAAGTTTTCACCTGTGCCTCCATTCGGCTCTTTCTCTCCCCACTTTAGATACTTCAGGGGTGTATTTGTGAGGGGGTTCACCCAGCTACCTTCCTGTTTCTCATCCGACCCGGCCAGGTACACAACGTAAAAGTTAAATTGCTTCACAAAATTTCGGACAAATGCAAACTCGCCCTCGTCATTGATTTCGGCCAAACTTCCACCCAACCTACTACATGTGTCTCCAGCTAACGTCATATTGAAGTTGCTGCTCGTCCATTTTCGTAAATAATAACGCTTTCCCAAGTAGGAAGTCGACACTTGGAATGTCTCCAGGAATTTCGTTGACGTTTCCGTTTGTGACTTTATAAAAACTTTGAAAAGTCCTCTCATCAAATTCCCCATATCAGAAATACATTGTTCAAGAGTGGCACATGTAGGGTTAATACTTGGCTGGGTTTCAACTGGTAAACACATAATATGAAAGTTAATAATATACATAAATAATAGATACTGGACGAGGTGAGTGGCTAAGAGGAACCTGACAGTATAGATACTGGACGAGGGGAGTGGCTAAGAGGAATGGGACAGTATGGATACTGGACGACGGGAGTGGCTAAGAGAGTTGTGACAAAGTGCAAAAAAAAATAAAGATAATTGTTGATGTGACGTGTTCTTTTTTCGCGCTGGCCGATAGAAATAATAATTTTCCTAATAAGACTTTTTTTTTTACGTATTAGTCAATCCTACCGTGGACTAATTTTATTCTACGCGACATCCGGTCTAGCTAAATATAAATGCATATATATATATATATATATATATATATATATATTTATATATAGATATATATATATATATTATCTATGCATATGTTTTTGTGTTGGTAAGAACTAGTTGAAGAGAATTTGTAATGTTTTAATTAGATTTGTAAGTAAATTGATCACTTCCTTTTGAAATCTATCGACTATTGCCGCTTCGAGCCGATGTGTCCTTTTGGGGGTGGGGGGGGGTCCATTCTGGAGACTTACAACATTAAGTTTTTTTTTGTTACGAATGTGTACAGTCTATGTACCAATATTGATAATGTATAATAACGCATCTGAAGATGGAATAACATTCCGTGTGCCATTAATTTTATAAGAGTAGTATAATGACACTTGTATAATAAGAACACACCAAATAAGTCGTAATAGGCTATATATATATTAGGGCTGTACCGGAATCCGATTCCGGTTCCTGTTAAGCCGGATTCCGGCAGTATTAACAAATCCGGTTGCGATTCCGGTTCCGGTTAAAATGTGCCGGATTTAAGCCGGATTTCTTTGTTGTTTGAAATTTGTAAGAAATTTTTTAGCGCAACATAATTTTGAAATATTTAGCGCTATACAATTAAATTAAAACAATAACTTCCTTTGCTTTCTATAACTACAATAACGTCGATCGCTTTTAGTTCTATATGTAAGTACAAATATATTAAAAAGGAAGACTTGAATCGTATTTAGTCTAGTACAGGGGTCGGCAACCTGCGGCTCGCGAGCCGCATGCGGCTCTTTCGATGTCAAGTTGTGGTTCTTTCGATGTCAAATTGCGGCCTGATTAAATACCGTAATATTGAAACAACAAATTTAGTGGCTCTTTAAAAATTGAGAAAATTGTGAATTATAACTTTAGGCTCTTCCGTCTCAAAAGGTGCCGACCCCTGGTCAAGTAATACGACACCTTATCTTCCGCTACTTTTGATTTCGTGTTTTCTATAAACTATATTTAGCTATCAAAGTTTAACTTTTTTAAAGAGCAGACAACAATCTATTTTTGGGTGTTTACAGTATTAAAAAAGTTCAATAATCTATTTTTCTGCACGTTTTTTAATTTAGTGGATTTTGTCACGATTTTGATAAAAATTCCTCGCATATTTAGATAAATAACTTGAAGATACATTTTTAATTGAACATTAATGTGATATTGATTTACATTTGAAATGCATTTTAATTTGCGTTTTTATGGGAAATAGTCAGATAATGGTTTAAATGAAAGTTTGAATGAAATAACACGGTTCGGTGAAAACTAAAGAAAAATAAGCTATCGGGTGGTGTCACTATATATATATATATATATAAACATGTTTATTATACTTTCTAAGATATGTTATCCATTTCTTTGTTTGATTGTAATAGAAATCAAGTTAAATTAGGTACAGCTTTATTAAAACAATTTTTTAAAACGAAGAACCTGTTACTTTGACAGAGTTATCTTTCTTAACTCAAGTTTGGGGAAGGGGTTTTAGTCACAGTCTTCAAGATCTAAATGGTTAATACTGTTTTTTGCTATCTAGTACTTCAAAACTAAATTTTTTATTTTATTTTTCATTCTTATATCTTTTTTATGTTAGGCGAGAAATTACTACTTCGTTCGGAATAATTACTATTTAATTCGGTAAAATCCTGTTCCTGTTCCGATTCCGGCAGGATTCAAATATTAAATCCGATTCCGGTTCCGATCCTGCAGGATCTAAAAATTACAATCCGGTACAGCCCTAATATATATATATATATATATATATATATATATATATATATATATATATGTGTGTGTGTGTGTGTGTATGTTTGGTATAATTACTTATATAATGAACAAAAATATACTCACCAGTGACGGGTTGACACTTACTACCACACCCAAATGGTCTGCACTCAGAACCATTGGTACACATTCCTTCACACAGATTAGCACACCTTATTGCTTTGATCCCAGGTAAGCCATCTAAATGAATACAGCAAACAGTTATTTAAGTATTTCTATTAAAGTAAGACTTCATCTTTTCTTTCTTCCAGTTATTCATCAAATCATTACTTTTTTTTAAGCAATAAGAGCATGTTTTAGGTTATAAATAAAAACAGCAACTTACCCGCGACAAGATGAGGTATCAATAAGATGTAGACAAGATGTAGAGACCACATGGTAGAAGCCACCAATGTGTTTGTGTTGACAGCAATTCCAAATCAGTCAATGAAATATGAAGTGTCTCGTAGTCCGGTGCTTTGCGTTATGAATGTTTTTACCGAACACTTTATGGAGTCTATCATATATACAAGGTTAACTGTCACTTAGAGAGCCCACACCAGTAATTTAAAAGTTCAACCGGATGTTGTATAGATTTTTTGGTTCAATCCCCTTCATTATACCACACTTTGAACTGAATAGTTCATGACGTATTTGGAGAGTTTCTTTTTCCCTCAATGGGAACATGTTTGATGGAATCTGAGCATGTACTAGGGAGGCTATTATAAAGATGAACTGTCATATCTAAATCTTAAGTACATGTATAAACATTCATCCCAAACACAGATCAACCTCAGAACATTCAGCCCAAACACAGATCAACCTCAGTACATTCAGCCCAAATACACATCAATCTCAGTAAATTCAGCCCAAACACACATCAATCTCAGTACATTCAGCCCAAACACACATCAATCTCAGTACATTCAGCCCAAACACAAATCAATCTCAGTACATTCAGCCCAAATACACATCAATCTCAGAAAATTCAGCCCAAACACACATCAATCTCAGTACATTCAGCCCAAATACACATCAATCTCAGTAAATTCAGCCCAAACACACATCAATCTCAGTACATTCAGCCCAAACACACATCAATCTCAGTACATTCAGCCCAAACACAAATCAATCTCAGTACATTCAGCCCAAATACACATCAATCTCAGAAAATTCAGCCCAAACACACATCAATCTCAGTACATTCAGCCCAAACACACATCAATCTCAGTACATTCAGCCCAAACACAAATCAATCTCAGTACATTCAGCCCAAATACACATCAATCTCAGAAAATTCAGCCCAAACACACATCAATCTCAGTACATTCAGCCCAAATACACATCAATCTCAGTAAATTCAGCCCAAACACACATCAATCTCAGTACATTCAGCCCAAACACACATCAATCTCAGTACATTCAGCCCAAACACAGATCAATCTCAGTACATTCAGCCCAACACACATCAATCTCAGTATTTCTTCACGATTTACAATGTAAATCTTGTTTTTATTTTACACTTTTATTTAGTTTCACTCTCTGTAAGTCTGTCTCAGTGGCGTTATTTCAGACTGATAGATCCTAGATTACATGTAGGCCAACCCTAACCCTAGATCCCAGACCATATGTAGGCTAACCCTAACCTTAGATCCTAGACCATATGTAGGCTAACCCTAACCCTAGATCCTAGACCATATGTAGGCTAACCCTAACCCTAGATCCTAGACTATATGTAGGCCAACCCTAACCCAAACCCGCAATCATAAGTCCTAAATCTTTCTCAGACGTTGTTAGGTGCAATTATCAGATCAATAAGTTGCTAAGGCTGTTCAATAGATTACGCGTTTTTTTTTTGGTGTTCTTGAAACTTATAAAACAGAATTTATTTATTTATTAAAACAAACATTGAAGTGTGGAAACAGGGGGGGGGGGGTGAGAGGGGCATTTATCATCACGTGATAAGCTGTCCTCTCCCCTTCACTTCAGTGTCGGCAATTGAGGGAGGGGGTGCTGTTCTAGTCAAAATTTGTCTTAATCAGCAGTACTGGAACAAAGTCATGTTCTTCGGAGAGCATCCAGTGTTACAAACTGTATTAAGACATCTTCCCGTTCAACACCCACTCCCTTTTCTTCCCGTGTTATATCAACCCCCACCCCCTTTTATCTCCACCCCCACTACTTCTTCTCCCAATAGAATGTACGGACGTTGGGCTGACAAGCCGTACTTGTCCGTCAAACCAATAGCCCGTGACGATGGACTCGTCTCCGCCCGGCATCCATCTTTCCCCCCCTCCCATGAAATTAATTCCTCGGACCAGGCCGGATGATGACAGAGCGTGCGCGCCTTATCATATGGTACCGTTGTCCAGCACACCTTGGTGACACGACGTTGATGTATGGTTTCAGAGTATGTTTTAACGGTATAAATTGAGATGAGTTTTAGTAATCGAGAAGCAGTACACCCCCTTGCGGGGACTGGGTGATTCCCCCACTCCGAGGGGTCCATGTTATACGAGTCTGTTTTAGACTCCCGATTGTAACTTCTTTTTATACTTATGGTTTGCATATTGTAACTTAGCGGCCCAGCTAAAAGTTCTTTTTAGAACTATATGCTTATATGTATCTACTTTGAATAAAGTTAAGTGTTTTTTATCATATATCCACCCGACTTAGTCGTTCTGTATTTTCTCGTCACGCGGCTGTACTCAAATATAAATTATTGACATCACGTATCCAGTTCAGAACTAGATTACCCACAGACAACGGCCATCGCAACAGCCCTAAAAGGCGAGATTGTGATATCCAGGCTCTGCTCTGTTTGAGGAAGCATTCATTACGATTGGGGGGGCAGCTTGTCTTAAGATGTATTGTAATAAGCAGGGCCATTCTTGGGTTTTACGGCACCCTAGGATTAATAGTAGGGATGTGACGAAGTTCGAATTCGAATCCGACGACATTCGAACTTCGACGTTTTTTGAGCAAATTCGAATCCGACGGATTTAAAAAAAAATCCGTCGCATTCGAATTTGAAAAATTACGTTTTCAGATCAAACACGGCCGTAGAAATCGTAACTAAAATTTAAAAACCTAGAGACCTTCGAAAACCCGAAATAAAGAAAACATAAAACTAAACTCTTGGACCCTTACTCAGCTGTCCATAGATTACACGTCGTATTTGGTCATGAACGTATTTTAGATACACCCTTCACGCACCACTGCGGCCAAACACTGTTTTCATCAGAGCTTTCTAAACCTCGGAATGATTGGTTATGTGTGACCAATTGGAGTGAGTTGGAATAACATTTGGAATAATTTGGAATGAGTTCGAGGAATGACTTTTGGAATTAGTTAAAATGACATTTGGAATGATTTGGAATGACCTTGGAATGACGTTTGGAATGATTTCAAAGGAGTTGGAATGACGTTTGAAATGATTTGGAATGACATTTGAAATGATTTGGAATGGTTTGTTATGAATTGGAATTACAATAGGAACGATTTGGAATGATTTGGAATGACGTTTGAAATGATTTGAATGATTTGGAATTATATATAGATTTAGGTATATTATACACACACACACACACACATATATATATATATATATATATTGTTGCCTGCTGGATTAAGTGCCACTTCTACTGTGTATTTAGTATCTTGTCTGCCTAGGATTCTTTCAGTCTGTAGCAGTGGCGTCATTTCAACAAAAAAAATATTTTTTTTGGGGGGGTGGGGGGCAAATACCGTCTGGTTTTCATTTTTCCATCAATTACGTCATCAAAATCCATTGATTTAACCAATTAACCCCAAATGACGCCACTGCTATGTAGCCACTTGTTCTATTATAGATAGTCTAAATACAGACGCTTTCAAACTCCGTACAGTAGTATTTATAACAGTTGCACTTGGATTCAGTGTATATGGTAATATTTATTATTAACACAAGGTACATCACATGCAACATGGCCCAACATCAATTTCACTCCGTACAATAACATCAATATCATTTGATAATCTACTTGTGTCCACTTTCGACTCTATCTGGAAATCTAATGTCCTTCCACTCTGGTCACTAGCTTATATCGGAGACCGAAGTCGATCCCCGCCCCCCCTTTCAAACTAGGTCACGTGACTGGTCTCTTAACCATCGTCCTGATGTTAGCGCCTTGATATACTCCTTTTTAGCCAAGCGTTGACCCAATTCCGCATTCGAATACGACGGATTTATATTTGCCAAATCCGAATCCGACGGATGCGGATTTTCATCAGCTCCGTCACATCCCTAATTAATAGCTTAGAGTTACGTCTCTTGGTTCCACATTTGACACTCGCCTTTAGGCCCTGCGTGATAGCCCCTGTGTGATAGGCCCTAACGCAAAGGTCGCCTCTGATATGTCTAGTATTCAGTAGAGTGAGCAGCTCAATTGACAAAAAAAAATACAATGCTCATTGTAGTATGACTTTGTTGTTTATTATTACTAAATATTCGGATGTAGTCAGGTACAACAGTATTGTTTTATTATTACTCAAAGCGTTTACCCTCCAAAGTGCGTTACGTTTCTCATTAAACGCTTGGCTTATGATTCATTACTTGAAGTGTTAAACCAAAATATGTTTGTTAACCCACTATGTGCGTTAATCCCTCGTTACAAGTACATGTGGTGCAACCGTCAGGCGTTGTTTGGTAACCATAGAGACAGCCGAGAGAACACACTATGGGCGACATACATGCTCGCTTAGCAACTGTAAGGATACAAATTGAGACAAAATAAATTTAAATAATATACACACGGGAGGCCAAATGAATATATCTTTCTTTAATCGTATGTAAACTGCGTCCAAAAAGTAATATTTGAACAAAAACAACAACGATGTAATATTTTGCAGATAAATATTTTTTCTAATATGACTTACGTTATTAAAATACATCTAAAATTCGATAGAAAAATGTATATATATAAATACTAACCAAGAACTGGCTGACAAGTGTGACCACACCCGTTTGACCTACATTCGTAGCCAGCTGGACATCCATCTTGTCCAGTCAAAGCTCTCAGCAGAAGGTTGGAGGAACACATCTCGACACAGATGTCCAAGATGGCCGCCGAGGTGGCTAATGCGATTAAAAAGAAAAGTAACCAGTAAAAAACCAGCATCTTAAGCCTGTTCCATTCAACACAAGACGTGTTAGCGCATTTTCGTGTTATGTATCAGTACGTATGTTAGCTTTCAGTAAATATTTTTAATCTGAAATAAAAAAATTAAATTAATTTTATTCGAAACAATAAGTTTGATCAGTGGTTAGAATTTTCTGCTAAAATTCTGAACACTTTAGTGAAATAAAATATTTGCATGGAAAATGAGGTCATATGGCACTTCCAGGAATTCAAACTGCCACTACAAGAGGTCAGATCGCAAAATGGACTTTTGATGCAGGAATGGCAGGCCAAGACCTACAAAAAAAAAAGAATATACATCATGGGTCTAGGACTTATGGTTGCTGAGATCTAGGGTGAAGACAGACGGACAGGCGGACAAAACGGAAACAATAGCACATTCGACTTCTCGAAAATGCGCTAAAACTACTGTCAAATATTGTTTTAAAAAGTAACAGAAATGTAATGAAATCGAGAATGCATCTTCATAAAACTCACGAAGTACGTTTCGGTAAGTTGTGGACGGGCAGTTAGGTCAGTTAGTCCAACGGCGAGTGGGGGGGGGGCGGGGCTCTTGAAGTTGAAAGGTAAACTTTGTTCTTCTTCCCTCCCCCCCTCTCTCCCCTCCTGTCTACACATACAGTAGTTATCAATTTTTTTTTTTTAAAAAAGTCAAATTATAGTATCATATTATTAACTGTATATTCTATTGTTTAGTATTCACAATGATATCATTATTATCATGTTATCGGTGGGTAGCTATTGACCTACGCACACATAATGACGTTTGACTCTGGAAAGTACCTAAAAAGCTAAACGATCTAATAAGATAATACCGATTTGGGGGTTCTGTGTTAAATCGAAAGTAAAGAGTTCATACAAACAGTATTCCAGTTTAAAATACAATCGTGAAAAAAAAAATCGGATCTGCCCGAAACCAAAAATAACCTAGCCTACCGATCAAGTCTAAGGGGATATAACTCTTTGCGAAGGTTTTGCAGGGTACAGTTAGTCATTGATATATATATATATATATATATATATATATATATATATATATATATTTAATATTGTATGTACTTCAATGTGTAACCATAGTAATTATTACGAAATGTATGTTGCAAAGTGATAACGATAAACGTTTCACTGAAAGATACTGCTTTGTTTGAATATATTTGTAAAATGAGACAAATCTTTAATAATGCCTATTGGTTATTTCCTTTTCTTTTTTGTTTTTTCTTTTTGAAATTTTTTAGGTTCAGTAAAATCACCGATTCTCTACAATCAACAAACCTCATCACCGATTCTCTACAATCAACAAACCTCATCACCAATTCTCTACAATCAACAAACCTCATCACCGATTCTCTACAATCAACAAACCTCATCACCGATTCTCTACAATCAACAAACCTCATCACTGATTCTCTACACTCAACAAACCTCATCACCGATTCTCTACAGTCAATAAACCTCATCACCGATTCTCTACAATCAACAGACCTCATCACCGATTCTCTACACTCAACAAACCTCATCACCGATTCTCTACAATCAACAAACCTCATCACAGATTCTCTACACTCAACAAACCTCATCACAGATTCTCTACACTCAACAAACCTCATCACAGATTCTCTACAGTCAAAAAACCTCATCACCGATTCTCTACAATCAACAAACCTCATCACCGATTCTCTATACTCAACAAACCTCATCACCGATTCTCTACAGTCAACAAACCTCATCACCGATTCTCTACAGTCAACAAACCTCATCACCGATTCTCTACACTCAACAAACCTCATCACCGATTCTCTACACTCAACAAACCTCATCACCGATTCTCTACAGTCAACAAACCTCATCACAGATTCTCTACACTCAACAAACCTCATCACCGATTCTCTACACTCAACAAACCTCATCACCGATTCTCTACACTCAACAAACCTCATCACCGATTCTCTACACTCAACAAACCTCATCACCGATTCTCTACAATCAACAAACCTCATCACAGATTCTCTACACTCAACAAACCTCATCACAGATTCTCTACACTCAACAAACCTCATCACAGATTCTCTACAGTCAAAAAACCTCATCACCGATTCTCTACAATCAATAAACCTCATCACCGATTCTCTATACTCAACAAACCTCATCACCGATTCTCTACAATCAACAAACCTCATCACAGATTCTCTACACAACAAACCTTATCACAGATTCTCTACACTCAACAAACCTCATCACAGATTCTCTACAGTCAAAAAACCTCATCACCGATTCTCTACACTCAACAAACCTCATCACCGATTCTCTATACTCAACAAACCTCATCACCAATTCTCTACAGTCAACAAACCTCATCACCGATTCTCTACAGTCAACAAACCTCATCACCGATTCTCTACACTCAACAAACCTCATCACCGAATCTCTACACTCAACAAACCTCATCACCGATTCTCTACACTCAACAAACCTCATCACCGATTCTCTACACTCAACAAACCTCATCGCCGATTCTCTACAATCAACAAACCTCATCACAGATTCTCTACAGTCAATAAACCTCATCACCAATTCTCTACACTCAACAAACCTCATCACCGATTCTCTACAATCAACAAACCTCATCACAGATTCTCTACACTCAACAAACCTCATCACAGATTCTCTACACTCAACAAACCTCATCACAGATTCTCTACACTCAACAAACCTCATCACCGATTCTCTACACTCAACAAACCTCATCACCGATTCTCTACACTCAACAAACCTCATCACCGATTCTCTACACTCAACAAACCTCATCACCGATTCTCTACACTCAACAAACCTCATCACCGATTCTCTACACTCAACAAACCTCATCACCGATTCTCTACACTCAACAAACCTCATCACCGATTCTCTACAGTCAACAAACCTCATCACAGATTCTCTACACTCAACAAACCTCATCACCGATTCTCTACACTCAACAAACCTCATCACCGATTCTCTACACTCAACAAACCTCATCACCGATTCTCTACACTCAACAAACCTCATCACCGATTCTCTACAGTCAACAAACCTCATCACCGATTCTCTACACTCAACAGACCTCATCACCGATTCTCTACAATCAACAAACCTCATCACCGATTCTCTACAATCAACAAACCTCTTTTCGCGAACATAAAACCGAGGCAAGGATAAGTATGTTTATAATCGCATAATATCTCCATGGCGACTTCTAAAATATACTCTCTGACCAACTTTCTACCACTGTGCTTCAAGAGTTCACTACCACCGAAGATCACTAGGTAATCCTAATGCTATATATCGGCGGACTTCACACCCCCCAACCTTTTCCTCGGCACGGACCGGTCCGCGTCTGATAACTTCACCTCGGCCCGCTGGGAGGGAGGATGTTGATTGTGTCTCGTCCAAGGAAATGCCCACAATCCAGAGAGAATACACTACAGTAAATAAAAAGGAAATAACTTAATGTTTCTTAGGCTGCCCAGTATTATTCGATCCACGGACAGTTACCGAACCGCGGGCCGGGGTGGGGGGGGGGGGGTTGAGGACCACTGCTATATATGATGTCTCACCCCTCCCCACCCTTTCGATGATAGGATGACATTTAACCTCTGGATCTCGAGACCGACAATCAGGGCCGTTTTAAGGTCATCGTAGGCCTCAGGCACTTTCAAAGTCGTAGGCCCCAGGCACTTTCAAAGTCGTAGGCCCCAGGCACTTTCAAAGTCGTAGGCCCTCCCCATCTTCATTTTTTAATATTTTTCCATAATGCACCCGCACTTCTTTGCGATTTGAAATCTAAATAAACTTTGAGGACGTCATATGTGACTTTGCTTAGACTAAGAGTCGAGAAGTTAACATACTGTAAATTACAGATCTACAGCTTGACGTGATCATCTCACACGGTTATATATAGTTACTTTAATATAAAACATTATTAAATTGTATTGGCCTTCTGAACTTGTTTTCACTATATCTTCTGGCTTTCATTGGCCCTTGAAAAGTCCGTAGGCCCTAGGTACAGTGCCTACTGTGCCCTAGTTGATAAAGCGGCCCTGCCCACAATTGTATACATTTGTTATTCTCATTATTTGATAATCGTTCTGGCTAGACCATGTCCGTCGCGGTGCACCACGATATCCATGTGAGACTAGAGTCACGTGATCAACACGTGATCGCCACCGTAATATTACCCAGCAAACCCATGATAAAGTAAACATATATCAGAGGTACAGAGATAAGTTATTTCTAATGATAGTGATTGTGGAGAAATTGTACAGTCAGAGTTTGATGACGCAATTCGATAGGCTCCGACCACCACACAGCCTCCATGACGCCATCCCTACATCGCGTTGTATTTTATTCTGAGTTTTTACGTGTGTACGTCATTTCTAACTAAATGACGTATACTACAACCGACATTGGGGAGAACGTGCTCTACTTTAGCAGTTGTAAAATCAGTCTAACTTTGGGCATCGTAGTATGCTGATGGATGTTGCAGTTTCTATCTAGACAGTAGTTATTGCACTCCTCCTGACTTCACCATTATATGTCAGTTCATTTTCATGCAGTTATATTCATGGGCGTCGCTAGGAATTTTTCCAGGGGGGGGGCAAATAACCACTTTATGACATTTTTTCAAAATGAATACGCCCATGGTTATATTAAAGAATTAAATATTACTATTGTTACTTTCAACTGGAGTCGACTTAATATATTAGTGTTATCACTGTTGTTGGAGCATCTGTTACAAGTTCATAAAAAGAACATCGTAACAGTAAACATTCTGACATGAACAGACAGTTAGGTCAAGAATATCAAGAATAATTTTATTTTACTTGGATTCTATAAAACATTGATGGGGTAGGTTTTTTCTTAAAGGATGGTATTCTTTCATTTCCCAAATATGGCCGGAAATACAGTGGCTATGTAGGCACCATGGGGGGGGGGGGTGCTAGATACATCACCATTGAGTTGAGCTAGTACCTACGTCGTACGACCGTCCATATCCCCTCCCCCCCCCACGACTAAATAGTTATCTCAAATTATAAGTTAATATTTGTTTGACACTAGTGGAAACTTACCGGATGCGAGACATAGGAACACAATTAGTGTACAGAGCCGCATGTTGACCAGTTTTTGAAAAAAACCACAATGAAACTTAAAACATCTGAATAAGTAGACTTAGACTCAAAGTCAGCGGCGTACCGACGAGGGAGAGAAGTGGTGGGGAGGGGGGTGCTGTAGTGGTGCTCCCCACCGTCTTACATTCTCCAACAAGGGGTGTAGGGGATGTGCCATTTTTACAACAACAGAACTCAATCAGGCCTTGTGTATACTTTTTTTTTATTTCTAAAAAAAATATTGCCCGGTACCTAACTTGAATGCCTGACCCCCCCCGCCACACACACACACACACACCCTCCCCTTCCCCAGTTACACATATCCAGTGAATGCCACCGCCTGTAGATTGTATTTTTGCAACTGTTGATAAGAAACTGGAATGTTTGTAATCGCTAAAGTTGATCGTGACATTCAAAACATTTTTTTTTTTAATTTTTGGTTGACCATTGACAGAATAATTTTAGAACAGATTGTTTTATTTTCGAAAATATACTGTACGCAATATTAAAATCTATACGTACAAAGAAAGGTGACTGATACATTTCATAAGTGATCTTATTAGACTATTTATAAAAAAAAATTTCCATTAAAATTCCGGTCTGATGGATGCAGTAATGCTATTAACTCTACACTTGTTGTTTATTGTCTGATGGATGCAGTGATGATATTAACTCTACACTTGTTGTTTATTGTCTGATGGATGCGGTGATGATATTAACTCTACACTTGTTGTTTATTGTCTGGTGGATGCGGTGATGATATTAACTCTACACTTGTTGTTTATTGTCTGGTGGATGCGGTGATGATATTAACTCTACACGTTGTTTATTGTCTGGTGGATGCGGTGATGATATTAACTCTACACTTGTTGTTTATTGTCTGGTGGATGAAGTGAAGGATAATAACTCTACACTTGTTGTTTATTGTCTGGTGGATGCAGTGAGGATATTAACTCTACACTTGTTGTTTATTGTCTGATGGATGCAGTGATGATATTAACTCTACACTTGTCGTTTATTGTCTAATGGATGCAGTGATGATATTAACTCTACACTTGTTGTTTATTGTCTGGTGGATGCAGTGAGGATATTAACTATACACTTGTTGTTTATTGTCTGGTGGATGCGGTGATGATATTAACTCTACACTTGTTGTTTATTGTCTGGTGGATGCAGTGAGGATATTAACTCTACACTTGTTGTTTATTGTCTGGTGGATGCAGTGAGGATATTAAATCTACACTTGTTGTTTATTGTCTGATGGATGCAGTGATGATATTAACTCTACACTTGTTGTTTATTGTCTGGTGGATGCAGTGAGGATATTAACTTTACACTTGTTGTTTATTGTCTGGTGGATGAAGTGAAGGATATTAACTCTACACTTGTTGTTTATTGTCTGGTGGATGAAGTGAAGGATATTAACTCTACAATTGTTGTTTATTGTCTGATGGATGCAGTGATGATATTAACTCTACACTTGTTGTTTATTGTATGGTGGATGCGGTGATGGTATTAACTCTACACTTGTTGTTTATTGTCTGGTGGATACGGTGATGATATTAACTCTTCACTTGTTTTTTTTTGTCTGTTACAGTTTCAACTATAATATAGTTTTTTTTTAAAAAAAAGCTCCCATTTGTTTTAAGTCAATAGTAAATGCCGGGGCCAAGTACAAACTATTGCAGTTTTTGATTGTTTTATCTCCATCTATTTCACTTGAATAGCAGGATGAATAGCACCCATCTTCATCCGGCCCTCTGTACTACAGTTGTATAGCAGCATCCATAGCACTCACCTTCAACCGGCCCTGATGTTCTTGTACAACACAATGACAACCCGTACATGCATCTGGCTGAAGCACCTCTAAAACATTATCTTAAATAAAAAAAATATTTTTTTTAAAATCATTCTTAAATTAATTAATCATTGTCACCCTCTTTCACAATATGGAAAAAATGAGAACAAAGGACAAATCTCAGATGTTGACTACCCAATCAGATTTAGTAAATGTTAACTTGCTCTTCTGAATAAAAGGTAATTAATTTCACAGTCGACTTCCAGCTTTGGTGCCTGACTTCCTCACGTCTGCTGCTCAGTGTATTTATTGACTGTGCACTGAAAGAAAGTAAACCCGTTTAAGTGATCTTTCGTTTCACCCAATGGTTTCCCGCCAAGGATGACTGACTTTATTTTATAGTTCCACCGTGACCTGCAATTATAATGAGAAAAACAGATCGTTATCCGACTCCATCATGAATATATCGTCGTGCGTTATTTTTTTTTTTTAACTTTCCGTTAAACTCGACTAATTCAACAAAATGTGTGTATACATCTAGGGGTCTTTATATAATTGTATCCATAACAAACTTACTGACTGTACCCATGTCCTAACATTATTTCTTTACAGTTGGCTGGCTTCATGAACATTTCAAATTATCCGAAACTCATATTTCTAGTTAACTAATTAGCCCAAAAAACCATTTCTTTTGCAGACATTTATAATAACTATGTAATTATGTTATTAGGTAAAGGGAGACAATTTTTTTTCTTCAATGGAGTTCTCCCCCATTTTCTAATTATTTTCACTAAAAAAAACAGAAAATGGGCGACATAACAATAAATAAACAAAACTGTTTTTTTTTAGTCGCGGTGTAAGTGTATCATGCATTGATCTAGCCAGTAAATTATCATATCAATGTCAGAAAGTTTCCTTCAAAAATCTTTTTTCTTTTAAATTTCTAGCGCTCATACATTCACACAACAACATCTTTCTTCGATCTGCGTCGCTGGTTAATTGCAATTTGAACATTATCCAAATGCTATTCAGAAATGTGATTACAAATTTTGGCGCGGCAGTTTTACAGTAATTATCAGTTGGATTTCAAAGAATCGATACCGCGATCTGCTTACTTGGTGTCTAAATAATTAGTTCTAATTGGAATTTTCTTTTTCTTTTTTTTTTGGTGTGAATTCATATTTAAAAAAAAATGATGTCAGTTCTTAAAATGAAAACAAATAAAGTTTATCTGTAAAAGATCTTTGAGCTTGTAATTTAGCTTCAGTTGAAAGACAAGTAAAATTATTGTCACAAGCAAAATAGAAATAAAGAGAGTGCCGAAAAAGGAAAAAAAACAAATAAACACGACAACACACAAACGGTAAAAACTAATAGAGCATCTAGATAGTCTCAATATATCACTCTTACAAATTGTAAGTTAAAAAGAAGCAAAAGTTGTTGAGTATTGAATTTATCTTGTTTCACTCTAAATGTTAACTTTCTAGACAAATGTTAGCAAAGTCATGGTAGATCAATTTCTGACCGAAGAACAAACTGTCGCCATTTTGGAAATTCTTATGCTCGGGGTCACTCCTGCTATTTCCATCTTCGGCGTCATAGGGAACATTTTCAGCGTCATCATCTTGGTCAAGCACGGGCTAAGCAGATGCTCCAACATCCTCCTGGTGTCTCTGGCCGTCAACGACATCTCTTTCCTCGTGGGCTTCAGCAGCGTGCCCAAGTTCCTTTATGAGATCGTAGGCGACACCGAGGGTTTTGTCTACGACCGCGACACTTGCTACGTGCTGTTCGGTCTCTACCAGCTGTTCACCGTCATGGACTACGGCTGCGGTGCGGTTTCTCTCACGCTCCCTTTCCTCATCACAGCTGAGAGGTTGGTCGCTGTGTTCCTTCCCCTCAGGTTCCATCAGATCGTCACGTCCAGGCGGACGTGGACAGCGGTCATCGTCGTGTCCGTCTTCTGGTACGGGTTCTTCATTCACATGACTTTCTACGTGGTGCTGGACTTTGAGCTGGACCAGAGCCTGAACTTGTCGGTTGGGGTCATGAGGCGGTCAGTCTATCACAACCAGAACCCCGTGGCGGTGGAGATACTGGAAGAGGTTATGTCCTACCTGGTCATGAAGATCCCTCCGGTCTTGACCTTCGTTGGCTGCATTATCATCGGGGTCAAAATCAAGATGGCGTCGAGTGAACGCCAGAAACTGACGTCTAAAGGCGGTAAAGGGGAGCTGTCCACCCGAACTACGAAGATGCTGATGGCTGTGTGTGCCTTGTACACTGTGGCGTGCAGCACCCTGTCCCTCCCCACGTTCATCCCCCAGTACATGTATTACTCCATCACCAGCGACGCGCCTTCCAATCTCGGCAGAATACTTTACCAAGTCATGAACATTGCCCTCTGCATCAACAGCTCATCTAACTTCGTCATCTATGTTGTCACGAACAAAAACTTCAGGAGCACTTACTGGTCACTTTTTACTAAAAGGTTAGGTCAAAATGACCGATTAAAAAATTGGAAACATATGAACAATGGCGTTCAAGGCAGGAAACTGTAGACATGAGCATGTTTCAACTTGTATGTAACAAGAAAGTCTTGACCAAGTCTACGTAGAATTTGATAAGAGTACAAAATTAAACTTCAATTATCAGATCAATTTATATTAAATGTTTTTTTTAAAAAATCAAAACACAAATTCGAAAATGAATAAATAACGTTATTAATAAATATTTTTTTCTGTTTATCTAACATAAATTAGGTATCTATTGAAATATGATTGGTATTTTACAATGGCGTATGAAATATTACAGAATATCGCAATGCATGACAGCTGCTAACATTATTAATGATTGTTTAACTAAACACCAACCGTTTGTTTATGCCCGTCAATGATACATATTGAAATACTTTAGTTCTGTCCTTTGGTTCAGTTACAGTTATGTTATTGGTTTGAAGTAGTACACTGATTGAAGAGCTTAAGTCAGGAAACAGAATTTTGCCTTAAGAAAAAAAAAACATCTAGGAACGTTAAAAGCGATTGCAAAAAAAAAAAGAGAAACATTTTTTTTCAAAGAGGAGCATTCAGAAAGTAGCATGGACTTTCAGAAAGTAGCATGGACTGTCAGAAAGTAGCATGGACTGTCAGAAAGTAGCATGAACTGTCAGAAATCAAAGAAACAAAAAAAAATATCTTGGAAAAAAGTACAAATTGATAAAAGAAAAAAATCAATAATATTAAAATACAATATAAACAATAACAGAAATATGAAAAAATGTCAACAATATCATCAATGTGAAAATATTAACAATATCAGCAGTATGAAAATAACAATATCAGCAATATGAAAATATCAGCAATATATGATAGGAGAAGTTGATCAGATGATGATGACTTCATATGTGGAGATCGTCACCAATAAAACAAAAAGAAACAACCTGAGCTAATGGGGACTGAACAGACATTCTAGAAGAGCAGCGTGAAGTTTTCCTGTTAGCACCACCGGACAAAACGACATTTAACTAAGTCAATAATTGAAACTAGTCAAATCAATGCACATAATTATTGTCCAAACATAAGAATTTTATAGAAAGACATTACAAGAATGTGGGGGTGTGAGAATCTTCGCCGAACTTTTTATTGTTGAAGCTCGAAATATTTTTAAAATCTTTGAAACGTTAACACGACAGTTCATAGCGTCTGCGCTGCGCAGACCAATACTATTTAAATTACAGCCCGTGGGCATGACAAATAATATTATTAACTCGCTTCACATGACCTTGACATGAACCCGGTGACCCGGTGACTATGTTCTTACACATAGAGAGAAAGCTGCATTGAGAGAAAGCTACTTCCAACATGATGTAATAATAATTATATCTATTTCTTCCATTCCTTGTAAAGCCTATTGTCTCCAACCAGCATGAATGTGGTAAGAAATGATTGGGTAGTCTAGACCAGAGGTGTGAGGATTTCTATCAATGATCCGCGTCAGCATCCGCGTCCGCAGAATCTTACAACATTGGTCCGCAGTCAGTCCGCACGTCCGCATCGCTGAAATTTAGCTGTTTAAATGACTTGAAATTTTTTATTGTAACGCTAAAGAAGATCCGCGTCAGTCCGCGAGTCCGCAACTTAACCATACGAAGCGTCCGCTGTCAGTCCGCGGATTCGGAAAAGTCTGCGGATCTGCGTCCGCAAGCGGACGCGTCCGCTGTCCGCTCATCTCTGGTATAGACATGCATTCAGTTCTGCCAACTATTTTCAAATAGGAATTATCCATAAAATATATTTTAAAAAATCTACATTATAGTAAACATATAGTAAATTATCACGACTCCAAAGGACAAAATTAGAATGATCTATATGTATTATTTGATAGTATTATATTAAATCTAGTTTTCTCTAAAAATATCTAGTTCTGGATAAAAATATACCCACATTGGCAGCCCTGCTTGCAGCCATTTGCCTAAAACCAAGGGCATTTTATAAACACGTGCCAGTAAGCCTAGCGAATTTAGAGGATCCATGCTTACAGACCTCTCTGTTTGTTTCTTTTATGGCAACAAAAAAAGATAAAGACCTTTTGAAAAGTAATGGCGTCTGGCAACAATTCTAGCTTGCATACCGCTGGAGCTATTTCTAACTGTAACACAATAATACATTCACTTGCCAGTTTGCTTTTTAATTTACATTATATAAAAACTGAAGTATGTTAAATATCTGATAAGAGAATCCTTTTATTTACACTGTATTTTATTTATATAGTATTTTTATTTTTATTTCACAGCACCAAAAATTATACGTAAGAAACACAAATGAACACAAAGAGTAATGACGTCATTGAAATTCAGAGGAATTTTTATCATTGGCCAGCCTCTATGCCAAATGTTTTCATTTTATTTATACTCGATGCTATATATTCTGATTGTCTTGATTGTTGCAGCTTTTTTGTTGATATTGCTGTTTATTTATATGTTGTTCTGTTTCGCCTTTTCCATTTATTTGTTGATTGTTGTCTATCGAGTTGTTATTTAAAACTTCTTAAAGTTGTTCAAATAGAGGACAAATTGTTGCTCAGTGAAATTATAATTATTTTCATTATTTCCTTGATGTCTTTTGAATTGCATTGAAAAAAATGACTACTAACATCATGTATAAATGTTCTAAATGTCGTGTAGGCTTGCAAATCAATGTTCACAAATTTCTTCAAATTTTGATAAATAAGCAAACTAATGTTCACGTTTAAAATCATAAATATCGGCTAATTAAAATATGTATGATTAATCAACTTATTTGATTCGTTAAGTTGTGGGCCTAATTACTTTTTAGTAAATGGTAAACATTGCCTAGTCCTAAAAAAACAGGAAAATAATCTCTAACCGAAAGTTACTAATCAAGGCAACTAGACCCTCGCAAGTCGATCAGAAATTCCAACAATTGAGCATGACCTAAATTCGTAAACTTCGGTAGCTCAGTAAATGTAATTATAGCAATATTTTTAGATGCTACAGTATTACATTTTATCTATATTATTTCAAATACAATGGTTCTAGACATTCACTTCACTACTACTTTGATTAACAGATTCTACTTTTCAAAATTATGGGATATATTTTAAGGAAGTTAGCTATTTACTTGTACATTGGAAACCATTTTTTTTATATAAGCAGTGTAATGTTTACTTAACAATTAACATCTTAAGTGTATGACGGCCCAAATGTCAATAAAACTCTTTAGTGAAGCCACGCTTATCAAACAGAAAGACATTTGTTATATTTTCTTTGCATGATTCTCACTTGGCAAGCAAAGTCATATCAATAAACGATTAAAGAGTCAAAAGTAGGTCAAAATATAACAAAATTAAAACTAAATATAAAAGATTTTAAATATGATTTCACCTTATGTTCACGAGCAATTAACTTTTTCGTTTGATTTGGCACACTAAGAAAACAGTGATTCAGCAATTTAGTAGTAAAAATCGTGAACCAATTTTAAATATTATTTTTGTGATTTGAGGTTTTTTATTTGAACTAGTGACTTGACAGGCTTTCTGTCATTTCTTTTTTAATGAAGTGAAATAAACTTACAAGTCAAATTGACACATTGTCACAACTCTATGAGGACTACCTCTGTCTGGGTGTGTTCAAACACATCAATCGAGCGGTCTAGATGGGCAGAGTACATCAATAAACTGACTTCTGAATACATCTTTTCGGTAAAACAAATAAAAGCTTTAGTATCTTTCTTCTTGAAGTTGGTACAGTTGTTGGTGTTTTCAGCGTCTTCACTGTAGCTGTTTATCGAGCTATTCAATGAATAATTTAAACAGATTTTTCACTTTAATGAAACCAGAAAGTGTAACTTTAATGGCTAATCCACTTCTATTGGCCATCAATTGTGTGTAAGTAAAAGAAAAAAAAATGGTTTGCATAAACCCAAATTTAGCAAGTTTTCTAATGTATATTAATCTTCAAGAAAAATACAAAAAATTACTAACAAACAGGTCTATAAATATATGGTTTCATTAATTAAACTATACACTTTGCGGGTAAAATGAACTGCAGCAGTTGTCTGATGGGGTCAGTATCTAATGATGTGAATGACACCAGCGGTCAGTCGGACATGCTGCTCAGCGAGGAGCTGACAGTCTTCATACTCCAGATATTAATTTACGGGGTCACCCCCGCGATATCCTGCTTCGGAATCGTCGGGAACGTCCTCAGCATCCTGATCCTACGCAGGCACGGGCTGCACAAGTGTTCCAACATACTGCTCATCTCTCTGGCGCTGAGCGACATGATGTTCCTAATCGGATTCAACAACGTTCCGAAACTTCTCTATGACGTCGTCGGGGACGTGGAGATGTACACGTACGACTACTCCACGTCGTTCGCCCTGTATGCGATGTTCCACGTCTTCAACATCCTGAACTACGCCTCCCTCGGAGTGTCGCTGACGCTGCCTTCGGTGATCACCTGCGAAAGACTCACGGCGGTGTTTCTACCGCTCCGATTTCGTCGCGTTTTTACGCCGGGCAGAACCTGGGCGTGCGTCTTCCTAGTCTACCTTTTCTGGTACACCTTTTTCACCCATATGTCCTTTTATCGATCTCTCAGCTTTGAGTTCAGCCCGGCGATCAACATGACGGTGGGGCTGATCAAAAAGTCAAGCTACTACTTCCGAAACCCAAGGACTGTCCAGCACCTGGAAGACGCCATGTCCTACCTGATGATGAAGATACCGGCCGTGGCCACCATGATCGGATGCGCGGTCATATGGGTGAGGATACGGTGGGTCTCCATCGCCAGGAGGCGGCTGACCAGGAAGGCGTCGGTGTCCAGGGATGCCACCGGCAGCCACACGACCAAGATCCTGCTGGCTGTGTGCACGGTGTACACCATCACCTGCGTGGTCATGTCGCTGCCGACGTTCATCCCCAAATACACTTACTACACGATGACCAGCGACGCCCCGTCCAACCTCAGCAAAATCATGTACCACCTGATGAACATGGCCGTGTGCGTGAACTGTTCCTGCAACTTCGTCATCTACATCCTGATGAACAAAAACTTCAGAGACACTTACCGCGCAATCGTCTTGGCGTGCAAAAATAGACCCAACGGTGCTTGAATACCTTTTTGCTGGTATGGTTTATCATTGAGTTTCAAATCTTCTGTGTCTTTAGATTTTAAACCGCTCAACATAAAAAAAAAACATAAAATAAAATAATAAGATAGAAAAACAAACTGTTGAAACTTTTCGTTACTACACTAAATTCTAATTAAAATGGTTTAAATTTAAAGCAATTTAAAGACAAACAATTTTAAACTCTTATTTTAAAAACAGTAGATACTGTTATAAACCGGCTTATGTTTTACTGGGTGGTAGAAAACCCAGATCATAGAAAAACTTAAAACCGTCGGTCACGTGAAGAGTTGGACTGGTTGTTTCGGGGGACATATACAAGCCAGTGGATCGCCATAGGTCAGATGAGGTCGGCAGCCTGAAGTGACCAGAGGCGATTGTGTTTGTTTTTTATTGTCGCGATCAGTTCTGTTTCTGTTGTGTAATGGACATCTTGTGTTTTATTAAACTTCCTTGTTATATATTTTTGAATACACACCTTTGCAGTTGTGATTTTCATTATGCATTTAATAATACATGTCAATTAGCATTTATTAATACACACAAATGCTTTTACTAAAAAAAAATACTAAGATGTAGATGTTGAAATTATTCAACCGAAATATTATTCTTTATAATATTGTGAATATAGAACATTTTAAATTTTACAGTCCTGTAAGTTCATGGCTAAAATAACACATCAATTTTCATAAACATAGTTGGAGTTACTTTTTTTTTTTAGGAAATTTAAACTGTTATATTCTTCAAGCATAATAATTGTTTAACATGTAACTTTGTTCCCTTGGTGGGGGTTAGATGATTTGATCTGCATCACAAGATTTGATTGTTTTACAGCTCTTTTAATTAGACTGTCTTACACGTCATTCAGTTAGACTGTCTTACACGTCATTCAATTAGATTGTCTTATACGTCATTCAATTAGACTGTCTTACACGTCATTCATTTTGACCTTCAAGTAGGCTACTGTTTACTTAATGACTGTGTTCAATGACAAAGACCAGCTCCCAGGTGTTGAACATGTATAATTGAGAGTGCTCATATCGATTTGAATGAAGGTGAATTGTTGAACGGCAGGTAAAATAACAAGGTTCACATAATTTAACCTATTCTATTTTTTTTAGAAATACCTTTTTTTAAATTAATTAGCACAGAGGTACTCAAACCTATATATTGGCAATTTACAATGGATACTTTTTAGTTTTTTGAGACTCACTGTTCTAATTTAGTAAAAAATTAAACAGTTTTTTTAAGTGAGTCTCAAAGAAACAGAACAAAAACGACATTAATTCAACACAATATTTTTTGTCCCATTTACCTGGCAGATTACACTGGTAAACAGTGAATTCATTGACAGTGATATTTGAATCATTTTATACAAAGTCAACTATGCTGATTTAGAATATGTAAGTGATTTTGCTAGATTGGCTCTATTTTACGAGATAATTAAAATTAATTAAATAATGTATGCACCGTGTTTGGAATTTGTCAAGAATTGCATGAAGTATTATAGTAAACTAACAAATAGTAGTGAAACTGTTAATAGTCATGCAGAAATTTGTTTAAAAATATGTGTAATAGTGTTATAGAAGAAAACATTTTCATTTGAAAAACTAATTATGTCTAACTAATTAATTAATTAATATGTTAATTGTCTATGGTAATGCATCAGCAAATAGCTGTTTGCTCGACTTCCTTTTGAATGTGTCGTTGGTGCAATTGCGCTGGAGGCTCCAACAGTTGTCAGCCATCATATGTATGTCCCATCTTCCTTGATATCTCTCCTCCATCACCCTCATATCCTGATGGAACCTCTCGCCTTGTTCCTCACTGAAGTCTCCAAGGTTACCTGGAAATTTGTCTAAATGACTGTGCAGGTAATGTACCTTGATGCTCATATTTGTTCCACTGTTTCCACTGAAGTTAGCTAGCATATCTTGCACTTGTTCTTCATAATTCTCTGCTCTTTTATTACCTAAGAAGTTCCTGACAACTGAAACAAAACTGTTCCATGAAGCTTCAAGGTGATTTCGATCGTTGATGAGTTTCCAAATCTGAGGACGGTAAAAAATCCCAGCTTTCAGCTTCTCCATGCTCAATCCGGGGAATGATCTGCTAATATACTTGAAGCAATTGCCAGATTTGTCCAAAGCCTTAACAAATTGTTTCATTAAACCTAATTTGATATGAAGCGGTGAGAGAATGATCTTATTTTTGTCAATCAGTGGCTTGCTGATGATGTTTTCTTTCCCTATAGTCATGGTTTCCCTTGCAGGCCATGCCACTCTTGTCCAATGATCTTGCCTTGCCCTGCTTTCCCAAAGGCACATGAAGCATGAGTATTTTGTGTATCCTGACTGCTATCCAAGCAAGAATTTTACCATTTTTAGATCAATACAAATTGACCACTGATGCTCATAATAACGGACTTTCTGCAATACTGTTTTGATATATATTCTCATACTCTTCTTTAAGTGTTGTTGAGTGAGCAATGGGAAGAGATGCATAACGATTACCATTGTGTAACAGAACGCATTTCAAGCTTCTGATGGAACTGTCTATAAAAAGACGCCAGTCTTTGGAATGGTAGTCTTGTAGTCCCATTTGGAGCAGAAGTCCAGGGATGTCATTACAGTAAACAAGATCTTCCTCTTGGCTGAAATATGGAAGAAGAAACTCTTCTCTTTTCAGATAAAATGTTATTTTAACTTCTGGTTTGAGAAAATTTCTTTCATTGAGCCTGGACGCTAAAACCTCAGATGCTTGCTTGGACAGATTTAGGTCTCGTATTAGGTCATTGAATTCTTCTTGGCTGAATGGTTGAGGTGTTGAAGAAATAATCGCTTCCACTGTTTTCACCTGCCAAAAACTCCAGATCTTGCCCCTCGTAGGAGTTTGATGGTGAAAGCTCTAATAATCCAGTAAACACTGGCATAGGAGCTTCACTGCAAAGTGGAATGGGTCTCCTTGCAGATTCAAGATCAGGATAATCCCACTTAGATTTCTTGTGGCGATTGAAGCCTTTAACATTCACAATACAAAAATAACAATCACCAAAATGGTCTTTCGGCTCTCGCCATACTTTTGGTACACCGAAACTTAGACTTTTCTTCTCACCATCTGTCCACTGCCGTAGGCTCTCCACACAGTTTTTGCAGACATTATGGGGAACCCAAGACATGTCTTGGTCTCTCAGCTTCACATCGAAATAAGCCAAATATGCCTGCTGCACAAAGTCGGTTATATTTTTTCTTTGCTTTTCAATCATGTATTGTCCAGAGATGTAACAGAATACATTCTGATTATTTTTGCTGCATCTTCGTGATTAACTCATGATGTCTTTAGAAAGCAGAGATAAAATAGAAAAAAACCAAGTTATAACTTGGTATAGTTTAATTACACAACAGACACCAAACCTATTGCATTTGTTTTACACAAAGGGTACAATCATATTTTCAAGGGTGTCCAATATCTCAGAAACTAGAGCCGATTCAGCAAAAGAAGTGACAGTTTTGAAATCAGCACCCATGAATTGCTATAAATTCATTCAAACATTTTTGGCAATTCACAAAAAAAATTTTTTTGTTGGGCTGTGTTATCAAACTTAGAATCGTAACACTCAGAGCGAGTTGTGATAATCTTGTGCGAAAAGTTTTTGGATTTGATATTTATAAATCTCTTTTATGTGGTGAGACATACTTTGAAAACAGCTGGACTGAAATACAATATTCAATGCTTACAACAAACTGTTGAATGGTGTGAATGTGGTATTTTTTTCTTTTTAACATAATCTTGTATGATAAATTTATTTATTACACAATCACGTCATGTCTTACATGATATATTTATCTATTACACAATCACGTCATCGTCTTACATGATATATTTATCTATTACACAATCACGTCATCGTCTTACATGATGTATTTATCTATTACACAATCGTGCCATCTACTTCCGGTTGTGTCAAATACAACAACCTATCTTAAATTGTCAAACGAACCATTCCCTATCGCGCCACGCCCTTACAGCGACCGGCACTGTCTTCAAGTAAACTCAATCACCTCTAGCCACTTTTACACTTCCACTTCTCCCCCCCCCCCCTTCCCAGTGGCTGTTCAATATATCGCGGCTCATTTCAAATGTGTGTGGATTCATTCAAAAGTTGATTGAGGCTGTTTTCTGTTTTGTACATTAAAACGTAAAACAACAATTCGATATTCGCCATGTTTAATATGTCTCATTGTTTATTCTGTGTAACATGTAAGGGTGATTACTTCCTGCGCACCAATTAATAAAACTGATTACTGTAAATACACAGTGTAAATATACGGTGATAGGCTGATAACTTTCATTGTACGCTAAGTGATGAAGCGGTAGCTTTCATTGCCCAATAACAAATTTATGCTCGTGATTAAATAAACACAAAAACATATTTTTTCAGTTCATAAATAAATATCAACGGTGAAACAGCACTACTGATACACATTAATCAACTTCCAAACTGGCCACAACCTACATTGGTGTTAACACAAGCACACCCGGTGTGATTTATTGCTTTTTTTTTAACACAGGCTGTTAATGTGTGAAGCCCTGGTCTACTTGATTTTGCCCGCTCATGTGCAGCTATTTTCAAGCTACTGATTATGTTGACCTGACCGCCTAGTGACCAGTGACCAGTAAGGCTCCTAAAGTTTTTGTTCATGACCACGTAGATGATGAAGTTTCAAGAGCTGTTGATGCAGAGGACAATGTTAATGGCCTGGTAGAGTACTCTGCCCGTGTTAGAAGGGGCGTCAGAGGTGATGGAGTAGTGCATGTACTGGGGGATGAACGTGGGCAGCGCGATGCACACACACGCCACTGTGTACACCGCGCAGACCGACAACAGCATCCTAGTAATTCTGGTGGACAGCACCCCCTGGGTGCCTCTGGACGTCAGTTTCCAACGTTCGCTGGACGCCATCTTGATCTTGATTCCAATGGTGACGCAACCTAAAAACGTGATGACCGGCGGGATCTTGCTGCACAGGTAGGACATGACCTCTTCCAGTATCACCACCGCGTCTGGGTTCTTATTGTAATAGACTGACCGCCTCATGATCCCCACCGTCAAGGTTAGGCTCTGGTCCAGCTCAAAGTCCAGCACCACGTAGAAAGTCATGTGAATGAAGAGCCCATACCAGAAGACGGATACAACGATGACCGCTGTCCACGTCCGCCTGGAAGTGACGATCTGTTGGAACCTCAGAGGGAGGAACACAGCAATCAACCTTTCGGCTGAGATGAGGACGGGGAGGGTTAGGGACGAAGCGCCGCAGCCGTAGTCCATGACAATAAAAAGTTTGTATAGACCAAACAGTACGTAGCAAGTTTCTGGTTCGTAGACAAAGCCCTCGGTACTGCCTACTGTCTCGTACAGTAACTTGGGTACGCTGCTGAAGCCCACGATGAACGTGTTATCTGTGATGGCCAGAGACACCAGGAGGATGCTTGGCCAGGATGATGACGCTGAAGATGTTCCCTATGATGCCAAAAAATGGAAGTAGCCGGTGTGACCCCAAGCTTAAGAATTTCCAAAACGGAGACAGTTAGTTCCTCTCTAAGGATTTGGTCAGCTATGTCAAAAAATATTTGTCTTATTTTTTGAAACGTATTCATATCTTTAAAAAGTAAAATCTGTAATGACACTTCAAACGAACTTCGACTCGAGGGCTTTAAAAAGAAACCTGTAATGACACTGCAAACGAACTACGAGTCGAAGCCTTTATTACTTTATTATTTCTTTTTTTTTTGTCTTGACTTTGCTTGACTATGAAAATATCTAATGTGATATTTCAACTGCGGAAGTAGTTGTTAACGTAGATAAATATAAACTCTGTTATGATATAATCAAATGTCTTATTTCTTTTTATACAAGCTAAAATCATGCAGGAAGTTCCAATTACGAACAGTTATAATCAGCCCATCGGCTAATTGAACAGTAAAAATTTTTTTGTTGAATATTGTATGATTGATATAAAACTACAGACACTGCTGAGAACTGTCTTGCTTAGAGGTGATTTTTTTTTATTTACCGGATAGATCAATGTATGATATAACTACAGTACAGATCAATGTATGATGTACCTACAGTACTGTTTACATGTTTTCAGGCACAACTGTATTCGACTTAATCATAATCAAGAAATAAAAAAGTTTCGTTCTGGTTTTTTTATCTAATTGTCCCACCACTTAATTACATAGACACACGTCAACCAAAACTATACTTTCTGGCTAATTAATAAAAAAAATGTTTGTAACGAAACCGCCCAACTGTTGCTAAATAGTGCACTACTTGTGTCCAGTGAGGAAATCAGGAAAAAAGCTTAAAACTATAGACCGAGACGTAATAATCTGTTGAGTCCATCGAGTTGTTATATATTTACGTAAGAAATGAATAATAATTAACTGTGTATTGTAGCATGTCATGGCGGGACGTATAATTACAAAAAAAATCATCCTTTCTTCGCCCGGAAGTCATCGATGTAAATAAAGAAACGTGATTTTAAGGTCGGTGTGACTAGGTCGGTTTGACTAGGTCAGAGTTCCGTCGCAATCCAATGTGAAGAAAATAAACTCTTTCTGTACCAAGTTCGACTTTAGAAAGCTTCAGATTTGCAGGATGAAACATAAATTCTTTTCCTATTTTTTTTTCGTGATGATTATTATTTCCATTTTAATCAACTTTCCACGCAAGGGAACTATAGGATGTCAATAGACGTTTAATAAAACAAACAAACAAAAAAAAACATACATTTACACCATAAGAAAGACTATTTTGAAAAATGATCTTATGTTAACATTGTGTGGGTCGACAAAGGAAGACGTGAAAACTTTCAATCTATTATAAAAAAAAAACAGGAATTTTTAATAACACAGAATTTAAGAGTTGAGTTGACAGGCAACACAGTCGTCCAGGCATTAAACAAGGCGAAAACGGCAGTTCGTTCACTGTGGCTTTCTCTTCACTTATTGGGTCACACTGTTTACATATGAATGAACCTTTGCTCTCACTGACGTAGATAAATATGATAATCTAAATTGTTCTAAATATGATTTTAAGAGAGTGATATTTGAAAAAAAAATGGGTTACTTGAAGTACTTGTATTAAAAAAATTCATCCCGGGAATAAAGTTCTACAAAATTAAGATATCTAAATCAATGGACCTGGTTTTTATTATGCCGATATAATTTTGATATTAAATTACTTTTTAGTGGTTGTTTTATTTTTCCCCGAAGAATGTAACGATAATTATTTTTTCTAATTCTTTAATTTAAGATAACATAACATATACCATTACACACTGAAACCAATTGTACAGAAGATGAAATGAGCGCTTTATATATAGATATGTATATATATATATATATATATATATATATATATATAAGAACATTTATGATAATACACAAAGAAGAATTGTTTGACAACAATCAACAAAACATGGAGGTCGCACAAAAGTTTTAAAAAAATGAATTAGAAACTATATACAATTATGTCATAGCATGAATCAATTATCTCTGCTTATTATGTAAACCACGTCCTTCAAAATTTAATAATCCCAAAGAAGGTTTAATATTTAAAGAATCGAACTCCGAATGCCATGTAAATATTCTGGACATGAAGAGGAACTAGATGCCCGTCTGGACATTACAAATATATGCAAAGACCCCTCTGATCATATAAGTGATGAAAGAGTAACGTTGTTGGTCAGTTGAAATATCTTGTCATAGTTTTTTTCTGTGTGTTAAGACTTTAATTAGGACAGCGTGTTATAGGGAAAGTTATTTAAAAATGTCGCGATTTGTGTTAATTTCTTTTTAATAGTGTAGCACCAAAATATCTATATGAATAATAGCGGTATGGGTTCTGCGTTAAATCGAAAGTAAAGAATCAATATAACAGTATTCCAGTTTAAAATCCTCAAACGTACACATAATAAAAATCATGAAAAAATCGGATCTGTCCGAAACCAAAAATAACCTAGCCTACCAATCAAACCTAAGGTGATATATCTCTATGTAAAGATTTTTGCAGGGTACAGCTAGTTGATATATGAATAACGCAGTAACTCAAACATGGCGATTTTCGGAAAAGTGAATTTAAATTGACGATACACATACTGATAGGAAGGTGTGTCGTAGATGAACATGAAAGTGTCTGAGCCACCAGGATTGTGAAGATGTACATTTTACTATACTGATGATATAACAAGCATGAATCTTGGATGCTGTATCTGACAACTGAATTATCCCCTAACTACCTCACACACTCCTTCAATGCTAATACACTCTAAGACATATTGACAATTCTAAAAATAAACAATATTTGCTGAGAATGATTAGGACTCCACTATCGCTCTGCCTTACGGGATCTGAGGTTGTGTGGTAAAGCGCTCGAATATCGACCTGAGAGTTCCTGGTTCGAGTTTTGAGAATTTTTTTCAGGCTATGGTTAAAGTTCTCTCCATTTCTCTCGTTGTGCCTGCGAGGGCCATTGTTTTTTCGGTAATGGCGGGGATAAAAGAAGGGTACAACAAAAGCCATGCCATGGTAGTTTATATGGTGTAAGAGATAAACAGCTCATCCTTTTACAAGGATCATCACTGACCGCTTTACCTCTCAGTGGAGTTACTGGCGTTAGTGGCGTACGAAGCGGATTTGTAAAATACATTATTATAGCGCAAAAGATGTGAAAATACCGCCCAATTACCACGCCAAAGAAATGAAAATACCGCCCTATTACCACTCCAAAGAAATGAAAATACCGCCCTATTACCACTCCAAAGATGTGAAAATGCCGCCCTATTACCACTCCAAAGAAATGAAAATACCGCCCTATTACCACTCCAAAGATGTGAAAATGCCGCCCTATTACCACTCCAAAGATGTGAAAATGCCGCCCTATTACAACTCCAAAGATGTGAAAATACCGCCCAATTACCACGCCAAAGAAATGAAAATGCCGCCCTATTACCACTCCAAAGATGTGAAAATACCGCCCTATTACCACTCCAAAGATGTGGAAATGCCGCCCTATTACCACTCCAAAGATGTGAAAATGCCGCCCTATTACCACTCCAAAGATGTGAAAATACCGCCCAATTACCACGCCAAAGAAATGAAAATGCCGCCCTATTGCCACTCCAAAGAGATGAAAATATCCCACCCCCACAAAAGTGGAAAATTAAGTGCCAATCGTTGCGAATCGCCCCCCCCCCCAATTACCTAATTACTCTACTGCTATATCTTGTGCCATTCTAATTCTAATACAACAAATGATCATAGCACATAGGAACTGACGACTTTACCCAAATATTCAATAGCATCTTCACAATTTTCTTCAAATTTAGTGGAAGAACAATATCTCTTCAAAAGAAAAACAATAACAAACAAGCAATTAAGCCTGTTCCATTCTAGACACAGGACGTGTTAGCGCATTTTCTTGTTATGTATCAGTACGTATGTTACTTTCAGTAAATATTTGTAAATTTTGGAAATGTTTATAAATTCAATTGTGTAATGCATATATCTGTAAAAAGATATTATAAAGACGTTTCTTTATATTTGAAAAAAAATTATTTTCTCTTAAATCTAACTACAAGTGGTTTGTGGTTACTGAAATAGGACTCATAATTGAAAACATTCGAAATTATAGTCATTTAATCGTCCGAAAACTCCGTCAATTGTTGCATAGCTCTGATACTTTCAATTAAACTCAGAACACAAGCTTACTATTTCATTTGATGAGTTTCTTAATAAATCTTGGTGAAACTACGTGCTGCAGTATTTCGCACCAAATGAATGGGTTATTGAACGTACAAGGTGTATATATAATATATAAGCCCCTTAGGAGCCCTGAAGCCCGGCCCTCAGAGGTCCTATCGCAAAATGGACTTTTGATGTACACTTGGCAGGCCAAGACCTACAAAATGATATATACATCATGGGTCTAGGACTTATGGTTGTTGAGATATAGGCGCTCTTTATTAATATAGCTTACATAGCAAAAAACGGTACTAAGCCCCCTTTTACGGCCCTGAGAGGTCAGATCGCGAAATGGAAAAGTCATTTCTTGGCAGGCCAAGACCTACAAAATGATATATACATCATGGGTCTAGGACTTATGGTTGTTGAGATCTAGGGTGATGACGGACAGACGGACAGACAGACAGACAAAACGGGGACAATAGAGCATTTTTTTTCGAAAATGCTCTAAAAAAAAAAACCGCTTCACAATTATAATACTTTTAATTTTTTTGTACCAAGAGTTGATAGACAAATGTGAACATATTGTTCTCTCTTCTTGCCCTCGATGGTGCGTGATGACTAGGGAATTCCCGTAGACCAGCGCACCGCATAAATTACACAGTTGTGATGATGAAGCCGGCAGTGTAGAACAGTGGCCATTGTAGTTGTTGATTGTAAATAAATAATTACGGTAAAAGCTTTTAGTTTTTAAACCCAATCCTGTGCAGTTGTGATTTTTCTTTACAGAATTTAGAGCAATATTTAACTATCTCTATTAATTAAAGAATGTAAACAATTCGTTCAAGGCGGTTTACTTAGGTTACTGAACGGTCTCATCCTGACAGTTTGTTAGAGAGCAGGTCTGCGGACATTTTTTTTTAAAATAGTAATCCAAGTTTTTGAAAGCTTTGTTCGTTTTGCTCAGAGATTAAACAGAATTGAAAAAAAATGGAAATACAACTAACATGATGAACTTGCTTGAAATACCCCGCCCCACACGGTCCCCACACTATCATTTAAACTTTTGTTATAGCTACTTATTATTTTGACCTGACCTTCTAGTGACCAGTGACCAGTACGTGGTCCTGAAGTTTTTGTTCATGACCACATAGATGACGAAGTTGCACGAGCTGTTGATGCAGAGGACAATGTTGATGGCCTGGTAGAGTACTCTGCCCAGGTTGGAAGGGGCGTCATTGGTGATGGAGTAGTGCATGTACTGGGGGATGATAGTGGGTAGGGCCAGGGCGCTGCACGTCACTGTGTACACAGTACACACCGCCAGCAGCATCTTCGTAGTTCTGGTGGACAGCTCCCCTTTACCGCCTTTGGAAGTCAGCTTCATGCGTTCACTCGAAGCCATCTTGATTTTGACCCCGATAATAACGCAACCGACGAAAGTGATGATAGGTGGGATCTTAGTTACAGAGTACGACAGGACCTCTTCAAGTATCGCCACCGCCTCGGGGTTCTGATTGTGGTACACCGACCGCTTCATGACACCAAAAGATAAGTTCAGGCTGCGGTCAAATTCAAATTCCAAAACCATATAGAAAGTCATATGAATGAAGAACCCGTACCAGAAGACGGACACGACGATAACCGCTGTCCAAGTCCGCCTGGACGTGACGATCTGTTGGAACCTCAGAGGGAGGAACACAGCAATCAACCTCTCGGCTGTGATGAGGACGGGGAGAGTAAGGGACACACAGCTGCAGCCGTAGTCCATGACGGTGAACAGCTGGTAGAGACCGAACAGCACGTAGCAAGCGTCATTGGCGTAGGCAAAGCCCTCGGTGCTGCCTACTATCTCGTACAGTAATTTGGGCACGCTGTTGAAGCCCACGAGGAAAGAGATGTCTTGAATGGCCAAGGACACCAGGAGGATGTTGGAGGATCTCTTGAGCCCGCGCTTGACCAGGACGATGACGCTGAAGATGTTTCCTATGACGCCGAAGGTTGAGATGGCCGGGGTGACGCCGAGCATAAGAATTCTCATAACGGTGACAGTTTGCTCTTCACTCAGGTATTGTTGAGCCATGACTATCTAGAAGCCTGTCTCAAATGTGAATTATTAAAGTATAAATTGACAAAATTTATGAAATAACTTTATTATAGTAATTTAGTATCAAGGCTTTGTCATGATTTCGGTTAATCTGTTTTTTACGGTGGGGGAATCTTTGTTGGTGCCCATACAAATTATTTTTCAGAATCGTCTATTGCACGGATGGTTGACTCGGAGTTTGTTCGTTTTTGTTTAATGTACAAATCGACACTGAATTTTTTTTCAATTCTTTAAATTCAAATCACGCTCAACTTTCCAATTCCATAAACTCGGTAAAATGATTGAGAGAAAAAAAAATGTGTTGAATAATTTATAATCGGTGGGAGTTTTACAGTAGTTGGTGTGATGATTGGGTGGGTTAGGTCGATGCGCGATACAGTGACGATTGTTTTTAAACGCAGTTGATTGGTTCACATATTTTAACGCCGTTGCGTTTCTCTGTTTTAATGACGGAAATAACGGAAAATTAAAATTTAAGAAATTTCAGTCTAGAAAAAGAAAGTGTCTCATATTTTTTTTTGTTTACTTAATTACACCGACATTACACGGGAAACGTCAGTTTAAACCGAATAAGGTAAATAATTTCGAGATGTTGGGCCCGCAGTTTTAATGTAAATATCCAAGCGTAAAGGAATGATCTGCCCTTGCTGTTCCACATCTGTGTTGACACTGAGGTCAAAATGACCTAGATTATGCTTCATTCTGTTGAGGTTGTCAAAGTTAAAGGGGATTAATTTTGTTTGTAATGCTGAGCAATAATAGGTCAATTCTGGAGGTGAATAACTTTTTTCCCCCCTTTGCTGCCGTCATGATGAAATCTGATCAAAGATCAATAATCATTGCCGGGTATGTCATCACACTGTGACATATTTTTATACTTGTTTTGTCTTTGTTTTCATATTATTATATTTTGACTAGCTGTACCCTACAAAACCTCTGCATAAAGTTGCATTCCCTTTTCTTAGGTTTGATCAATAGGCTAGGTTATATTTGGTTTCGGACAGATCCGATATTTTCATTTTATTGAGACGCGGAAAAGACGTCATTTTGAATTTTTGATTTCTACTTTCGCTATAACGCAGAACCCACACCGCTATTATTTATATAGATTATTCACATTAATCAAAATAACATTAATTAATAATTTGTTTACTTATAAATATCGCTTTTGGTACATCGATACTTTGATACGATATATTTTTACTCAATAGGCATATCATATATCTAGATGAGAGTTTGATAAATCTTAGAATGTTCTAGTAACTTCTAATGCCTACATAACTAAAGCCGTATCTATATGTACGTAAGATAAAGGAATCTGCTTTTGGAGTAAACTTTATATATCTGAGGTTCGAACGCAGTCTCGTAATTTTAAAATACACTCAGAGTCAATCTTATATATGCACTGT
Source organism: Bulinus truncatus (assembly GCA_021962125.1). NCBI lineage: Eukaryota > Metazoa > Mollusca > Gastropoda > Planorbidae > Bulinus > Bulinus truncatus. Next base: position 313,254 of record JAGDYQ010000330.1, read on the forward strand.
GGCTCTTAGAGCGAGTGTTCCTCTTAGAGCGAGTGTGGCTCTTAGAGCGCGTGTGACTCTTAGAGCGAGTGTGACTTTTAGAGCGAGTGTGACTCTTAAAGTCGTATGCGACTCTTAGAGCGAGTGTGACTCGTAGAGTCGTGTGCGGCTCTTCCGTGAGTTTTTTGTGACTCCACAAATTTTGTCTGTTCACGAAATTTTTGAATAGGGGGGACTATCGTACGACTCTTTCAATTGTTTTATTTACTGTAGAAGAGACCCGAGTGAGACTCTCATGCGTCCATTGGTCTAATGTGTCCATTTGATAATAGTTTTTACTTTGCCGATGAAGAAACTTGAAATTCTCTACAATTAAAAAAAAAATTACTTCCATCGTCTTGTCCTCCACCAGGCATGGTGACCTTGCCTCCAGTGGTCCCCATTAAGACCGGCACTGACAATTGTATTTCAACATTTCTCTTTTGGAAATTCATGGTTTTTGTTGTTTTTATCATGTTCTGTAGATATTGTTCAGTGTTACGTTAATGCAGCGGTTCTTAAATTGTGTGTTGCGGACTGACAAGGAAGTAGCCGGTAAAAAAAAAAAACGAGGAAGATTTATAATTAAATTTTTTGTATCTTTTTTTCTTCTTTCTGTACATCTGAGTCAGAAAAACTGGAAGTTTTTTTTTTTTTATAGGTTCACGAGTCGCAGATTTTTAAGAACCGCTGCATCAAAGTATTGATAACTGGCCAATCTTTTCGTTCCCTCACAGTATTGATAAATGTCCCACCTTTTCGTTCCATCACAGTATTGATAAATGGCCCATCTTTTCGTTCCATCACAGTATTGATAATTGGCCCATCTTTTCGTTCCATCACAGTATTGATAATCGGCCCATCTTTTCGTTCCATCACAGTATTGATAACTGGCCCATCTTTTCGTTCCATCACAGTATTGATAACTGGCCCATCTTTTCGTTCCATCACAGTATTGATAACTGGCCCACCTTTTCGTTCCATCACAGTATTGATAAATGGCCCATCTTTTCGTTCCATCACAGTATTGATAACTGGCCCATCTTTTCGTTCCATCACAGTATTGATAACTGGCCCATCTTTTCTTTCCATCACAGTATTGATAACTGGCCCATCTTTTCGTTCCATCACAGTATTGATAAATGGCCCATCTCTTCGTTCCATCACAGTATTGATAACTGGCCCATCTTTTCGTTCCATCAAAGTAGCGCACAAAAATAATAATTCTTTAATTTAATTCAGATTTTTTTTTGTACAAAGTAAACTTCATGATCAATGCATTGCACACCGTACATTAAAGAACTGATGTAAAAGAAAAGGTGAAAAACAAAAAGGGAGCGAGGGAAATTTTTCTCAATACCTGTCGTACTGTATCACTAATTACATCGGTAGCATTGACATCATGTAGTGATTTGTCTAAATTACCAAAGTGTTGTGCGAACTTGTCAAGGCGAGCTTAATTTGCCACGTGTTCCTCTTCTGTGAGGTTTTAGCAGATTGTCACGTCCAGGCGGACCTGAACAGCGGTCATCATCTTGTCCGTCTTCTAGTACGTGTTCTTCATTCACAAGAGTTTCTGTTTGGTTTGGGAATTTAAATTTGAACGCAGTCTGAAATTAACGGTTGTGGTCCAGAAGCGGTCGGTGAACCACAATCATAACCCCGAGGCGGTGGCGATACTTGAAGAGGTCCTGTTACACTGCAATCGGTCCAAAGCAGGACCTGGGATATGATGGTTAAGAATGTTGACTGACATTAACACGTTTTTTACTTTTTAGTGTTGTTGTTGAGGTCTAAATAATAATTTTGCTTTGCAGTTGGACATAAAAAATGATGCCGTGAAGTCGATTCTGCTTAAATCATTATCTGTAATTAGACATACGGATCCAAGGGTATAGATCCTAAATATAATGTATTACTATAAGAATCAAATTTTATATTCACAAATGCACATATAGAATTCTGAATTTAGATGTACACACATCCCTAGCTCCAAATGTCGAAATTTACTGCCAACAAATTTAAAATGAAGAAATACATGTACTGCTTTTGAAAATAAAATTGACCAAAAAAATCTAGAAAAGCAACTTTCTCTTTCATAATCGTGTTTAGCAGACTCCGCGATACATACATAAATAGGTCTTGCAAAAGGGGGCGTTATGATATGTTCTATAGCGGAGTTGGGGACGACTAGAGTAGTCTCCCTGATTTAATATTTGAGTGAGCTGCGCCATTGTTGATTTAGTTGGAGAAGTCATTGGGAGCTGCACAATACTCAATGAAGAACCACCCGCGTCTCTAAGAGTAACTACATTGTTTAGGGGTGGGGGGGGAGGGGGGTGATATAGCTAGAAAAATAAGTGAAGGGGGGAGGGGGAAGGCCTAAGACGGAGTAGTGTCCCTGTACACAGCATTTCTTATGCAGTTCTCATTGTTTTGCTTTATATTCTATATGTAGCCCATAATTTCAAGTTAAAGACATAATCTTTTTTATAAACAAACCCACAATTAATTACAATGTGTTCTAAATCAGTTTTCTATTACTCCATCGCCTACTCCCAAAATTTCAAATTCAAAACCATCCTTTAAAATACAAAACACATGGAACATTAAATGTTTAGTTCATTTAATATATTTTATACCCTTAACCGTATAGAAACACTGCCAGATGTCTATCTGATGTGTATATTACTTCCATTATGTGGCGGGCTTATAGACTTTTCCTCTCCAAGTCAGCTGCGAATAAATATATATATATATAGCATCTAATAGACACAAACATAGCATCAAATAGACACAAACATAGCATCAAATAGACACAAACATAGCATCTAATAGACACAAACATAGCATCAAATAGACACAAACATAGCATCAAATAGACACAAACATAGCATCAAATAGACACAAACATAGCATCAAATAGACACAAACATAGCATCTAATAAACACAAACATAGCATCTAATAGACACAAACCTAGAATCTAATAAACACAAACATAGCATCTAATAAACACAAACCTAGAATCTAATAGGCACAAACCTAGAATCTAATAGACACAAACCTAGAATCTAATTGACACAAACATAGACACAAGAAAATCAAAATATACAGAACTAATCTTTAAAAAAATAATTAATGAAACTGACCAGGTAAATAACCTTTGCAATCTGTCAGTTTAACTGGCAAAACAATGTCTAATGAATTTCGTAATTGACGAACGCAATTTAAAAAAAAAGCAAGTTGTTTGATACATTTTATTGTTTGCGTTCAGGTGAAAAGACGGTATACAACACGTCATGACAGCCATGTTCTTTTGTTATAAATAAATAAAAGGAAATAAATATAACCGTTTACAAATAATACCCAGTCGGATAAAATCCTTTAGAAAACATATCGGCAACTTTTTGGACCTCCAGTAAAATCGCAAAATAAAAATGTTCCATTAAAAGCTAGCCGGGGCAGATAAAATGTAGAATTCATTTGTTTCACTAACCTCGGTATTTAAATGGATCATGTGGTCAGCACAACGCCCCAGGGGGCCTCTACGGTCGACCGGTCGACACCGCACGTCAGGGGGACCTATGGCCATGCGGTAAAGCTCACGACTGTCGACCTGAAGGTACCTGGTTCGATCTCTGGTGTGAGGACCAATGAAAATTTTCAGGTCTTGGCTCAAGTTCCCAATATATCTCCTGTGGTGCCTCCATGACCATTGCACTATCGGGTGGGGATGAAAGAAGGGCACCATTAAAAACCGTCCCATTTAGTGGTTCATAGGATCTAAGAGATTTCATCTCATCCTGGCAGGGACTTCACACAAACACCGCACGACCACCCGTCCCCTAAGTAAATCTGAAGTATAAAGCTTTATTTTCGCAGGCATCTCTATAAAATGTAGAGATAATGTGGATTTCTAAGTGTACATCATAAACTAAAAGACAACAATAAGAGCTTTACTTCAAGTAAATGTTTTTGTTTTTCTTTAAGCGATTGTATGATTTTACATACTTTGAGACATGGGCGCCGCTAGGAATTTTTCCAGGCGGGGGGGGGCAAAAATTTTCCAGGGGGGGGGGCAAAAATTTTCCAGGGGGGGCAAATAACAACTTTATGATATTTTTTTTAAATGTAAGGGGGGGGGAGCAAATGCCCCCCTCTTGATTTATTTTGTCTATGTCTGTTTGCTGTCACTAACCGGCATGCACTGTGAAGCTTCAATGTGAGCGTCCCTGCTCCTCCCATCGGCTTGTGGCCGTTTAATTTCAAAATACGTTTTACTTTACCTGACCTTCTAGTGACCAGTGACCAGTACGTGGTCCTGAAGTTTTTGTTCATCACCACGTAGATGACGAAGTTACACGAGCTGTTGACGCAGAGGACAATGTTAATGGCCTGGTAGAGTACTCTGCCCATGTTGGAAGGAGCGTCGTTGGTGATGGAGTAGTACATGTACTGGGGGATGAACGTGGGTAGACAGAGGGTGGTGCAAGTCACTGTGTACACGGTACACACCGCCATCAGCATCTTCGTAGTTCGTGTGGACAGCTTCCCTCTACCGATTTCGGAAGTCATCTTCATGCGTTCTGTTGACGACATCTTGATCTTGATCCCGATGGTGATGCATTCCACGAAAGTGATGATGGGTGGGATCTTCATAAACAGGTAGGACATGGCGTCTTCCAGTATCAACACGGCCATTGGGTTCTGACTGTGATACTTTGACCGCCTCATGACCCCAACCGTCAAGTTCAGGTTCTGGTCTATCTCAAAGTCCAGCACCACGTAGAAAGTCATGTGAATGAAGAAACCGTACCAGAAGACGGACACGACGATGACCGCTGTCCACGTCCTCCTGGATGTGACGATCTGGTGGAACTTTAGAGGAAGGAACACAGCAACCAACCTCTCGATTGTGATGAGGACGGGTAGAGGCAGAGAAATAGCCCCACAGCCGTAGTCAAGAACGATGAACAGCTGGTAGAGACCGAACAGTGCGTAGGAAGTGTCGCGGTTGTAGACAAAGCCCTCGGTGCTGCCTACTATCTCGTACAGTAACTTGGGCACGCTGTTGAAGCCCACGAGGAAAGAGATGTCTTGAACGGCAAGAGACAGCAGGAGGATGTTGGAGGATCTCTTGAGCCCGCGCTTGACCAGGACGATGACGCTGAAGATGTTTCCTATGACGCCGAAGGTTGAGATGGCCGGGGTGACGCCGAGCATAAGAATTTTCAAAATGGCGGCAGTTTGCTCCTCGTTTAAAAATTGATCAACCATGACTTTTTCAATAACTCTTAAAAATAATTTTTTTTAAATTATCAGCTGAAAGAGAAAATGCAAAGTCAAACTGCTACTGACTCTCCGATGTTAAAGAGTTGAATGATTGACTTTTTTTTTAATTATGCTTACAATTTTAATTTCTTATAGTTATTAGTCATTCAGTAAAATTCGACCTCCAAGCATCTACTTATACACTCTTTATGGACTTCATGCCATATTTTTATCGATAGATCGATTTCTGAAATGCTGGTGACGCCCATAGCTGCTTCACTTTAATTAATAATTTTTTTTCACATTTTGTTACATTATCGTAGCTATAGGCTTACTGCCAATAAAAAAACAAAACATGGATAATGCTACTAATTAAATCAGCGAAATTTGCCCAAAAATGTATATCGTTAATTATTATTTCTTTTTTTTTTTTTACGTTATTTATCAGAGTCTTGTCGATTTGGCCTAAGGGTTGAACATAATGATAAATGTAAAACCTCCAGGCTTCGGATAATATTTATCACATCATAATAGCATACCACTGGGGGAATTATTAATAAAAATCAGTCATTAGCCAGGAAATCATCGGGTAGATAAAAGAACTTGGGTCGCCGTCAAAAATATGGATTGGCTTCAGTAAGTACTACGTTGCCTCGAAGGCAATAATTGGGCAACAAAAAGGAAATGACATCACAAGTGGGGGGGGGGGTCAACTATAAGTCGTTGCTAAGTAACTAGGACAACATGGAACGGATAAAATCGACTTAAGATAATATTTGGTCTATTTTTGTATTATAAATTAAAACCCTATTTATAATTCAGAAGTCGATTATGAAACAAAAAAATGTCAGCAACTGAATGAAATTTAACGTCGTCGAATCCTCTGTTACTTAACGCTCAGCCTAGACACATCACAAACTTTGAATGTGGCTCTCATGTGAACACTTTCAATACCGTACGAAATTAACGTGAATGTAGCTCTCATATGAACACTTTCAATACCGTACGAAATTAACTTGAATGTAGCTCTCATATGTACACTTTCAATACCATACGAAATTAACGTGAATGTAGCTCTCATATGAACACTTTCAATACCATACGAAATTAACGTGAATGTAGCTCTCATATGAACACTTTCAATACCGTACGAAATTAACTTGAATGTAGCTCTCATATGTACACTTTCAATACCATACGAAATTAACTGGAATGTAGCTCTCATATGAACACTTTCAATACCGTACAAAATTAACTGGAATGTAGCTCTCATATGAACACTTTCAATACCATACGAAATTAACGTGAATGTCGCTCTCATATGAACACTTTCAATACCATACGACATTAACGTGAATGTAGCTCTCATATGAACACTTTCAATACCGTACAAAATTAACTGGAATGTAGCACTCATATGAACACTTTCAATGCCATACGAAATTAACGTGAATGTAGCTCTCATATGAACACTTTCAATACCGTACGAAATGAACTGGAATGTAGCTCTCATATGTACACTTTCAATACCATACGAAATTAACGTGAATGTAGCTCTCATATGTACACTTTCAATACCATACGAAATTAACTTCAACCTTTTTTTTATTTTCTAAAGATGATTCCTATATACTTTTATGAATTTCTTTGATGTCAAACGGAACCCTATGATGTCATATGAGGCTATGTCATGCCCTATGGAGCTATATGATGTCCTCTGGAGCTATATGGTGTCTTATGGACCTATATGATGTTCTATGGAGCTATATGATGTCCTCTGGAGCTATATGGTGTTTTATGGACCTATATGATGCTATATGGAGCTATATGATGTTCTATGGAGCAATATGATGTCTTATGGACCTATATGATGTTCTATGGAGCTATATGATGTCTAATGGACCTATATGATGTTCTATGGAGCTATATGTCTTATGGACCTATATGATGTTCTATGGAGCTATATGATGTCTTATGGACCTATATGATGTTCTATGGTGCTATATGATGTCCTGTAGAGTTAAATGTTGTCCTACGATGTTTCACAAGCCTGTTACCCAATTGGAAATTCCCCCCCCCCTTATACTTTTACATTCACGCCTTAATGCCCCTGGTAACACAGTAGAGCAGGATACCATGGAACAGTGATTCTCAGCCATTTTAGCGACTTTGATCCAATGGGTGCAAGAGTATGTCCGAAGGTACCTCTAACACGTTAGTTCGGTAATAAATGTAATATTTTAATGAAGAAATGTGCTCACCTTTCTAATGCGATACTTTGGTCACGTGGTTTGGTGATGAGTCACGGAGCAAACTGTTGACCTTTTTTATAACCCTCGATCGTTTTAAACGAAAATTATATGTCTCGGCGTACCGTTGCCAAGGTTGTTTAAAATACTCTTAAATTGTATTGTCAATACCAATACCAATACTTCATGAAAAGAATATCGCCAATACCAATACAAATACTCAAGTAAAAATGTATTGCCGAAATCGATACGAATACAATACCAATACTTTTGAGAACAAAAAAAAATATTTTTATTTAACATGTAAAGAGTGCACGTTTTTTCAAATTTTTATATAAGTGACAGATCGATCGAAAAAGAAATAAAGTTTTCAGTCATTCATTGAAACAGTGAACAAATAGTTGAAAGAAAGAAAGTAAATGAATGAAAGAATATAAAAATAACATTTATAGATATCGGCGCGCAAAGCAAAAACTTCAAAAGAAAATTAAAATTTGATTCTTCCTTCAACTCACCAACCGTGGTTGTATTGGTGGAGAGGTGGGTGGTGTTAATATTAGTTGGGTTGGTGGCTATGATTACTGGTAGTGGTTGAATGTATGTAGATTACTTTTTAAATAAGGTATCAAAATCGCTATTGTTTTTCGTTAATAAAATTCTCAATTGTATGAACAGTACAATTGTGATAACTGATAAACATACAAATATTGGGGTTATTCTATTGTGTTTATGAATTATAATTTTTTTTTCATTTTGAATATTTTAAGAAACAATGTAATTTTTTTTGTTAGAGTTTGTTACAATACATTCTTAAAATACCGATAGAAAAGTATCGGTATCGGCTATCGAAAATTTTTCGTTGAAAATGTATCGGCGATACACAAATCAATACTTGATACAAAAAGGATCATCAATACAGCAACCAATACTAAAAAAAGTATCGCCGATACTGCATTGGCCTATACCGATACTTCAATACTAACAACCCTGACCGTTGTATACTCTTTTCCGGACCTTTCGAGGTACGCATACAACTTGCTGAGAATCGCGGTAATTGAGGTTACGTGTGTAACATATGAATCATTTTTACTAAATATATTAAAATACAGCTGTACCCTGCAAAACCTTTGCATAGAGTTATATCCCCTTAGGCTTGATCGGCAAGCGAGGTTATTTTTTTGGTTTCGGGCAGATCCGATTTTTTTTTTCATGATTGTATTTTAAACTGGGATACTGTTGTATTAATTCTTTACTTTCGATTTAACGCAGCGCCCAAATCGCTATTATATATATATAAAATATAAAATAAGGTTTTCTATTTACCTTCTGTTCTCCCTACCCCCTCTCTCCCTTCCTCTCTCTCTCCCTCCCCCTCTCTCCCTTTCCCTCTCTCCCTTTCTCCCTCCCTCCCTCCCTCTCTCAAATCTCTCTCCGTCCCTCTCCCATCCCCCTCTCTCCCCTCCCCCCCTCCTTCTCTCCCCCCATCCATCCTCCTCCCTCCTCCTTCCCTCTCTCCCTCCCTGCCCCCTCTTTCTCTTTATCTCTTCCTCCCATTTCTCCCATCCTCTTCTTCTCTCCGTCCCTCCCCTCTCTCTCCCTCCCTAACCCCTCTCTCCCTCCTTTCTCCCTCCCTCCCCTTTCCACCTCTCTCTCTCCCTCCCCCTCTCTCCCCCTTCCTCCCTCCCTCATTCCCTCTCTCTCCCTCCCTGCCCCCCTCACTTTTTATCTCTCTCCCTCCCTCTCTCCCCTCTCTCTCTCTCCCTACCCCCTCTCTTCCTCCCTTCCTTTCTCTCTCCCCCTCCCGCCCTCCCTCCTACCCTCCTTTCCTCTATCTCTCCCCTGCCACCCTCTCTCTCTCTATCTCTCTCTCTTTATCTCTCTCTCCCTCCCCCCTTCTCTCTCTCTCTCTCTCTATATATATATATATATATATATTATATATATATATATATATATATATACTTATTATTATGGTTTCACACTTCTTCTAATATCCTTCTTCATTCCTTTACCTTCCTCAAACTGTACACATCAGAGAGCAAGAAAAAACATCAACAATTCTTTGCATCTCAAAGGCACAATACAGCACCAACGCGCAAGTTCTATTCGATCATAGGGAAATGACGTCACAGATGAATTTTATTTATGGCGCCGTCGAGATTACTTTAATATAGTAAAATACTAAAATAAAAAAAAATTAATTACAATTAAACTACCCATCGATATGAAACGAAACCTGTCCTATAACCTTCCCCATGTAATTATGTGTATGTGTAACAAATTTCACGTTATTTGTTTGTCTGGATCTTGAGTTATAAGGGAACAGACAGACAGACAGACAGACAGACAACAAATGCGTCTTATAAGTATATATATATATATATATATTTATGTATATGGCTGCCATCATGCAGCCTCATGATGTTATACTTAATGATCTGACAAAATAATTGAAATGAAATACGTTGGTCTTATTCCGGACAAGGGCAAACCACTACCCTCTGGTCAAGTCCAGACCATTACCCGCTGGTCAAGTTCAGACCCGTCCGTTTAATTGATAAGGCTCTGTCTCTTTCTGTATCTTATGTCTTGGTCCGTTTGGTTCCGATAAATTTCAAGAGCTCAGTGTGGCCAGCGATTTGAAACGTTTGCCCACCTCTTGCTAAGGCATCGGCATTGACTGACTGAACTTTGATATAAAATACTGGAATTAATATGCATTTTTAACATTTTTGAAATGGCCGTGACATTAGAACGCGTTATCTAGTCCCAGCAATGAGGAGAAGCATCCATGTTAGAAAACATGTGTAGTAGTAGAGTGACTGCTATGTCCAGAGGTAAAAATATGTAAACAAAGAACTGACCTTTGACCCAGGAGGTGGCTTACACAAAGGGCGTCAGCATAAGAGATAGGCCAAAACGACATTGCTATGTAAACACAGTATTTTTAAGCGTTTAAAAATGTCCATTCACTAAATTAAAGAACAACTCTCTGTTTGGTGTGATGTATGTGAGCGCGTGCGTGTGTCTGCTTGTGTTCATGTGAGCGTGTGAGTTCATACATGCGCGTTTACTTTTTGTATTTGTGTTTTTATTTTTTTGTAAATTATACTTTAAATTCAGATATATATAGACCAGCTATAACAATGATCCGCCGGATTATTTTATCCTGCCTTCCATTCGTTTCAGTGTTAAGCACATCACTAGCCTTTTGTGTAAAGACATTTATATTTGATTTATATTAGCTCATGTCAACACATCGGTCTGGCCAGTATAACTAATTCTGTGTGACCAGCGACTCAAACTGCTCACACGTGATATAGACAGACTGACAGACGAACAGACAGACTGATCAATTAGAAAGAGCGAGATAGAGAGAAACAAACATTCGCACGACGGATGGACAAACAGACAGACGGGCATATTAGACAGACAGACATAGTTACAGAAAGACTAGGAAGACCTTTTTAATAAGTTAAATAAAATATTTATCATCAGCACACGCAAAGGTTAGACCAGGTGTTGGAAAAGGTGGAACTACCTAGCTTAGTAAACAAAGGTTAGACCAGGTGTTGGAAAAGGTGGAACTACCTAGCTTAGTAAACAAAGGTTAGACCAGGTGTTGGAAAAGGTGGGACTACCCTGCTTAGTAAACAAATATTAGACCAGGTGTTGGAAAAGGTGGAACTACCTAGCTAAGTAAACAAAGGTTAGACCAGGTGTTGGAAAAGGTGGAACTACCTAGCTTAGTAAACCAATGTTAGACCAGGTGTTGGAAAAGGTGGAACTACCTAGCTTAGTAAACAAAGGTTAGACCAGGTGTTGGAAAAGGTGGAACTACCTAGCTTAGTAAACCAATGTTAGACCAGGTGTTGGAAAAGGTGGAACTACCTAGCTTAGTAAACAAAGGTTAGACCAGGTGTTGGAAAAGGTGGAACTACCTAGCTTAGTAAACCAATGTTAGACCAGGTGTTGGAAAAGGTGGAACTACCTAGCTTAGTAAACAAAGGTTAGACCAGGTGTTGGAAAAGGTGGGACTACCCTGCTTAGTAAACAAATGTTAGACCAGGTGTTGGAAACGGTGGAACTACATAGCTTAGTAAACCAATGTTAGACCAGGTGTTGGAAATGGTGGGACTACCTAGCTTAGTAAACCAATGTTAGACCAGGTGTTTGAAAAGGTGGAATTACCTAGCCTAGTAAACAAAGGTTAGACCATGCTTTGGAAAAGCTGGAACCTCTTTTATTTACATTATGCAAAATAAAAATGTGAACAATTATTCTTTCAAACAAAACTTTATTTTGAAAAGAAAGTACATTATAAAAAATATTTTATAAAAAAAACAACGTTTTTCTTGCGTACTAAAAAGCAGAAAATAATTATTCTATGAGCCTGGAAAAATTTCTGAATAAATTGGTCACATGAAAATAGACTTTAAAAGAGCTTCTGATTTTTATAAAACGAAAAACGTTGGGCGCATGAATCTTATATTATGTGAATGTTTGTATTACAGTATTAGATTCATCAAATGTTAACAATTAAATCCCAAAAGAATTTTTATACAAGGTTTTCGAAATATCGCGATATTGCAGATCATTTATTACAAGTTTTATAACAAAATGCATGTGAATATGTAAAATTAATTCTAGTGTTGTATAACCTAAACTCATGATATAGAATGTAATACTTGTAAAGTCAATTGAATCAATATATTAATATACTGAAATTATATTAAACAGGTTTTCATTTATTAAAGTTAGAGTATGTTATGAAGGTCTTGATGTTTGTGTTAAGAAAAACGTTGTAAAATCACTAGTTATGAGGTAAGGGGAAGTAATTTAAGCGAACTGGTGGCAGCCATATTAATCTGTGTTTGTGTTTCTGGCATTTACCCGTCTGTTTTCAATTATGTATGTTACGTAAATGCAAAACAAAAAAAAACGCATTAATTAAACTCTTAGCGAATATCATATTTTTTTTATATTTAAAGTCAGTAAATTAAATATTTAGCAAAATGTTTATAATATTCATAATTACACTGACCGCACCTGAGTAACTTGCCAGTGTTAACTTGTCATTTCTTTTATTCATTTGCTTTGGGATTTCGTTTACATTGATATACTCAATTGTTGACTTCACTAATAAGCAGCCTATCTAAAATCAACGCAACACGCTGTGCATGTATTTTGAAATCTCATTGCTTTACAACGCACGATCAAGGGCTCACGGTTAAATCATTCACATCAAGTTAATTCTATCTATCGGGATCCTAATGTATTCTTAAGATAAATTATCTTCAAAACTTACAATCAATGAAGTGTTGTACAAGTTCAAGTGATGTTGTACAAGTTCATGTTGTACAAGTTCAGTTGGTGTTGTACAAGTTCATTTGGTGTTGTACAAGTTCAGTTGGTGTTGTACAAGTTCATTTGGTGTGATTATAATTGTTTTAAATACTATGACACGTCCCGCATGTGTGTGTGTGTCATTGGACAATATTTCATTGGCAAATCTGTGAATGTTGAAAAATTACTAAAAAAAAACTGCCTTGAAAGTTCTTGTGTTTTTTTTTCTCTTTTTATTGGAAGTACGATTACGTGATAACAACATATCATCATCATTGGAGCAGTCATCTTTATTTGAACAATCATCTTTACTGGACCAATCATCTTTACTGGAACAATATTCTTTACTGGAACAATATTCTTTACTGGAACAATCATCTTTACTGGAACAATATTCTTTACTGGAACAATATTCTTTACTGGAACAATCATCTTTACTGGAACAATATTCTTTACTGGAACAATCATCTTTACTGGAACAATATTCTTTACTGGACCAAACATCTTTACTGGACCTAACATCTTTACTGGAACCATGGGAAGTGAAATTTTGCAAAAAAGTGTATAAATTGTGAATAAAATATGTAAAATATTAAAAACAATGAAATCTTGTATGAGTTTGATACGAGTTTAATAATAAATTATTTTTGCTCAAAACAACCAATGAAAAGTGACCTGTACGTGTCTCTAAAGTTTTTGTTCATGGCGACGTAGATGATGAAGTTGTAAGAGCTGTTGATGCAGACGATGATGTTTATCACCTGGTACATGACCTTGCCGAGGTTGGACGGGGCGTCTGCGGTCATGGTGTAGGTCATGTACTGCGGGATGAATGTCGGGAGCGACAGGATGCCGCAGGTGACCGTGTACACACCGCAGACGGCCAGCAACATTTTGGTCGTGCGCTTGGACGACTCCGCTGTGGCCGACGTCATCTTACGCCGCCTGCTGGTCGCGATCTTGACCTTGACCCCGATGGCGACGCATCCCACCAAGGTCACGACCGGCGGGATTTTCATCATCAGGTAGGACATGACGTCCTCCAAAATGGCGACCGTCGGGAGGCTGCTGTAGTGGTACGAGGACCTGGTGATCAGCCCGACGGACCTGTTCAGCTCTAGGCTGAACTCGAAGCTGAAGTTCACGTAGAACGACATGTGGAGGAAGTAGGCGTACCAAAAGAGGGTGACCGCGGTCACTGCCATCCACGTCCTGGTCGGGGTGACCACCTGGTGGAACTTCATGGGCAGAAACACGGCCACCAGCCTCTCGCAGGTGATCAGCACGGGCAGGGTGAGCGAGATCCCACCAGAGGCGTAGTCCATGTTGTGAAGCACGTGATGGAAGATGTACAGCACGTAAGACACTCGCTCGCTGTAGTCGAACCCTTCCCTGTTTCCGGCGATCTCGTACAGAAGTTTGGGAACGCTGTTGAACCCTATGAGGAAAGTGATGTCGTTCAGTGCCAGGGAGATGAGCAAAATGTTGGAACTCTTCTTCAGGCCGTGACGACCCAGGACCAGGATACTGAAAACGTTGCCCGTCACCCCGAACACAGAAATGGCTGGCGTCACGCCCAGCATCAGGATGCGTAGCACGTAGAGCGTCTCTTGGTCGTCGAGTAACTGGGCGTCTTCATTTCGAAGTTCAGTGACGTTGGTCACTGTACTCCAGTTATAGATGTACATTAGGTTAGAATATAATGTTTTTGGCTGGATGATCTATCTAGTACTCCAGTTATAGATGTATATTAGGTTATAATATAATGTTTTTGGCTTGATATTCTAGTACTGAAATTACAGACGTTCATAAGGGCAGAATCATAAATATATAGCACTTTATGGGCAGAGGAGAATGTTTTTGCCTGGAGTTTTTGGTCTAAATACGAAACAGCTGAATAAAACAGCATGAAAGAAAGCAAAAGCAAAGTCTAGGCAAATTAATTTGTAAGATGGGTGTAGTTCAAGTCTATCCTTGATATTCCACAACCTGTATCTTACAGAGCAATCAGCTCCAGCTATACTGTACATTAAGGTATAATAAAATGTTGGATATGTCAGTCTAAATATAAAGTGACTGATCTAAGGTAATCGCCATTATAACTAATTATCCAAAGCGAAATAATAATAAAAAAAAAACAGTGTTGTTATGTTAAAATAAGAAATTGTTCAAGTTTAGTTGTTGGTCTAGTCTAACACATGTGAGTTCGGAGCTCGCATTTCAAAAGCAATGAACATTTTGTGAGTCAGGCAGATTATTTTCAAACAATCAATCAAACTTAATTGTAATTCCACACGGGGGTAAATTATCCTCCGCGAACTTCTGTGAATTAATCAGTTTTCACATAAAGTATTTATAGCTTCCCCATCACCGATCAATATCTAGGACATAATTAGAACTATAACGACAAGCAGACGCCAATTAATTAGATCAACCCGATAGCAACTGTTTGTCTTTCAATTATTTACGTTTCCCTCCATCTTGAACATTAAAAAATCATTGCGGAACTAATACATTTATTGTACAATTAGACCCAATGTAAGTGGAGAAAAGGACATAAACAATTGTGTTTGTTTTCCTTAGTAAATTGCCAGCTGTTTTCTTTTATTTGATTTTATTATTATAAATGTACTTTCTTATAAATAGTACAAAAAATCAATAACCCAATTATTTTTTTTTCTCACTGATTAAATAAAAAGTCTGATTTTCAATACATTTTTTTTACCTTCCTTAAATAAGCTGGTAAAACGTTATATAATTTTAAAAAAAATACTTTAAACATTCAACAATTAGGCTTTACCAACAACGATTAATTCCACTGAGACCATGGTGCGTATTTAAAATAAGCCATAACAAATTTATTGGATCTTGCCCTTTGAACTTTGTCTAAATAAATATTATAAAAAAATTTTCAAGTTCTCCATTACATTGAATAAACGCAGTCATCAGAGGCGTCCAATGTAAGAGTGTTAGGGTGGTTAAGGAGTATAACTGCTGCTGCATCTTTATAAAGAGAAGGTTCAATTTTTTTTGTGTGTTTAAATGAGTAGAAAAAATTCGTAAACTTCAAATTAAACAAAACGACAAATATAGTTGTATATAGGTGTGTATTAGTGTATATAGGTGTATATAGGTGTATATTAGTGTATATAGGTGTATATTAGTGTATATTAGTGTATATAGGTGTATATAGGTGTATATAGGTATATATAGGTATATATAGGTGTATATTAGTGTATATAGGTGTATATAGGTGTATATTAGTGTATATAGGTGTATATTAGTGTATATTAGTGTATATAGGTCTATATAGGTGTATATTAGTGTATATAGGTCTATATAGGTGTATATTAGTGTATATGGGTGTATATTAGTGTATATAGGTGTATATTAGTGTATATAGGTGTATATTAGTGTATATAGGTATATTTTAGTTAATGTGAAATCTTCAAAGTGAGTTGTTGTTTTTTTTAGTTCTTCTTCTTTTTAAAAGAGTTTCGTTTACATATAGGCCAGTGCCACCAGACAGAAATATTTTTATTTCATATTTAAGGGTTCTTATTTCCCGGCGTCTTACTAATCCCGGGGTGACGGTATCAAAGTCCCAGGAAAAAAAATAAATCGTTTCCAAGAGATATTAAAATTAATTGTAGCTAAAAGAAGGAATGATAAGTACTTCTTTACAATATTTTATTAAGTTATAAACATTCCCTGTAATTTTTCTAAAGAAAAAAAAAAGCTTTTATGTTTCACACACAAAAATGCCACGTTTCAGAGAAGAATGGAAATAATAGAATCAATAGTGTACTTTTCCATTGGTTAGGGGTGAGGAGAGGATAACTGTTAAACAACTTGAGAGCATCAATCAATTTAATAAAAATGGATCTTACTGACTAATTATAGAATTATTCATTCGGACAATGCCATTTTACGATTGTATTTAATTAAGATTCGGGTGTCAAATTATCCACTCGTTTCTATAAAGTGTCTATGTGTCAGAGTTAGGGCGTCATGTTTACTTTATTGGTAAAAAAAAAAAAATCAAAGTATCCACAGTGTAAGTCGATTAGTCGTCAGTCATTAACGATGACCAAAGCCATTGTTTTCTGTGGCCCATTTTTTGTATACTGGTAGTTAGAATATCAATTAGAAATAGTGGGCTATAAACAAATGCTAGAGGATAAATAAAATTTGTGCATGAAATTAAACTACTTCTTCTTTTAGCTCTACGGCACATTTAGGGTCCTGGCCTGCCATACTACTCTTCTCCACTTATCCAGGTCCATGGTCTTCTTCCTCCACTCTCTCACTCCTATGGCTCTAAGGTCTTTCTCCACTTCCTCCAACCATCTACTTCTTGGTCTGCCTTTAGGCCTTTTCTCATTGGGTGTTGCCTTATATATTGCTTTTGGACCTCTGCTGAGTTCCATTCTTTCTATGTGCCCTACCCAACTCAATCTATTCAATTTGATTTCAGCCGTTATATTTGGTACTTTTTATAACCCATATAGTTCTGAATTTGATTTACTTCTCCACTGTTATTGTCCTTTACTGGCCGTTATATTTTCCTAAATATTTTATTTGCCCAAGTGTTTAGCATATTTTTTGCTTGTTTGACGAATTATTAAACAAGGAATTAAACTAGTATGAATCTAGTGTGATATATATAATTTGGAATTGAAATAGTTCTTTCCTGTAAGTACTTAATGAGTTAAAATTCGACCAGGATCCCGGTAGAGAAACACTTCTACATATACATGTCCTTATATGATGGTGTCGGCAGGAAAAAAATACAAAACAGGCAGTCATGTTAGTGTACAGCAAACAATAAATAAATAAATATGGAATCTGTTTTGAGTCGTATCATAGTCAGTGTTCATAAAAATATAAATCTAGTTAGCGGCGTGGCGGGGTGGACGCGGGGGGAGGGGGCCCTGACAAAAAGAATGCGGAAGTCCTACCTAGAAAAATAATTTATCACAGTCAGAGGAGTCGCAGCTTCCCTCCCCTCCCCCATTCTATAACAACGACAGTGCATCACACAACACATTTACTGAATTCTTTTCATGGAAAACGTGATAGTATACATTGTTTTACATTGTACTGCAGTTTTTTATTGTTGTTTTTTTTTACACTTTTTTACATTGTATTAAAGCCAAACCAGCTTTCCGGCGACGCTTCCTATTAAACGGCATACTTAAATCAGACAGACAGACATTTATGGTTGTCGAAAGTTTATTGTTTTCTGGTATCAAAGTTTCTCAAAGAAGCTTAAATACACCATGTTACATTTTTATACCAGAAATATCTCACGTTATCAAATTAGTCTATCAAGGTGACCTGAGATCGTCTGCTAGTTTATCCCAGAATGCTCCTCGGTGTTGGGGAAGTTTCGGATATGTGATGTAAGTGCTGCTCTTTATATGAGACAAGACTTCCGGCCCCATCTTGGACGTCGGTATCTCTTCGATGAAGAGAAAAACCAGAACACTGCGGCCTGTGTTGACCGCTTCCAGTCGCGCCATCTGGTAATAGGAAAAAACACGTTGACGTAATAGATATACATGCTTGTTTTATTAAATTACATTATAACGTTTTAATTAGTTCTTGTTTGTCTGATTCTTATGGTGCATGGAATCGGAAACTAATTAAAACATGTCTACAGAGCAGGGCCGTTCTTAGACTTAAGGCCTCGGGTTGCCGTAAGTATATAAAGGTTTATATAGTTCAATATATTGGGTGGGAGGCCTGATGTTAGATTTATTAAAACTGGGAAGAATAGTGGAGACTTCAGGAGGTCACTTAGTATGCATGACAAGAGAAAGGCTCGGCATTGGCCAGGATACATAGATAGGTGACCTGACAAACCGGGACACGAACCCGTAACCCATAGAACAAAGATCCGACTAGCTATCAAAGCGCCACCCACAAACAAAGCGTAGAATTCATCTCTTTCTGTAACTACGACACATGAAGGGATAGTGTGGTTAGCACAACGCCCATTACCCCCCCCCCTCTCTCTGAAGTCAGATAAGCCCTTTTAAAGTTGGGTGGACTTAAAACGACTTTTATCAGGTTTTCACCAGACCTTTAAAAATTCTCTTGGTTCTCTCCGACGATCGAACCCGGCGGCTCTCAGGTTGTCATTCAAGCGCACTACACCACTCGATCATAAACCCCCAATTAAGAACCCACCTGCAGCTCATAGTTACACTAGCTGCTGGCCAGCATTTCATGAGTGATGACAACTAAGGTTTTTCGACTTTTCACAACGGCTTTGTAGATGTTATCAGTGATGTACCTGCCTACTTTGAATCGCTCACCGTGAATCAGTATCTTGATGTTTCTTTCTTGAAGTTTCGGCCGAAGATCCTGTGTGGATAGAAGAAAAACAATAACATAATATCTTGTTGTTGTTTTTTAATAGATAGGACATAGAAGTGTAACATTATCTATGTTTTTTTTTTTTATTATTAACACATTGAAGTTTATCCATTGACTTGTTCGACTAGGCTGCTGTTCAGTCAGTAGTTTGCATCTATTTGGAGTGCTACTCAAGTGTTATTCATACAACATTGTTATTCATTACAAGCTGTACCCTGCAAAACATGTGCATAGAGTTATATCCCCTTAGGCTTGATCAGTAGTCTAGGTTATTTTTGGTTTCGGGTAGCTCCGATTTTTTTCATGATTTTTATTACTATTCCTTACGTTTGACGATTTTAAACTGGAGTACTGTTGTATTAATTCTTTACTTTCGATTTAACGCAGAACCCACACCGCTATCATTTATATAGATTCATGAATATATTTCGCCTATTCAAACTGTGAGGCATCTTTATGCGTGTGTTCTTCACTGATGCCAGTTTTGGGGCTGCCGACACGTAGATTTAATGCCGATCTGAGCCCAAGACAATCTCTTATTTGTTGTTGTTGTTATTTATGGGGGGGAGGGGCGACCTCTGATCACACACCTTCAATCGCAAAGTCATTCATAGTAAGTTTACAACCCGATAGGGCGCATATCGTGTGTATTCTGATTAACACCCCCCCACACACACACGCACCTCTGACTAGGTACAACTTAAAAGGTTTCGGAAACTTCATTGCTACTGGTCAGTGTGAGGCAAACGGTAAACAGTGGTCGCCTGTATATAGAATGGTGTTTAGATTGGGTAAAGATCGGATACAGTAAATAGAAAGTTGCTTTTTGTGTGTATGTGTGTGTGTGTGTGTGCGGACGTGCGTGTATGTGATTGCATGTGTATGTGTGTTTGTTTCTGTGAACGTGTGTGTGTTTCTGTGAACGTGTGTGTGTTTCTGTGAATATGTGTGTGTTTCTGTGCATGTATGTGTGTTTCTGTGAACGTGTGTGTGTTTCTCTGAACGTGTGTCTGTTTCTCTGAACGTGTGTGTGTTTCTGTGAACATGTTTGTGTTTCTGTGCATGTGTGTGTTACTATGTTTGAGTGTGTTTGTGTGTGTTTTTCTGGGCATGTGTGTGTGTTTCTGTGCATGTATGTGTTTTATACTGTGCATGTGTGTGTGTGTTTCTGTGCCTGTGTGTGTGTGTTTATGTGCATGTGTGTGTGTGTTACTGTGCATGTATGTGTGTGTTACTGTGCATGTGTGTCTGTTTCTCTGCATGTGTGTGTGTGTTTCTGTGCCTGTGTGTGTGTTTCTGTGAACGTATGTGTGTGTATGTGTTTGATTCTGTGCCTGTGTGTGTGTGTTTCTGGGCATGTGTGTGTGTTTCTGTGCATGTGTGTGTGTGTGTGTTTGTTACTGTGCATGTGTGTGTGTTTCTGTGCATGTGTGTGTGTTTCTGTGCCTGTGTGTGTGTTTCTGTGAACGTGTGTGTGTATGTGTGTGATTCTATGCCTGTGTGTGTGTGTGTTTCTGGGCATGTGTGTGTGTTTCTTTGCCTGTTTGTGTGTGTGTGTGTTTCTGGGCATGTGTGTGTTTTTCTGTGTGTGTGTTACTGTGCATGTGTGTGTGTTTGTTTCTTTGCCTGTGTGTGTGTGTTTCTGTGCATGTGTGTGAGTGTGTGTTACTGTGCATGTGTGTGTGTATTTCTCTGCATGTGTGTGAGTGTGTGCTACTGTGTATGTGTGTGTGTTTCCCTGCATTGTGTGTGTGTTATTGTGCATGTGTGTGTGTTTCTCTGCATGTGTGTGTGTTTCTGTGCCTGTGTGTGTTTCTCTGCATGTGTGTGTATTTCTCTGCATGTGTGTGTGTGTTACTGTGCATGTGTGTGTGTTACTGTGCATGTGTGTGTGTGTGTTTCTCTGCATGTGTGTGTGTGTTACTGTGCATGTGTGTGTGTGTTACTGTGCATGTGTGTGTGTTACTGTGCTTGTGTGTGTGTTTCTCTGCATGTGTGTGTGTGTTACTGTGCATGCGTTTGTGTTTCTCTGCATGTGTGTGTGCGTGTGTGTGTTTCTGTGCACGCATGTGTGTGTGTTACTGTGCATCTGTATGTGTGTTTCTCTGCATGTGTGTGTTTCTCTGCATGTGTGTGTTACTGTGCATGTGTGTATGTTTCTCTGCATGTGTGTGTGTGTTTATGTGTGCGTATGTTTCTCTGCATGTGTGTGTGTGTTTCTGTGCATGTGTGTGTGTGTGTTTCTGTATAATATTGTTGTTTTTGTAAAGGAGGCTCTGCATTCGTCAATGTAGTTATGAAGTTCACTAGTAACAGGCTACACCAGCCATTGTAGACCACGGCCCGCCACTTAATTCAGACTGTAGCGCCAACTTGATCATCTCATTTACATTAGTTCACGTTTAACTCTCCATCAATCTGCACTTGGGCCGGCCCACCTGTCAAATTTACAAAACCAACATGGCCCGCAACTCAAAAAAGTCTCTCCCCCCCCCACCCTATGGCTAGACAGTAAAGGCCGTTGGGCTTAACAAAACAGATAATAAATGCTTATTCTCATAAATGATGCTGTAAAGTTAAACAAAGTCTCACAGCAAACCTTGAGTACAAAGTCTGTGTCCTTGGTCGCGTAGCTGACAAACACGTCGTACTTGAACTCACTGGCGCCTGTCTGTTGATTTGCTGAAATCTTCAACTTTGCTGCGTGATACCAGTACCGCATGGTCCAGCTGGTGGGAAAGACGAAAATTTTTAATTTAATATGGCAAAAAAAATGTTAACTTTAATAAGAATTGATTATGACCACATTTTATTTCTCTTTCTGGACGAGGGCCGTCATAGACTTGCAATAAAGGTCCCAGGGCAAATCAATTTATTGGGGTCCCTGCAAATACCACTGAGAAGAAAGGCGAATTAACATTTTATTAGAACCCATGTTTTAATATGGCCCTGATCTTAGCTCAGTTAAAACTTCGATTCAATATGGAATCACATTCAAAGCAATAACTTACGTTTCTTTCTTTATATATGTATATATATATATATATATGTGTGTGTGTGTGTGTGTGTGTGTGTGTTCTCTTGATAACAAAACGAGGCTATAAAACTATTTGTTCTGAATATGGAGCCAACCTCTCTTTTTCTCACAAAGTCTCAGCTGAGAATGGTGACGACGAGACAATACCTATAGAATTTTTTTTTGCTCAAATGTCCCACAAGTCCACCCAGCTTTAGCCATGGGTACCTGAATTTAGTTGGGGAAGTATAGACGGCGAGGCTTTCTGCTAATCACACAATGTTTAAAATTATTTAATATGCCGAGGTTAAAGGGACAGGTGAGTTCTACACTTTATGTGACCCGATGGCCCTGTAGGGCTAAGGAAACTTTACTATATTTCAATGTTTGTTTATTAGGTGTGGAATTTGCAATCAACACATTGTAGAGCTTTAGGAGTTAACATTTAGCCCAATGACAAAAGCATTTCGAACTAATGTACGTCCTTTTATTTTATTTTCTAAATACTGTTTTATATTGAGTTGCGCAAATTATAATAAGTGATAGGTTTCAATACGCTGTTTTATATTGAGTTGCGCAAAGTATAATCAGTGATAGGTTTCAATACGCTGTTTTATATTGAGTTGCGCAAAGTATAATCAGTGACAGGTTTCAATACGCTGCTTTATATCTTCATGTGTATAATTATTGATAGGTTTATATAAGCTGTTTTAATGTTTAAGGTATAATCAGTGATAGGTTTCAATGCGCTGTTTTATATCTAAAAATGCAAAGTATAATCAGTGATAGTTTTCAATACGCTGTTTTATATTGAGTTGCGCAAAGTATAATCAGTGATAGGTTTCAATAGGCTGCTTTATATCTTCATGTGTATAATTATTGATAGGTTTATATAAGCTGTTTTAATGTTTAAGGTATAATCAGGGATAGGTTTCAATGCGCTGTTTTATATCTAAAAATGCAAAGTATAATCAGTGATAGTTTTATATAAGCTTTTTTTACATCTAAATGTGCAAAGTGATAGGTTTAAACACGCTGTTTTATATATTCATATGCATAATTATTGATAGGTCTATATAAGGGGATGTCCATTAATTACGTCAACAAAATAGGGAGGAGGGGGGGGTTAGAAAATTTTTGACAATTGTTGACGGGGGGGGGGAGGTCAAGAAAAGTTGATGTCATCATTGTTCCTTTTTTTTTTATTTTAATATAATTACTTAATAAATAGGAAAATTAAGCAGCATTTGTAGTCCTGTGTTACACACTCGCTTAACATTCAGTATT
Source organism: Bulinus truncatus (assembly GCA_021962125.1). Taxonomy (NCBI): domain Eukaryota; kingdom Metazoa; phylum Mollusca; class Gastropoda; family Planorbidae; genus Bulinus; species Bulinus truncatus. The sequence continues at coordinate 336,827 of JAGDYQ010000330.1, forward strand.
TTAATTAAACTAACTATATTCGTACTTATTTTGCCACATAAACATTTTGGAAGCCACCTTTTTTTTTTTTGGGGGGGGGGGGGGGGTAATCAAATGTTGACGTAATTTTATAGGGGGGGGGAGTCTCTGAAAGTTTGACAAGTTGTTGAGGTAAAAATCACCAAAAATTTGTTGACATAAATAATGGACAGCCCCTAAGCTGTTTTATATTTCGATTTGTCAGGTATAATCAACAATAAGTCTTTAAAAGAAAGTAAAACCTGGGTATAATCTCACCGGAACCTGTATAAAGCCAAGCCGAAAAAAGCCAGCATGACTATCAATGTTACACTGGACACGGTTATGTACAAAACAATAGGTTTGTTGCACGTGTGCCCCAGGTACGACACTACGTCGTCAAACCCCTGAGGCTTCTCTTCGGCGTCCTTGTCCGGCAGCCTCGCCTTGCAGTAGTAGAATGAGTAACGGCTACCGAACGTCTTCGTCTGGACCACCCATTTGAGGAATTCCAGGTTGAAACAGTCGCACCTGATCGGGTTCTTCTGCATGTCTATTGTCACGTTGACCCCTTGACCAATGAGCTGGCTCACGTGATCCGTGAAGTTTTGAGGCAGTGTGGACAGGTCGTTTTCGGTGAGATTGATGTATCGAAGTCTCTTCAGGTGCGAAATGTGGAAGTTGGCGTGGCTCAACCTGTTGGCGGACAAGTCAATAGCCTCAAGTTCGGGAGTGCCACGGAATATATGGAAGCTCAGCCTGTACAGATTGTTGAGTGAAAGGTTCAGAACTTTGAGATTCTCAAGTTTGCTGAACGTAACCCCATCTGAGTCATCATTCAGACTGTCTCCAAGTAAATTCCGGTTTAAGTTCAGTCTCTCCAGGCTGGTCAGATTGTCAAAGAAATGCTCCCCGATCGTCTCGACGAAACAACTGGACAGGTCTAAAACTTTCAGGTGGCTCAGGCCAGTGACAGGACCGGACAAGTTTGGAAAATGATTCCCACTGAAGTCCACGTACTCCAGACTGTTGTTGGGGCAGAAACTTATGTTCTGGATAATGTAAGCCATGGACATGCTATGCATTGTCAACATCTTTAAGCTCGGGGGCACTGGTAGAAAAAACTTAGTTCCATTGTTCGAATCGGAACAGAAATCGTGATTACAGCTACATTGGTTCTCCTCATCTCGGACATCATCGAGCACGGAATCAATTCTTGGGCAGTGCAGCTCGCGCTTCGGGAAAGTCTCGGGAAACGCTACAGGGTGAGAAAACCCGTCCAGGTGAAGATTTTTCAAACTGACCAGGTTGGCCATGTTTTGCCAGTAAGATCCAAACATTATTTTGTTGTTGGTCAGGTTGATGAAGTTCAGCGTGTCCGGCAGCATGCTCAGTGCACCATATTCAATCATCTCGATCTCATTGTTCATGGCGTCGATCCTCTCCAGACTGGTGTTCTTGAAGTGCCGCAATGTGTGTCTGTAGACAATGATACACGAAGAGAAACGGGGTACGACTCTCTGTATTTTCAAATAACGGAGAGTCTTGCTGTGTCTTAAGCCGTACATTAAATCGCCAATAGCTTCCAAGCCCAGAAAAAAATTATTGGTGAGATCTAGAGTTTCCAAGTGAGTCAAAGGCCGAAAAGCGTCTCTTTCAACGTGAGTTTTATTTAGGGCACAGTCTGAAATGTTTAGAAACTTTAAGTATCTCACATTAGTGAACATGTGAGAAGTTAAACTCTCCATCCCACAATACCCTGGGTAGTATCCGAATAATGTCAGGTTGGTCAACATTTTTAACCGGGCAAAGAAATGGTTAAATGGCCTACGTCTGAGCCCGTCCAGGTACAGGTGAGACAAGTTGTTCAAAACTGACAGTGCGAAGCCTGGATAAAAAAGGTCTCTGTTAGATGTGTCTTGGTTATTTCTATTCATTACTAAAGTATGTAATGTTTTGTTGAGAGGAGAAAATACTCGCGATGAATTCAGATTCGAATTCATGGCGATGGTGTTATTGAACAAATTTAAATAAGCCAGTGATTCAAGCCCGTCGAAGACTCCTTCAGGTAAACTGGAAATGTTGTTGGTTTCCAGCTGCAATAATTGAAGCAGTGAATATCTAGCAAATACTCTCGGATACAATGCGCTGTCATTTAGAAGGTTATTCGACAGTATAAGGTGTGTGATATTTGGAGGCAAATCTTGAGGTATCTCAGTAAGATTTGCTCCGGAGCATTGGGCAATCATTCCATTATCATGACACTCACAAACTAAGCAGTCTTCCTGTTTCAGAAATTCTTCACAACCGGTAGTTTCATTACACTCTGTAACAATGTTCCAGGCTTCCAAAATCCTTTCATTGCCCATCACATCATTGGAATCAAGTGTGTCATCTTGATTAATGGGTGTGAGATCAATGTGATCAGTATTGGCCAGGACTTTGTCAGAAATGTCTTCGATCTTCAGCAAGCCAGTCACTTGTATAATTGTTTCACTATTTGTGTTTTTATTACTTTTTTCTTTAGATTCTAGCTCAGCATTTTCTTTGATTCGATCTGTTACATCTATTAGCGCATTCTCCTCTGTGTCGTTTGACGCTGAATAGTTTCCACAGGCCAATGTGGCAGATAACAAGCAGAGTGTGGAGAGACGGATAATGTAATTCAATATTCCAATGGTGTAAATATGTGTATGGATCTTGTACATTTTCAATGGACCTAGAAGAAAAAAAAATTGAACAATTTTTTTTTCTGACCTTTTTTCTTGAATCTAAAGACCAGGCTTGCGGAGCCGCCAATTTTTTTTCAGGCTCCGGCTCCGCAAGCCTGCTAAAGACTACTCATTATGTAAATAATTAAACGGTCAATTACACTCTCTTTAGAAAATATTTTCAATAACACAATGTATATTAGCTACAACAAAGTGTATTTAGCAATAACACTAGGTATTTAGCAATAACACTATGTATTTAACAATAGCAAAGTGTATGTAACAATAGCAAAGTGTATTTAACAATAGCAAAATGTATGTAACAATAACAAAGTGTATTTAACACTAGCACAGTGTATTTAACAATAGCAAAGTGTATTTAACAATAGCAAAGTGTATGTAACAATAGCAAAGTGTATGTAACAATAGCAAAGTGTATGTAACAATAGCAAAGTGTATGTAACAATAGCAAAGTGTATTTAACAATAGCAAAGTGTATTTAACAATAGCAAAGTGTATGTAACAATAGCAAAGTGTATTTAACAATAGCAAAGTGTATTTACCAATAGCAAAGTGTATTTAACAATAGCAAAGTGTATTTAACAATAGCAAAGTATTTGTAACAATAGCAAAGTGTATGTAACAATAGCAAAGTGTATGTAACAATAGCGAAGTGTATTTAACAATAGCAAAGTGTATTTAACAATAGCAAAATGTATGTAACAATAGCAAAGTGTATGTAACAATAGCAAAGTGTATGTAACAATAGCAAAGTGTATTTAACAATAGCAAAGTGTATTTAACAATAGCACAGTGTATTTAACAATAGCAAAGTGTATGTAACAATAGCAAAGTGTATGTAACAATAGCAAAGTGTATGTAACAATAGCAAAGTGTATGTAACAATAGCGAAGTGTATTTAACAATAGCAAAGTGTATTTAACAATAGCAAAATGTATGTAACAATAGCAAAGTGTATGTAACAATAGCAAAGTGTATGTAACAATAGCAAAGTGTATTTAACAATAGCAAAGTGTATTTAACAATAGCACAGTGTATTTAACAATAGCAAAGTGTATTTAACAATAGCAAAGTGTATGTAACAATAGCAAAGTGTATGTAACAATAACCAAGTGTATGTAACAATAGCAAAGTGTATTTAACAATAGCAAAGTGTAATTAACAATAGCAAAGTATATTTAACAATAGCAAAGTGTAATTAACAATAGCAAAGTGTATGTAACAATAGCAAAGTGTATGTAACAATAGCAAAGTGTATGTAACAATAGCAAAGTGTATGTAACAATAGCAAAGTGTATTTAACAATAGCAAAGTGTATTTAACAATAGCAAAGAGTATGTAATAATAGCAAAGTGTCTATAGCATTAACACTGTGTATATAGCAAGAACACTGTGTATTTAATAATAGCACTGTGTGTTTAGCAATACCACTATGCAGGCTATTTAGCAATAACACTGTGTATTTAACAATAGCACAGTGTATTTAGCACACTCTCCTTAGCACAGTGTCTACTATATTTTACATCGTCTATAGCGAGAAGTCAATCAAGGAAAAAACATATCGGTTAAGGGTATAAAAAAGATATAAATAATCCTGTTCTCCTATCATCCAAATAAAACACACAAATATGATGTCAATTAAAAATATAGCGAACTTTATGCCATAATTTTGGTACGCAAATAACATAAACAAACTATAGTCACATATATTACCTCTCCGTAGTTTCGTAAAACATAAAAATACTAAGCATCATAAAACAAATCACATTTTTTGTCAAAGATATGTAACTTTGATTCTCACAGAACTTTGATTTTGTTATGTACTTTCTCATCAACAGAAGTGGTACACAATTCCTATTGATGTAGCCTACATGGCTACAGCTTGGTTTAAAAAAAACATATATCATATCATTCGTAGTTGATGAGATGGCTAGTTAGACAAAGTATTCAATTGTCCACCTCACTTAATGTTAGTCCCTGCTCAAGTGGCGGACAATTATTTTTTTGTTTTCATCATCTCTGTGATGACACAGATACACAATTGGGCATTCTTCCGGTTGTGGATGCCAGTATGGCTTTTTATTTTTCCTATTCTTGTTTATGTACAGCTCTAACGCCAGTACGCCACTTATGTAGCTAATTGATTCGCAATCTAGCCCGGTTAACATATAAAAACATAAAGACATTATACTTAGCAGAGGCGTATATGTCCGCGGACCTCCCCTTTGAGCGAACATTCAGTTTTGTTGCAGTTATATAACGAAAGCATCCCTTAAAGATGAACACACCCTCCCCCGTCTGGCGCAGGGTCTAGTGTGCGATCGCCCCAATTGGTACCCTTTTACATCGCCATTTGTATAGAGCAGTGGTTGGCAAAGTGCGGCTCCGGAGCCGCATGTGGCTCTTTGGCTCCTTAAGTGCGGCTCTGGCATTTAGTTTTATTTAGTATACAATTTATTTAGTGTACTACTTATTTAGTGCAATAAAAGTTTACTAAACAAGCAGATATGGCTCCCAATTTTTTTTTAATTGTTGTAATGTTCATATTTGGCTCTTTGGCTGATAAGTTTGCCGACCACTGGTATAGAGGATGAATTCTGTTTATTATTCATGTATTCTACGCCTTTACACATGTGGTTTTTATACGAAACTGAAAAAAAAAGTTTATTTTTTAAATCAATGCTTGGCTTAAGCCGTTGATGATAAAGATAAACAACGTATAATTTTAATTATTATCGGCTTTTAGTGGACATTGTTATTAAGGTACTATTTTACTTGCGTTATTTGTTGGACTTAGAGACATTGTCGTTAAGGTATTATTTTACTTGCGTTATTTGTTGGACTTAGACCCACAATGTATCATTTTAGTGCTGGACATGGTCCAACAGCGTACGGCTTATATCCACCACGATCGCCAGACACGCATACACACACACACATACACACACACACACACCGTCTTGCTGACAAATCAATTGAACACAAATACAAGTCGATCCCTTCTCCCCTTCATTTTAAACTGTGTGCCACAACATGTTTTTTTTTATTTCAAATAATCCCATTTAGACATTAACGTTGTCCTTGTTTACGAGCCTCTAACAAACTTAACCAACATATGTCTAGTGCCCATCATGTCTGTCCAAAGATCATTAAATCTTAAACAACATATGTCTCTTGTCCATCATGTCTGTCCAAAGATCATTAAATCTTAAACAACATATGTCTCTTGTCCATCATGTCTGTCCAAAGATCATTAAATCTTAAACAACATGTCTCTTGTCCATCCTATCTGTCCAAAGATCATTAAAACTTTAACAACATATGTCTCTTGTCCATCCTATCTGTCCAAAGATCATTAAAACTGAGGAAATAGACACCCGAAGCTTCCGGATGGATGTTCCTGCGGTAAAGCGCTCGACTGTCGACCTCCAGGGTTCGATCTCCGGTGAGGACCAATGTCTATTCCATGGTTAAAGCAACCCCCCCTCCCGGGCCATATCTCCCGTGGTGCCTCCAAGGCCATTGAACTATCGGCAATGGTGGGAATAAAGAAGGTAACCGTAAAAAACAGCCCCATTATTGACTTATAGGATCCAAGAGATCTTATCCTAGTCTAAAAATGACGTCACACACATCCCTGATTGACGTAAGAGGGTGAAGGAAGTAAGAATGCGAAATTTCGTGTGAGCTACAATTAAACTGATATGGCAGGATTGGTCATACAGGAGGTCAATGTGACCCCCCTCCATTCTATTGATATCTGTATGTTCTCAAAATGTCAATTAAAGAGTCACACTTTAGTCAGTTTTACTCGAGTCATGAATTGATTAAAAAACTGATTTAAGGAGAATTACACTCAACGAATGGTGGAATGCAGTTTTAAGAGCCACTTTTGACCACCTTTGATCTTTGAAAGTGGCTCTATTAGTTTAGTTGCACCCATTAAAGAATACCGATTACTCTTACTCAAAAATAATTTTAGTTTTTTCTGTCTTTATCTTTCAATACAATATGGATCATATATATATATATATACATACATACATACATATATATATATATTCTATACAAATCGCACGGTATAATTTATGCTTTTGACGCAGCGGTAATTTTTTTTTATTTGTTCTAGAACATATGTTCTTAAAATGTGGGTAGTCGACGTATTTTCAAGTGGGTGGCGACAAAATTTAAATGTTTAATTAAAGGATCCAGAATCTATAAATGCAAAATTACAACTGTATTTCTGTATATGTCACTAAACTCAAAAGTTTCAAAATCTGAGAACGAAAAAGTAGCAATCTATACATTTTTACTTGACTATTTGTATTGGTATTGGCTATACTCTTTTCATGATGTATTGGTATCGGTATTGACAATACAATTTAAGAGTATTGTTAACAAACCTGCAAGTAGGTCACAAAAACAAAACAATCTTTCATAGAGGGACGCAATTTTCAAAACTGTTGTTGTAGGGGAAGGGGGTGCGAAGCGGTCGGTTCCACGACTTTTGGACCATGGACAGTCTGACACCACCATTTCGAACCCGCGACACTTCGACCATGCGACACTTCAACCCTTTGACACTACAATTCCGCCACATTTCGCCCCCGCGACACTACAACACCGCGACACTTCAATCACGGGACAGTTCAACCCAGCGACCCTGCGACACTTCGATCCCGCGACACTACGACCCCGCCATACTTCACCCCCGGACAGTTCGAGCCTGTCAACTGATTAAGTAATATTTGAATTTTTATTTATTTTTTTTTTTAATTTTGTGTTTTAGTTTTTGTGATATCTTAGCATTGGACAAAAATTGTGTGAATATGTGACATAGTTATTCTACTCAAGAAATCTTTTCGCCCCCTTACCATCTTTTGATAATAACCACGCTCTGGGGTAGGGGGGTGGTCCAAATATTATATGCCAGGTAGTCTAGCTGCTCGGTAAAACTACAGCTTGTTAATCTCACACATCGTGTCAGGTCTAGCAATAACACTAGTGTGGTAAGTGTTGCCAGACAGATAAAAGGAATACTATACAGATTAGTCTGCAGGTAAACGTTATACTGAAACCATTCTCCTTGGATATTGGTCACTTAGGTCATTTATGGGAGTGGTTTTCGCGGACACAAACCTTCGGTCAGTGAAACTCATAGTGCGAGAATGAGGCGTGTATGTGAGATGTAAAGTTGGTCTTTATAATCTTTTGAGATGTCGTAAGATTATGTCGAGCTGAAATACCGGGCCAGAGTAAAAACTAAGTGGGAGGGTTTTTCCCCAATTCGACGATCACACACATGAAGGTAACACACGAAGACACTACAAACACTAACACACATGAAGATAACACACGAAGACACCACAAAGACTAACACATATGAAGGTAACACACGAAGACACCACAAAGACTAACACATTTGAAGGTAACACACGAAGACACCACAAAGACTAACACATTTGAAGGTAACACACGAAGACACCACATAGACTAACACATTTGAAGGTAACACACGAAGACACCACAAAGACTAACACACATGACGGTAACACACGAAGACACCAATCTAAACATCGAACTAAGTTAATAAACATATTTACAACAAAGAAATAATAACTCATATATAACTAAATCAGTTGACATGGTCGAAAGGTCCGGGGTCGAATTGATCCGTGATCAAAGTGTCGCGGGGTCAAAATGGGGGGGAGGGGTCCAACTGTCCGGGGTCAAACTGTCCGGGGTCGAACTATACAGGGTCGAAAAGTCCAGCTACAAGGGCAGTCATGGTGAAATTACAGGAACAGTAGGGTGAACAGTCGTTAATGCTGTTTGTTTGTTTTTTCGGAAAGTCTGCATTGTTGAATAAAGGGACGTAACCTTGAAAATCCATTTCTTTTTAACCGTTGTCCTCAGTCTTATTAGATCTACGGTTATCTCTCTTGAATATTTGTCTTTTATCCTTAAGTGCGGTAGTCGAATCAGTGTTGTTTTTTTCGTTCGATCAACTGTATTATAGTGTCATATAAGTATATGGAAAAATGATTCGTTATCTGTTGTATGGTCTTAATGTGCATATCACTTTGCTTTATCCTGGGCGTAGGAGCAGGGCTGCCAATGCTTGTCATTCCCCCCACACACCCCCCCCCCCCCCCCCCCAAGATCTTAGGGTTTTATGGCCAACCTAGTTGTTGGTTTTTGTTTGTTTGTTGTTTTGGTGCTCGTTTGTTTTTGTTTCTTTTTCTGGAAAGGGGGGTGGGGGGGTCATTACGGAAAATCTTGGGGTTTTATTTTGGAAGAAAATAAAATAAATGTTGTGATGACCAAAACTTTTTTTTAGGCCAACTAAAAGAGGCTTTCGTGTATTCTGTTGCAGTGTGTGAGCTCACGTGCACAGCCCTTTGAACTCCCATTAGCCCCGTAGCGATGTATAGTACCGCATTAGAAAGGTGAGTACATTCCATTATGAGAATAATCACATCTATCCACGAACTTACACTTTCCTACAATTCGTACACGCTGTATGCCCAGATGCGATTGACTAGTTATGCCCTCCCCACCCAACCCCCAACCCAGATGTATCTCTATATTAATATCAATCGGCATAAGGAGGTCGATAGATGACGTTTAATGGGCGTCATCAGATTGTTTACTTTGTCACTCGAGTCAGTAACAGTCATGTGACTCACAGTAAAAGATTAAAATGAATATACCCACACAGTGTGTTGAAGTCAAGTGACTCAGTGTGATGCATTCAGGTCGAGTGACTCAATGTGATGCATTCACGTCGAGTGACTTCAATGTGATGCATTCACGTCGAGTGACTCAATGTGATGCATTCACGTCGAGTGTCTCAGTGTGATGCATTTAAGTCGAGTGACTCAGTGTGATGCATTCACGTCGAGTGACTCAATGTGATGCATTCACGTCAAGTGACTCAATGTGATGCATTCACGTCGAGTGACTCAATGTGATGCATTCACGCCGAGGGACTTCAATGTGATGCATTCACGTCGACTGACTTCAATGTGATGCATTCACGTCGAGTGACTCAATGTGATGCATTCACGTCGAGTGACTTCAATGTGATGCATTCACGTCGAGTGACTCAATGTGATGCATTCACGTCGAGTGTCTCAGTGTGATGCATTTAAGTCGAGTGACTCAATGTGATGCATTCACGTCGAGTGACTCAATGTGATGCATTCACGTCGAGTGACTCAATGTGATGCATTCACGTCGATTGTCTCAGTGTGATGCATTTAAGTCGAGTGACTCAGTGTGATGCATTCACGTCGAGTGACTCAATGTGATGCATTCACGTCGAGTGACTCAATGTGATGCATTCACGTCGAGTGACTCAATGTGATGCATTCACGCCGAGGGACTTCAATGTGATGCATTCACGTCGACTGACTTCAATGTGATGCATTCACGTCGAGTGACTCAATGTGATGCATTCACGTCGAGTGACTTCAATGTGATGCATTCATGTCGAGTGACTTCAATGTGATGCATTCATGTCGAGTTACTCAATTTGATGCATTCACGTCGAGTGACTCAATGTGATGCATTCACGTCGAGTGACTCAATGAGAGGTTTTTACGTCATGTTTTTATTCGATTCGAAAAACAAAGATGATATTGTCACGACCTATTATTTTGTACAACACACACCAGTCTCCATCATCCATGAGGATTGCTGTGGGTCGGTCCCATATTAGGTCTCACATTATTACTCTAACATAACTTCATCTAATTTTCATGAAGATGTGAACGTCTCAGAATAAAAAAGTGATAAACCACACGATAAGTCTATGATAACAACAAGCATAAGTTTAATAATTCATCAATAAAAAGGTCAAATTGCAATATTAATAGGTAGCTGGTGATCAAGAGTATAATTTAATGTCTCAGTGATACCTTTAGACGACTCTTGGGGCGCAGCCCTTAACACATGCGCCTCTTCCAGCGAGTGATGGTGTCCCCTTATAGTTTCCAAGTAAATATTCTGCAACGCCCATTAAATAACCTGCAGCTCACTTGACCATAGTTTGCACCACGCTGTCAATTCGCCCAGCTTAACCTCGGGCATCACTAGAATTATCTCCCCCCCCCCACTTGCTTTGGTCTACACCATATATGGGCAAACTAGGACCCACGGACTACGTCCGGCCCTTCAGGCTGTTTGATAGGCATCCGCGCCCCGTATCTATGCCCCCCCCCGTTCACATAGATGACGTTTACATTGAATGCATTCGTTCAAATAAAAAAAAACATCCTACTGTTCTTGGTATGGTCCACCTGTTAAATTTAATATACTACCGTGGTCCACCTGTTAAATTTAATATACTACCGTGGTCCACCTGTTAAATTTAATATACTACCGTGGTCCACACTGTTAAATTTAATATACTATCTTGGCCCGCACATCAAAAGTTTGCCCACCAATAGTATACACTAAATTTAGATGCTTCGGGGGTCCTATAAAACATTCGTTAGTACATTTCAACCACACTACTATCATACTGAAGAGTTTTATACTCAATACAATTTCACAGATCTAACAACAATAAGTACATACACCCCTGGTCGATCAACAGTTACACATTCTAGTGGGGAGACAATCAGTGACCACTGTCCAGTTATTCAGCCTGAAGTTCCCTACCAGCCCACCTAAACTACACATGGAAACATCAACAGCACAGCTGGGACCAGTCGGCTACAGCAGCGCGAGGTGAACAATCCGGTTATACCCCTACCAGGGAGGGCCGCTTTATCGGCCTATGAAAGCCAGAACATAAAGTAAAAACAAGTGCATTCTTGAAAAATATTTTAAAAATGAAATCGGGGAGGGCCTACGACTTTGAAAGTGCCTAGGGGCTACGATGACCTTAAAACGGCCCTGCTACCAGGCCAAAAAAAAACAACAACTAGACAGTCTAAATCAGGGGCGGCCAATACGGCTTTTTGTCCTGAACCCAACGATTTAGTTTTTTGCTATTACAATGCGGCTCTCATCGATGTCACAGTGTCCCACCCCTGGTCTAATCATCCGAGTGAATGCTGTTTTACTTCGAGTGATTGCTACTTTACTTCAAGTTATTGCTGCTTTATTTCGAGTGATTGCTGTTTTACTTCGAGTGATTGCTACTTTACTTCAATTGTACGTTATTTTACTTCAAGTGAATTTTATTTTACTTCGAGGGATTTGCAGCTTTTCTTCGAGTGATTGCTACTTTACTTGTAATCTTTAACAATACATTTTTTTTCCAAATTGTCATAATATATCTGTTAAACTTTTTTTTTTACATGAATGATATTCTCATTCAACATTATCCATGCATAGCCCGAAATCAGTTTATTTAATAGTTTCTGACTTCCTGCTTTTAAATTATGCCGACAGATAAACATTTTCTCCTGACAATCTCCAACACACACATATCCAGCAATCGCTAAATAATGTATCGCAGGTTATTGTATTCGACAGGACCATTTGCGTGTTCGGGCCCTTTTGCGGCCACCCTGTTCGCACGGTTTTCCTCTTGCTTTACTCATGTTGATGCAACACTTGATGCCGCAAGTTTTCAGGATGATATCAGGTCGTCGGCAAGTTTATCCCAGAACGCAACTTTGTGCTGCGGAAGTTTAGGATAAATGATGTATGTACTGCTCTGTATGTGGGCCAATACGGTCGCTCCTAATTTAGAACTGGGAATTTCCTCAAGAAAGAGAAATACCAACACGTTGCGGCCTCTGCTGCTGCCTTCTTGTTTAGCCATCTGTTGATTCAGAAAATAAAAACTAAAATATTCAAGCCAGTAATTGTCAAAAAAAAAGGAGTGACATAAAATAAAAGACGGGTTTGTTTTTTTTGTTTTTTTTTTAAATGAGCGGAAGGTTTCAAAAACCAAAACCAACAACTAACCTGTAATTCGTAATTGCACCAGTGACTGGCCAGCATGTGACTAGTGATGACAACTAATGTTTTTCTACTTTTCACAACGGCTTTGTAGATGTTGTCAGTGATGTACCTGCCAACTTTGAATTTCTCACCGTGGAGGAATACTTTAATGTTTCTTTCTTGTAATTTCGGACAGAGCTCCTGCCAGTTTTTTTACAAAATTAAAAACAAATTAAAGCTTGAAATCTCTTAAGATACTTAAGTCAGTTCTACGAACCAAACTAAGTTTATAAAGTTCGAATCTCCTAAGATACTTAAAGTAATTTTTTCAAATTGTGCATCAAGTTGAGTGATGTATTTCGTAATCCTATACCCCTCTATCCGAACGATTGGAAAATCTCAATAGATTGAGAAATATGTCATAGCTACAAAATTTCCAAATCACTTGAGTTGTATATCTAGGCCAGTGCGGACTGTGTACTCAGGGCCGGATATAGACTTGATAAGGCCCTAATCTATATGAGATATGGGCCCCATTTTAAGTCCAGATATTATATGTCAACGCCAAATAATTAAGTGACCATTGCTCACTCAGACAATTTCTGGGGGCCCCCCAAGAAAGTGGGCACCCCCCAAGAAAGTGGGAGCCCCCGCCCCCAAGAAAGTGGGAGCCCCCCCAAGAAAGTGGGGCCCTAAGCTATAGCTTATGTAGTTTATACGTAAATCCTGCACTGTGTATACTGTGACCCATGTTCTCTGCACTACAGCTCGCTACGGGCGACATTGACACATTCAAATGTCAGCCTTTTCACCACTTAAGTATTTTTCGGCAAGGGAATGGTAGGGGTGAGGGGTTGGGAGATTTTAAGAGTCCGCCAGGCTGGCATTAAAACGAACTTAGCAACTGGGCATGAAGTAAACTGGACCAGACACTCAAAGACCTCTACAGGTCAAAGCTGTATCCCTTTCGATTATTTTGTTGAGGACTAATTTGGTAGCAAATTTAAAAAAAATGAAGATCATGGATGGATGGATGGATGGATGGATGGATGGATGGTGTAAGGACATAGGCAGACATAGATAAATAGACAGACAATTAATTATTGTATCAATGTAGATGTTAGAGGGAATTCCGACATAGGCAGACATAGATAAATAGACAGACAATTAATTATTGTATCAATGTAGATGCTAGAGGGAATTCCCTGTAGTACGGTGACGCACCTAATGAATCGGTTATTGAACGGGAGGAAAAAGGGACGAGACACGGACGGTTGACGAAAAAAGGAAAGAGATCATTGTTTTTGACACCCTTGTTTTATTTGAGTTTGGGAAAGGTGTAGAATCAGGAAGGAGCTAGAAGGAGGTATTATGTATTGAAGCTGCAATATGATAAACTATTCTTTATAGTTTCTGTAATTAAAGTAGTATTGATTGTTTTAATCCAAATTGACTTCCACGTTTTATTGGAATTGTTTGTGGAACAGTGTCTTTTGTATGAACAAGATAAAATCAAAGAAACCACCGCAACCACCCCTGACAATTTGGTGTCAGAAGTTCAGGACAGATCTCATTTGTCCAGTGAACCCATGCTTTTAAATTAGGTGTAAGCAGTGACAGTTCAATTAGAGAATAAACTAATGTCTACCGTGTCAGAAGTATTGTTCAAGGCTTGCTGTTTAAGTGTAAACAAGTTAAAACCCGTTATTGTCTTAGTGACCTATAGAGTTTTTGATAGTAGCAGTACAACCGTCATTCTAAGTGAGTAGCAGTACATTCGTCATCGTCAGTGACATACCATTTGTCAGTGGCCACACAACCGTTACTGCCAGTGTCAGTCCATCCGTCATAATCAGCATCAGTACATCGTCACTTTCAGCGACAGTCCAAAGTTATTTAAGCCCACACCAACCAACATCACAGACCCCCAACTGATATAATAATCAGAGGAAAAAAATAGTTCATCTACTAAGAAGAAATAAGAAGAAATAATTGCCACAGGCAAACAATTGGGCCTTACTGATAAGGACTTAACAAAGTATATCGAGAAGCAGTGTGAAAGACAAGAACGAGAGAGGGAGAGATTATTCGAAGCAGAACAAAAAGAAAAAGAGAGACAAGAACGGAAAAAAGAGAGACAAGAACGAGAGAAAGAGAGACAACACCAGGCAGAACAACAGGAAAAGGCCAGAGCCCATGAGCTTGAAATGGAAAAGATAAGAGCCACAAATAAAACTGTTGTACAGCAACTTTCAACACCGGGCCCTTTCAACAAACCACAACCATTTGATGGTACAACAGACATAGAAAGTTTTTTAATACAATTCGAGTTAGTAATGTCTGTTCAGGAAACGGATACAACAAAATGGCCATCTCATCTTATTTCTCTAATCAAGGGCAAACCTCTCTCTTTGGTCCAAACCCTACAACCAGCAGAAATATCGAACTACGAGCTATTAAAGAAAGCGCTAACGAAGATTCTGGGCAAGTCTGAGGATACTTATCGGAGACTTTTTCACACCATTAAACCAGATTATGATTATGACCCCCGACAGTTTGTAGGTACGGTCAAATCGCATTTAGTAAACTGGCTACAATTATCTGGCATTAATAAAGATGACCCTAAAGAAATCATGGAGTTGCTGGTGGTGGACAAGTTCTTGAGAACATCCAGCCCAGAATTGTTCCAGTTCCTGCAAGAAAGAAAGGTGAGAGCAGAGGCAGCACTCACCAGGGAACTCTACACATTTCGTGATGCTCATCCCGATCTCCCAGTCAGCAGGACAGATTCACCACAATATACTGCTGCAATAGCGAGTCAACGCTATAGAAGGCTCAGTGTGCCACCCAGACAGCAAAGACCAGAGACCAGGACGTGTTACACATGCGGGAGACCAGGTCACATCGCCCGGCACTGCCATGCTACCTCGCAAACCCAACACACAAATACTGTCTGTCAATCATATACAGGGTGGAGAAATAATCACACCAGTAGACACCGCTCACCACCATCCCCATTACAGGCAAGAAGAAATGAGAGCAGATCCAGACCAACCACCAGACTCAACACGCCAGTCGCCGCTGTATTGAGCCCACGAGGTAAACTCATATTCTTTCCAGCACTGGTCAACAACTGTGTAGTGGAACTACTCAGAGATACAGGGGCAGTCAATATAGTGGTGAGAAAAAGTTTAGTTTTACCCACACAGTTTCTACCATTCGAGGAAGAAATAACACTCGCAGATGGCTCACAGAAACTGTTTCCGACAGCACAAATTAATATCAACACACCTTTCATATCAGGGTCTGTTATGGCGACCGTTATGGACAATCCCGTTGCTGACATCATATTGGCAACCTACCAGACATCCAAGACTGCACTAAGGAGCAAATTCTCCACTGGATCAATCAAAAGGGCATATACAGAAAACCATGTCCAAATGTAAACAGCGAAAGACAGAAAATACCACACACTCCACTGGACCAACATGTTGAAGAGGATATTGACATTGAAGCAGATAAACCCATAGCTCTAATTCAAACGAGAGCTAAAAGATATCAGGAAATCTGTCAAGACGAAGAACAGGGTCAGGAGGTTCCAAATTTCAGTCCGACTCCTGATGAGTTCCGTGTACAACAGATGAATGACGAGTCCATCAAAACATTGTTCAAGATGACAAATGCCAGAGATCCACACCAACCGTACTTTGAATTAAAAAATCAGCTCCTTACAAGAATAATGTCCACAACCGGGGAAAGACAGCTAGTGGTTCCCAAAATTTACAGACCTCCAATCCTACTGCGATGTCATTCACTACCACTCGCCGGTCACATGGCGGTGAGGAAGACACTACAAAGGATAAAACAGCATTTCTATTGGCCCAACATGTCAAAAGATGTATCGACGTGTGTGCAAACATGCGCAACCTGCCAGAGAGTCAACAGTATTAGCTCCAAGCACATAGCACCATTACAGAAAATGGACATTCCAGCATTACCTTTTCAGAAGGTAGACATTATTGGTCCTCTAGCACACCAGTCAGCAAGGGGCCACAGCTATATTCTAACCATGATTGACTTATGTTCCAGATGGGCGGAAGCAGTACCTCTAAGACTTATATCAGCTGAAACAGTGGGTTATGCACTAGTAAAAATATTCTCAAATTATGGATTTCCCCAAACTATCTTATCGGACAGAGGCACTCAGTTTAAAGCTGAAGTCACCGCACAACTAACAAGGTTGTTGGGAATAAGACAAAACTTCACCACTCCATACCATCCCCAATCCAATGGGGCATGTGAACGATTTAACAAGACCCTTAAAAGCATGTTAAACAAGCTCGTCGATAGAGAAAAGCACAACTGGGATAGAACTCTCCCAATGCTGCTATTTGCTTACCGAGAAACCCCACACTCATCAACCGGTTTCTCCCCTTTTGAGCTTCTATTCGGAGCCAAACCTGCAAGCCCACTAGCAAATTTCAAGGAATCACTTCTACCAGAAGAAATAAAAATGTCAGCTTACGAAATTGTTACAAATACCAGACAAGCCATAGTATATGCCTGCCAAGAAGCTACGTTGAATGCAGAGAGAGCGAACCAATACCAACACGACAACAAAAACGAACACCGTCATCTCAGAGATCTCAGTGAGAATGACCTTGTTTAAGTGAAACTACCTCATAATACAAAGAGACATCTGACATGGCAGGGATCTTATCGTGTACTACGGAAAGTCACTGAAGTCGATTATGTCATCGACATGAATAAAAAAGAATCTACATTGCATATTAATCTGCTGAGGAAATTTAACACTCCGCCAATAGGGTGTGAACATCTAGTTGCTAGTGTACAGTCTCAAACCCCAGTTACAGCCGCTATTATCAGCTGCAATGAATTCCCAGACATTGTAATGCCAGCAGCTCCAGCAGATCCAAAAGAATCAGTGAAATATGACAGTAATATGCCACAAGATATTCAAATAAAATTTATGGCAATGATGAACAAGTATGACGATATAATAACTGACGTTCCAGGGAATACTAACCTAATACAACACGAGATAAACCTCACATCTAACACACCAATCAGGCAGAAACCATACACAACCCCGATGCATTACAGGAAGCATGTTGAGGAAGAAATTACAAATCTCTTGAAACTAAAATTAATAGAAACGTCCAACTCACCATATGCAGCGCCAATAGTTTTAGTGAAGAAGAAGTCAGGACAAATGCGCCTTTGTGTTGATTATCGAGGATTAAACAAAGTCACAATAATTGATCCAGAACCATTACCAGACATGGAAGATATATTTATCAATCTAGCCAACGCAAGTATCTTTACCAAGTTAGACTTGAGCAGAGGGTATTGGCAGATTAATCTCGCACCAGAATCACGCCAACTAACAGCTTTCACAACTCACTTGGGACTGTTTCAGTGGAATGTCATGCCGTTCGGTCTCATGAAAGCCCCTGCAATATTTTCAAGAATGATGAGGAAACTGTTGAGAGGACAAGAAAGAGTGGTGGCATTTGTGGACGACATTTGCATATTTAGCAACAACTGGGCAGAACATCTATCAGATGTAGACAACATTTTAATGCTTTTGCGTCAGCACAACCTAACAATCTCGCCATCCAAAATGGTGATTGGAGCAAGACGTATAGAGTTCCTGGGCCACATGGTCGAATGTAGCACGATTTCTCCGTTACCCTCAACACTAACAAGAATATTGGATATCAGACCACCGCAAACCAAGAAAGAGGTCAGATCACTACTGGGACTCATCAATTTCTACAGGAAGTTCATTCCGAATTTAGCAGAAATGATGCTACCATTAACAGAACTAACCAAGAAGAATCAACCCAGCAAAGTCATATAGACGGAAGAGTGCAACCACTCACTCGACACCATAAAACGGAAATTTTCACAAGAACCAATATTGAAACTTCCAGACATGTCCCTCCCATTCATCCTGGCGACCGATGCCTGCAGTACTGGCCTGGGAGCATGCCTACTTCAAAGGCACGGCAAGATAAATCATCCGGTTCTTTACATTAGTAAGAAATTAACCCACGCAGAGATGAATTACTCTACCATCGAGAAAGAATGCTACGCCATCGTATGGGCTGTATCGAAACTCGCCAAGTACCTACTGGGGAAAAAAGTTCACTATTGTGACAGATCACAAGCCTCTGGCAGCGTTAAACAAGAAGCAGATCCCTAACTCCAAACTAATCAGATGGTCGCTCATTCTGCAGGACTATCAGTTTGTCATCGAAACCATTCCAGGCAAACAGAATATACTGGCTGACATTTTATCGAGACTAATTAATTGAACAACCACATTGACCACATTGAACAATTGATTTTTTTTATTGCTGTTGTAATGTTGCCTTCTTATTTCATTACATTATTATTTCGCATATCAAATGTAATCACATAATTATATTCGCATAATTGTTTGCTTCATATCATGATGTCGCTCTTGTTTTTCCCCTTTAATCTGTATGTACCTTAATATTTTCTACGTTGTCCACAATCACCAAAATTACCCATATATATATATATATATATATATATATATATATATATATATATATATATATATATATATATACATATTTTTCTCTTGCTCATATCCATTTTGAGGGAGAAAGGTGTTGTTATTTTTTTTTCATTAACTCTGAAGGAGCCTACATATAACTGTAGTTGGGAAAAAGTCTGCCTTCATTGTTTTTGTAAAAACATTTAACTTAATTTTTTTTAATACACACAATTAAGGAAAATTAAATGTATTTTTTTTATGTGGCATTAGGTTAATTTTCTTTACCTCTGAAGGATCCTACTTTTGTAGGTGGTAAAAGATTTGCCTTCATTGGAATTTTTTTATTGAGATTTGATATATGAGATTTGTGGTAGAGACTTATTTTGATATATTTTGAGACACAGAGATATGAGATAATTTTATTGATACTTATGACGATGAGTATTGAAGAAATGTGTTCATGATTTTTTTAAATTTAGATTTGTATTTTTGTGACATTTTGTATTCATATTTGATATGGACTTGGTACTTTTTTTTTGTAATATAATTGTAATACATGATTGTTAATTCTGTATTTTAAAAAAAAATGCGTACTTTGTACGTATTTTTTTTTACCGAGAGGGAAAGGTGATGTAAGGACATAGGCAGAGAAAAGGAAAGAGATCATTGTTTTTGACACCCTTGTTTTATTTGAGTTTGGGAAAGGTGTAGAATCAGGAAGGAGCTAGGAGGAGGTATTATGTATTGAAGCTGCAACATGATAAACTATTCTTTATAGTTTCTGTAATTAAAGTAGTATTGATTGTTTTAATCCAAATTGACTTCCACGTTTTATTGGAATTGTTTGTGGAACAGTGTCTTTTGTATGAACAAGATAAAATCAAAGAAACCACCGCAACCACCCCTGACAGATGGATGGATGGATGGATGGATGGATAGATAGATAGATAGATAGATAGATAGACACATAGATAGATAGATAGATAGATAGATAGATAGATAGATAGATAGATAGATAGATAGATAGATAGATAGATAGATAGATAGATAGATAGACACATAGATAGATAGATAGATAGATAGATAGATAGATAGATAGATAGATAGATAGATAGATAGATAGATAGATAGATAGATAGATAGATAGATAGATAGATAGATAGATAGATAGATAGATAGATAGATAGATAGATAGATAGATAGACAGACAGACAGGCAGGCAGGCAGATAGATAGATAGATAGATGATAGATAGATGATAGATAGATAGATAGATAGATAGATAGATAGATAGATAGATAGATAGATAGATAGATAGATAGATAGATAGATAGATAGATAGATAGATAGATAGATAGATAGATAGACAGATAGATAGATAGATAGATAGATCGAATGATGGATGGATAGCAACCTGTAGCACAAACTCGATATCTTTATTGGCGTAGCTGACGAAGACGTCGTATTTGAACCTGCTGGTGTCCGAATGACGTTCTGAAGAGATTTTTATTTTAGCGGCATGGTACCAGTAGCGTAGTGTCCACCTGGAACAGATGGCAATATATCGGAAAATGAAAAAAGGGAAGTCAGAGGTTGATAACAATATATTTTGGGACATTAATATTGACAGGGAGGTCAGACAAGACGGTCAGACATGAAGATTTAGCCATGAAGTTCACAAAAGACGGTCAGAAGAGAAGGTCAGACAAGATGGTCAAACAAGCAGTTCATACAAGAACGTCATATTATTAAAATCAATGGAAACCATGTCTCATATATAATTTCTGTGAAAATCTCTAGGGGATTTTATTTTGCCAGCCACAAGAAAGAGCAGTATTATCCTGAAAGTACAGTTAGTGAGCTTCATAGCGGTGCCACAGTTTTAAAAAAAAAATGTATGGGCTCAATATTGTCAGACGGCAGATCAGGCAGCGTTATTAAGAAGACCCAAAGATCCCTTTGTATAGGGTCCCCATAACAAAAGAACGGTTCTGACATACACCCGCTTCACATACAATGAAAAACTCCAAGTATTCAATAATTAAGGTTAGCCTTTGTACAGGTAAACAAAAATACACCCTGACCAACCAGGGCTCTTTACATGTGTTAAGATTACATGTAAGTGATCCAAGATTTTGGAAATGGGTATAAACTATTCAATTGTTATACACAGTTGAAAACGAAAAGAGAGTACAAAATGAAATCAACTCACCTAAATCTATATATTAGTGAAATGATCAACACCAAAACCATAAAAAAAGTTCCACCAGCGACGGTGAGGAAAATTGTAACGTGAGCATAGCAACTGTAGCTCAGCAGGTTGACTTGATCTTCATATCCGTCGACCATCTCATGCGCCTGCTCGTTGGCAACCGGGAATTTGCAATAGTATAAAGAATAATTGGTACCAAAGATCTGCTTTTCGACAACCCACTTAAGGAAGTCGAGGTTCCCGCAGTCACACTCAATAGGGTTTTGACGCATGTCGACTGTGATGTTTACGCCCTGACTGCGTAGCCAGCTGATGTGCTTCGTCACATCCGATGGAAGAGACGCTATTTCGTTTCTATGGAGATCAATGAACCGAAGACGTGTCATGTGAGAAATACTGAAGTTGGCGTGGCTCAACCGATTGATGGACAGGTCAAGCGTCTCTAAACTGGACATGTCTGCAAATGCCTTCTTGTTTAGCCTGTACAGATTATTGAAGGATATATTCAGATGTGTGATGTTAGACAGTTTATCAAAAATCAGACCGTCCAAGTCACCATTGAGGCAGTCCCCGAGTAGGTTCTGGTACAAGTTCAAATGTTCCAAGCTGGTCAGGTTGTCGAAAAATTTGTCGCCTATAAACTCGATGAAACAGCTGGACAGGTTTAGAAATTTCAGATGATTTAAACCTGTGACGGGACCGGTCAAATTCTGAAAATGATTGCTGCTGAGGTCTACGTGCTGCAAGCTGTTATTGGAGCAGAAGCTTATATTCCGGATGTTGTAGGCCATCGAGTTGCTGTGCATGGTCAATTGTTTTAATTTCGGAGGCAGAGGTAAAATAAAAGTCGTCGTATTGTCTTCGCACTCGCTGTCGTCTCCACACAAACATGACCCGTCTTCATCAGCATACCATTCATTACCCCGTGATGGATTTTCGCAGTGGAATCGGGATTCGGGAAAAAACATGGGGAAGCGCACGGGCTGAAAGAATCCGTCCAAATGTAGACTCACTAAGCCGACCAGCTCGGCCATGTTCCTCCAATAGGAACCAAACATTATCTTATTGTCTGTCAGGTTGACAAAATTAAGCGTGGGCGGCAACATAGTCAGGGCCCCGAATTCGATCGTCTCTATCTCGTTGTCCATGGCCTCGATTTTATGCAGGCTGGTGTTTTTCAGGTGTGCCAATGTTTTCTTCAGTACCAGTATGCAGGGGGCGAAGCGAGGCACAACCCTTTGAATCTTCAGGCGATGAAATGTCCGGCTATTTCTGAGCCCGTACATCAACTGGCCGATCGCTTCGAGCCCGAGGTAGAAATTATTGGACAGGTCCAGTGTGACCAATTGGGTCAAATGTGAGAATGCGCCGTTTTCGATAAGCGACCCGTTCAGGCCGCAATCAGAAATGTTCAAATGCTTCAGGTGCCGGAGATATTTAAAAGTATCGTTACGCAGAGATCCCATATTACAGTATCCCTGGTTATAGCCCGATATTGTCAGGTTGGTCAAATGTTTTAACAAACCAAATAAAACTGAAAAGCTTTTATCCTGGAGCCCATCGAGGTAAAGGTTCTTAAGACTGGATAAAAACGACAGAGCGAAATCTGGGTAGAACAAGACGCTCCTGGTAGGGTCTTTGTTGTTCCGATTGAATACTAAATATTCTAACGTCCCGTTTAAAGGTGCAAACACTCTGGAATTATTCAACTTTGCGTCCATGGCGATGCTGTTGTTGTACACGTTCAGACGCACAAGTTTCTCGAGACCCTCGAAGACGCCTTCGGGTAAGGTGGAAATGTTGTTGGAGTCCAGCTGCAGTACTTCCAGATTTGGATACACGGCAAAAACTCTCGGATACAGACTGTTGTCACTGAGTTTGTTGTACGCAAGGAGGAGATGGCTGATGTTTTGCGGCAGGTCGTCAGGTATCGTTGTCAGGCCTGCAGACGTGCAGTCAGCGATGATGTGGTTTTTAGGGCACTGACAGACCAGACAATTGTCGTGCGTGCATAGATCAGAGCAATCGGGGATGACACTACAGTTGCCGGAATCATCTCGCAACGCGTGTCGCAGGCGTGGTTTTAAGCTCATATCATCCGCAGGATCAAAATACGGCATCGTATCGGAAACTCCGGCCCAAATATGCTGTCCCAAGTAATCATTTCTGCTATTTGAATCAGACGCTTGCTTCGTTGCAAAGAGAATATCTTTCTTCAGTTTTACGTCGTTGCCACACTTTGGCGGCACGTCATCGGACATTGAAACTGTGGTTTGTCGTGCGTCAAAGTTGTAACGCGTGTCTTCATGGTCGACAGTTTGTGTCAT
The DNA here is from genome assembly GCA_021962125.1 of Bulinus truncatus. Classification (NCBI taxonomy): domain Eukaryota; kingdom Metazoa; phylum Mollusca; class Gastropoda; family Planorbidae; genus Bulinus; species Bulinus truncatus. The sequence goes on from JAGDYQ010000330.1 coordinate 360,547, forward strand.
GAAGTAGGGAGTCTTTAGAACAGCATTCCTGCAGGTCACTAGGTAAAACAGCCAGGACATTATGAAGCATTTTAGTGAAATATTTTTCATTGTGTCTTCGATGCTCAGAAGCTGATAAAGGTAAGCGATCTGTAAAGAGGTAATTAATAACAAAATAAATATATATTCTTCACACACAAAAATGTATGCGTGTATCATAGTGTACAAAATAAATATATGTTTTACACACACAAATGTATGCGTGTATCATAGTGTACAAAATAAATATATGTTTTACACACACAAATGTATGCGTGTATCATAGTATACAAAATAAATATATGTTTTACACACACAAATGTATGCGTGTATCATAGTGTACAAAATAAATATATGTTTTACACACACAAATGTATGCGTTTATCATAGTGTACAAAATAAATATATGTTTTACACACACAAATGTATGCGTGTATCATAGCGTACAAAATAAATATATGTTTTACACACACAAATGTATGCGTGTATCATAGCGTACAAAATAAATATATGTTTTACACACACAAATGTATGCGTGTATCATAGCGTACAAAATAAATATATGTTTTACACACACAAATGTATGCGTGTATCATAGCGTACAAAATAAATATATGTTTTACACACACAAATGTAGGCGTGTATCATAGCGTACAAAATAAATATATGTTTTACACACACAAATGTAGGCGTGTATCATAGTGTACAAAATAAATATATGTTTTACACACACAAATGTATGCGTGTATCATAGCGTACAAAATAAATATAAATGTTTTACACACACAAATGTATGCGTGTATCATAGTGTACAAAATAAATATATGTTTTACACACACAAATGTATGCGTTTATCATAGTGTACAAAATAAATATATGTTTTACACACAAAAATGTATGCGTGTATCATTGTGTACAAAATAAATATATGTTTTACACACACAAATGTATACATGTGTCATAGCGAACACAATAAATATATGTTTTCCACGGTCCCCTGACATCTCATCATACGAGACATTTCATCATTGCAACAATTCATCATTGCACATTTTAACATTATAGCAATTCATCATTATAGTATTTCCCTAACCCTAACCCTAATTCTAGCCCTAACCTTAACCCTAACCCTATAAATGATGAATTTCTATAATGATGAAATGTTGCAATGATGAAATGTCTCTATGATGAGGTATCTGGTCACCGTTTTCCACACACACAAATCTGTGAATATATCATTGTTAATGTTACTTTTAAATGTTTAGAATTAAAATTTTATTATATATTAATTTCAACTCTTTATGATCTTTCTAAAGTAAATTTAAAATAAAGAAAAATATTATGAATTACATTTTTTCATTTCCTTATTGCTATTAAAATGGTATGTTCCACGAATACTTTTCAGTTCTCATTTAGAGCTATTAAAATGGTATGTTCCACGAATACTTTTCAGTTCTCATTTAGAGCTATTAAAATGGTATGTTCCACGAATACTTTTCAGTTCGCATTTAGAGCTACTAAAATGGTATGTTCCACAAATACTTTTCAGTTCTCATTTAGAGCTATTAAAATGGTATGTTCCACGATTACTTTTCAGTTCGCATTTAGAGCTACTAAAATGGTATGTTCCACAAATACTTTTCAGTTCTCATTTAGAGCTATTAAAATGGTATGTTCCACGAATACTTTTCAGTTCTCATTTAGAGCTATTAAAAAAAAAGAAGACTAAACATCTACGAGTCGACTTCTCGTGAGTCGGTGATTCCCTAATTCAGCTATCGGGGAACCGGGGTAAATTACCCCAAATGTGGGTAAAAATAAAACTTTTGGGGGGTAAAAATGAAACTTGTGTGTGTACACGGTACTTGTTTTACACGTTTTCGCTTTTACACGGTTTCCTAATAAGTTTTTTTTTTGTTTTTATCGCACTCTACTAAATGCTACTGTGATTGAACACGTGCGCTGTGTACACATCTCACGGGGAATCCCGAGCTTATGTGCTGACTTGCTGCACACGCACACTGTGTCTGTATTTCTTCGCATAAAATTAAAGTTTTATCTACGGAAAATTGTATTTGAGTGAAAGTTTCACAGTTTCAAAAAGATTCAACGTTTAAAGGGCTTTACGATTTCTGTGTACACCTAAAAATAGTGAAAAAAATATCAACTGTTAAATAGCAAAATTATGCATTTTCTGCAAGCTTTTCGATTTACACGGTTTTGACTTGAAAATTTTAATTTTCGACTTACACGTTTTTCTCAGGAACGTATCTACCGTGTAAATCGGGTGATAGGTGTATATATTTTTAATTTGCTATGGGGTAATATCAACTTACACAAAAATATTTTGGGGTAATGATTAAAAAAGTTCCCCGACCGCTTCCCTAATTAAACACATTGAATAATGATCGATTGATTTGAAATCGACACCAAAATATCTCGTTTGAATGCCTTTAATTGAATACATTTGGGGGTTGTGTGTGTGTGTGTTTGGGGCTGGGGGGGGGGGTTATAATGTTATATGGTTTCCTATGTGCGTGTTTTACTCAGTGCCGCATTAAGTCTCTTGTCGCCCTACTCACCAACTAATGTTTCCCTCCACCCCCTCCCCATCCCCCCTCCCACCACCACCATCACCACAATATAAATTGAAACCACATGCAGAATTATTTTAGATAGTTATATTTTTTATTCCCATATTATTGTTGGCTCATTAATTTACTTCATAAATTCGGTTTATAATTACCTCCCATAATTTGTCGTTTCACCTTCACAGACTCTGGACTTACTTTTCTTTTTTTAATTTGTTTGCACCGGTCGGTTGTACTGCATCAAATACAAGTGTGCCGAATACATGGGAAAATTTTTGACAATTAAATTATCCTTAAATACATAATCGTCTAACCCGTGTGTCTCACTCAGGTAGTTTTCATATCGTGCGGTGTATGCGTTGTAACCCTGTGTCTCCCTCACAAGTAGTTTTCATATCGTGCGGTGTATGCGTTGTATTTCATACATTTCTTTGTTATTTCTGTCCATATCGTATTCTGTTCATGGCAATAAAGGTCACGTGTTATTTTCTATTGCAGTATTTCGTGTATTTCTTTGTTATTCCTTCTGTCGGATTTCGTTCTGCCAGCTTCAGCAGGCTTTTCCACTAGTTTCATATAAATCATAAGAGAAAATGATTAATTATAAGTTAAACTAAAGAGTTCTCTCTATGAAAAATTCGTTCCTTTTTTTAATGACTTCTTTGTCTGTTTATAGCTAAGAAAATAAACTGCCTCTGTACTATCATGGTACGTGAAAACATGAAACCATAAAAAATATATTAAAATTATGAACGGTTTCAAATGAGAATATCAAACTAAGTGATTCCATCCAAATATATCACTTGAGATGATACTTTTACATAAAAGCACAGGATATAGGAATTCAGCGCATAAATACGACTAACCTAAACAGCAAAGTATGAATGAAGTGCACAAGTATTCATGCGCGACGCACACACTTGTTATCTCTCTATCACACACACGCGTATTGAGAAAAAGAGGAACATGTATGTATTATACACTGATTGGTTGGGGGGGGGTGCATATGTGCATGTAGATTTATATATGAAAAAACAGACATACTTTCCACACAATGACTTCTAGTCAAACCTATTCAAGTAAAAGAAAATCTGTAAAACACGTTTGCAACCAGGGCTCGATTTACCGACGGGGATATTCCCGGCACTGAGAACTGTCATCCCCGGCTCTGCTTTAGCTAATATATTCCTGCCGGGGATGAAACCATAGATATTTATCCCGGCTCTGCAGAAAATTTTTTTTTCATCCCCGGCACTGGTTTTTTCTTAAATCGAGCAATGTCTGCGACTGTATGTCAACTGATAGACAGACACAGAGGCGGATCGGATTTAAGGACATGGGAACCGGGCCCGCGCTCTGGACCAACAATTATTTAGGGGCCCCCACAGAACCGACATAACTTCGCCCCTCTGGACAGACACGTTATCAAACAAAAGCAGACGATGACTTACGTTAGTTGAAGCCCTTGGCGCGCAGAAGAAAATACTGGGCCCCTTGAAAAGAGAGAGACACATTTAAGGGCTTAAAGATGAGCTCTGTTGGAGGAGAGAGAGGGGGGGGCTATTAAGAATCGAGCACCCAGCGAACCCGTGTTTAACTCCACCTCTGAACCAAAGTCGCATGTTTAACTTACCTATTCAGACACACGCTGTAAGATCATTCCTGTATACAATTTTTTGTTTTGTTTAAGAAATTTGAAATTCGCACTGAATCACACAAATATCTGACAATGGCAATTTATCTTTTCAAGCCGGCTGCTGAAAAGATAAAACTGGCCCTATAATATAATAAACTGTTATACACCACTGACAGGAAATATACACAAGTCCGCAGGTTTTCTTTACACTTCCTGTTGACTTAATACACCAACGTAAACCCCCTTAGTACAACGTTGTTTACTTCAGAAAATTTACCCCCCCCCCTTCCCCACACACCCCTTTTTTACAGTGGTGCGACACGCTCTATGTGTGTGTGTGTGTGTTTACGTGTGTTTACATGTGTCATCAAGGGGCTACACACTATGGCTGTGTGTAGTATTGGGTGATAAAAGGAAATATTTTTTTTAGGGAATTACTGAGTCGACTGGTAACTCAAAAGTAGGGCACTTTTTTTTTTGTAAAATAGGTCATTGGAAGAATCTTTGTCTGGGAATGATGGGATTAGCTCATTACTTGTCAAGGATATAAAAGAAAAAAGGGGGTGCACTATTAATTGTAACAATTTAGCACAGGAAGATTGTGATTTTAAATAAAAAGACTAGAGACCTAGTACATTAAAGTGTGTGGGGGGGAAGGAGGGGGGGGGGAAGAAGGAGGAGGAGCGATGGATCGTAAAAAAAATTTAAAAAAATAGTAGGAATGTGTGGTGTATATGTGGTGTATATGATACAAGTGGCATTAATTATACAAATATACATATACCGAGCAGTGGCTTTACTAGCAATCGTACTAGCATTTACGTATACTGTAAATACTGTCCCGGTATCATTGCAAACAAAAGTACCATACTAAAGAATGGTGAATGCGTCACCTGTCTTGCAGTTAAGTTAGTTGTTGGTCAGAGACAGACCGCCCATTTCCCCCCCCCCCTGGTAGTTACGCCACTGTATGGAGAACACCTAAAATATACATGAGAAGGGGAAAGGCCGAAGGGGGGGGGGTATTTTTTTTCAAGACAGTTTTTTTTTTACACCAAAAAGTATGAGTAACCCCCATAGACAAATTTTTACACCAAAAAGTATGAGTAACCCCCATAGACAAATTTTTACACCAAAAAGTATGAGTAACCCCCATAGACAAATTTTTACACCAAAAAGTATGAGTAACCCCCATAGACCAGTTTTTACACCAAAAAGTATGAGTAACCCCATAGACCAGTTTTTTACACCAAAAAGTATGAGTAACCCCCATAGACCAGTTTTTAAACCAAAAAGTATGAGTAACCCCATAGACCAGTTTTTTACACCAAAAAGTATGAGTAACCCATAAATGAATTTTCGATAAAATTCTGGATTGCTCGAGACTGGAGCAAAGGAAGAGTTAACATGTTCCGTATACTGGCTAGTGAGAGGGGTTTGAGTCTTGTGTGTGTGTGTGTGATTGTGTTTGTGTAATAATGTGAGTGTTTGTGTTTGTGTGTGTTTATGTGTGTATGTGATTGTGTGATTGTGTTTGAGTAAGAATGTGAGTGTTTGTGTGTGTGTGTGTTTATGTGTGTATGTGATTGTATGATTGTGTTTGTGTAAGAATGTGAGTGTTTGTGTGTGTGTGTTTATGTGTTTGTATGATTGTGTTTGTGTAAGAATGTGAGTGTTTGTGTGTGTGTGTTTATGTGTGTTTATGTGTGTGTATGATTGTGTGTTGTGTGTGTGTGTCTGTCTGTCTGACTCAGGACGGGTTATTTTTTGTTTAGGTAAATTGATTGGGTTTACATTGTTCCTAAAAAAAAAGAAAGTTTAATGTTTCATGTATTCCGTTGGCTTGGATTTAAAGTTTATTTCGAATATAAATAACATTAACGTAGATTTTCTTTTACTCGATTGTTTTGTGTCTGAGAAATTCTTATTTTTTTTTGCATTGTTACTGCTAGACATTATAGCAGCCAGGATTTGTTCAACAGACATTGTATTCACAAAGTCCTAGATCGGGACATTAAATCAAACTAAATGAATACTTAAACAAGTTAACCACTTAATTTTTTTTATCGTCTTTAACGATGACTAAAGCACTAGCTCAGTGGTTCTCAGTGGTGTAGCGAGTTTAACTTCGCGCCCGGGGCGCAATACCTTTCTTAGCGCCCACCCCCATTCGAAAAATATTATATGTGAATAAATCATTTGGTTCCTTTTTGTGAGATGCACTCGGGGCATGATACCCCCCCTTGCCCACCTCTCGCTACACCACTGGTGGTTCTCACATGTTGTCCAGCGGATCTCTTGCTTTGCGGCAATTCACACTTTTTTTCTACGTTTTCTTTTTTAGTTGACTCACGGACTTTAGTTGACCAGGAGCTCACAACCTTTTATCATCAATTGTACCGCAAAAGGTCCGAATGTATGCCGCACGTAAGTTCGCAAACAAAAAGGTACCTATTTTCAAAAATGGAACTATATGTCGCGGCGTAACCTTCACCCGTAACTCAATGTGGGGGATACGCGTAGCACCGGTTGAGAACCAGCGTTCTTGACCAAATGCAGTCAAATGTGTAGCCCCCATCATATTTACAACAATTTCCCAAAATTTGTGCATCTCGGTGGCCCTTTCGTCATCCATCTGAAATTACTTCGCGGTCCACTCGTCTGCAGAGCTGATCCCACTTTGAGGACCACTACGTGACTAGCCGATCCGACATTAAAATTATAAAACTGCATAGATGATATTTCACTTCCGGCTGAAAATAGCCAAATAGTTTTTTTATAATTATAAAACTGCATAGATAATATTTCACTTCCGGCTGAAAATAGCCAAATAGTTTTTTTATAATTATAAAACTGCATAGATAATATTTCACTTCCGGCTGAAAATAGCTAAATAGTTTTTTATGATTATAAAACTGCATAGATGATATTTCACTTCCGGCTGAAAATAGCCAAATACTTTTTTTATAATTATAAAACTGCATAGATGATATTTCACTTCCGGCTGAAAATAGCCAAATAGTTTTTTTTTATAATTATAAAACTGCATAGATAATATTTCACTTCCGGCTGAAAATAGCTAAATAGTTTTTTTATAATTATAAAACTGCATAGATGATATTTCACTTCCGGCTGAAAATAGCCAAATAGTTGGTTTTTTTTAAGTTTATATGCTCATGTCGTGGTGCAGACCACAGAAAGACAATAACAACAATAGCGTAAGAATTTGTAAGTGTAGCGTTTAGAATTTATCCCCACCTTCTCCTCCCCCTCTCTCGACACCGACAGGTGAAACTTTCCCCCTCCCAAACGAGTGACCCATCTTAGTTGACCATGTTAAGTAACCCAAGGTCAATGGTCAAGCCAAGCTCCCAACTTACTTTGTTGCCCGTAGTGATACAGGCACAGCAATCGTGATCACCCCCCTACCCCCCCCCCGACCTTTATAAAGTTAAGTTAGAATAAGTGAATATATAGTAGAGAGTAGACAATAGACAGTAAGTAGACAATATATATTAGATGAGAGAAAGATGTTGTAGAATTTAGTGCTTACAGGCTTAGAGTATACATAGGTAGATCTAAGCAGTTTGTTATAGTAGAAGTAGTTAGGAGATCGTTATATAAGCAAAGTTGTATTATAGTTGTATTAAAGTATTTGTTGTATTGTGCACTGCACTTAGTTCTGTGTTATATATTAGCCAGAAAAGTAAACATAACATATTGAGCATATATAAAAACTGACGTCACATATTTGGTGAGCATATTAAAAATCACCTTAACAAAATTGGCGAGCCTGCCCTCAGCATATATAAATTATAACGCAACATATTTAGCGAGGATTTTGACGCAACAGTAAGCAGTAACCGAGGAGTATTTATCTAGCCATGGGCTATTGGTACAAGGGGCCGTCCATAAAGTACGTCACGCTCCAAGGGGGGGGGAGGGGGTATAAGAAAGTGTGACAGTTTGTGACAGGGGGGAGGGGGGTCAGGCCAAGTGTGACGTCACATTTTTAATATATATTTTTAATTTTCTTTCTAATTTAATTTTTTATTTTTATATTAAAACTTAATAGTTTTAAAAATAATTTTCAAAAAAAATTGTGAAACACTTGAATTAGTTTTATGTCAAAATAGCATGAAATGCATATCTTTTCAATGTGTTGTTCACAATTCCTCATGCTAGTTAGGACCGCTAATAAACTGTTGCAAAGCCTTGTTTTATCAGTAGCCTTACGGAAGTGTTATTATTTCTTTGTTGTCTGCTGCATAATTATATCACTGATAAAGACATTTGGAATTTGTATTTTAATACAAAAAATTACCGTAATTGAAGTTGCAATCAATCACTTCGTTAAAATAATATTGATGCCTTATTCCTTGCAACCAGTGCACCAGGAAGAAGTGCTTATAATCGCGTGGAACACCGAATGGCTCCATTTAGCAGCGATCTGTCTGGTGTCATATTGCCAAATGAACATTATGGCATTCACTTTGATTCGCAGGGCAGAACAATAAATGAGGATTTGGAAAGAACAAACTTCAAGTTTGCAGGTGAAACTTTAGCTGAAATCTGGTCGCATGTGATTGTTGACCAATTTCCAACAGTTGCAGAATATATCAACCCTGAGAAATCTGAATTGGATGCAGCAGGACTGATGTCGAAGGATAAGAATTGTTTGACCATCATGTTCTCACCAGCCAATACTTCACTCAAATTGTGAAATGTCAGGACATAAAATGTTGCGACAAAGTACGGAGCTCATTTTTCAACGTTTTACCTTCGAAATTATTTCCTCCTCCAAATCCAATCCCAATCAACCAAACAACTGATGCACATACATTTCCTTCATTGTTTGTTTGTGGCACAAACTCTCAAATTTGATGACATTATGCCAAGACCAACAGGAGTTTTTAAAGTGCAACCATATGATCTTTATTGTCCATCTTTGCAGACCAGCATATATGATCGAATTTGCAAAGTGTGTCACTTATACTTTGCCTCATAAACAATGTTGAAGAAAGATACAGGATAACACAGAGCTCGGGCGCAGGAAAATGTAAAAAAAAGTTAAGTTTCCTTAGCCCTAAAGGGCCATCGGGGCAGATGAAGTGTAGAATTCATCTGTTTCTATAACCTGGGCATATGTAGGGATTGTGTGGTTTGCACAATTCCCAGCCGCCTTTACTCCCCCAACATAAAGTCAGGTACCCATTTAAAGCTGGGTGGACGTGGGAACTTTCACCAGGACCTGAAAAAGTCCTAAGGTTCTCACTGAGATTCCAACCCGGGACCCTCCGCTCGACAGTCGAGCGCTCTATACCACTCGACCACCCGTCTCCTAGGAGAATGTGCCAACCCCAAATTTTCCAGAATCAACTCAGATAAAACGCATTCGTCCTTTGAGAATCGCTGCTAGAAGGCAAAGAGAACTCATTGCAATTATTGGCAGAATGGAAAATGCACATTCAGAGAATGTTGAGTGGCTAGATGAGGATGAAGTTGATCTGTCTGCAACTATCCTTCCAGGAAACGATGATGGGGAAAGATTTATATCAGTCTTAACTATGGATGAACACTTCACTTCACTATGGATGGATGATGTCTAGTGAATTTTTTTTAATTAAACATAATTCACAAGTCCACTATAAACATATTCAATATAGCACAAGAGCTGATCACATAATTTGTCAATCTAGTCCTTTTTTTAGTCACATTGTTTTGTTTCCATTTTTATTATTTAATCACTGGTTGAGGTCAATTTTCGCTAATCTACTTCTTATCCTGTGTCAATCGAATGCATAATCGGAAGATTATCTCAAAGTTCACCTCACCCATTGTAAATGAATAGGTAGCAGATAAATGATGTTTATTATATAATTGTGAATCTAATTTTTGCAATTTTTTTTTCAAATTCAATTGATTGAGTTACTGTTTCAAAGAATAACTGATACAACTATTGACAATTAGTTATTCTACTATTAAACTCATTTAATAATCTGATAGTTCTTTTAATATTTATATTTTAAGGCAGTTTAATAGTGAAGTGCGATTTAAGTTTTCGATTAAATTTTAATTAGTTCTTAATAAAAAAAAAATTTTCGAAAGTGTGACGTACTTTGGGGGGGGGGTCCCGAAATTTGTGACACTTTGTGACAGGTGGGGAGGGGGGGTCAAAAATAGTCAAAAATAGCGTGACGTACTTTATGGACGGCCCCCAATACATAATCTGTGGTACAGGCGATCTTCTTTGTTTTTAACCGGATGCACTTATCTTCTCCCCATCAATTAAAACAAAATTATTATTTTAAATTTAGCGATAAAAAAAAAATATCTGTGCTCTGAATGAAACGTCAAACCCATCCTGGTATTGTTAATTCACCACTTGAGTAATACTTTAGCTGGTTTTATTTTATTATTATTATTATTATTTATTTTTATTTGACTTTGGACGAATCGGCTAGCGTTGAACAGGTCGTTGCAATAATTAGCATAGTTTTTTTTTTAAATATATATCCGTAGTAATATGATGATTAAACTAATGTCCAACGGTGAAAACAAGTAATCATACACGTCACTGAACAAAAATAGACAAAAAAAAAATAATGAATATTTGGGAGTAAAATGTATCGAGGGGCACCATTTGTACATCCCTGTTATAATGAGTGCACCATTGGGCCAACCCTGATATAATATTACACCACTTGGCCATCCCTGGTATTATATTGCACCATTTGGCCATCCGTGGTATAATAATCTACTATTAGGTCACCCCTGATATGTGCACCGGACCCAAATCCTGAGATCGTGCTGAAATAGTGGTGTGTCTGCCTAGAGTGAAAGAACTAAATTGCGCCAACTAAGTGCTGTAGCATAGAGATATTTCATTGGTTTATATAATGACTTCAGGCGAGGAAAAAAAATGTTGACAAGTCAGCCACAACAGCGACAACATTTTAGTAAACAAGATATGCTCACACACAGAGCCGTGGTTAGCTATTATGGCGCCCTGTGCAAGCAACATTTTTTGACGCCCTCCGTTCAATTTGAATAGTGCAAAATCATTAAAAAGAGCTTTTTCGGCGCCTCTCCCTTGTTCGGCGCTCTCCCTTGTTCGGCGCTCTCCCTTGTTCGGCGCCCTGTGCTACCGCACAACACGCATTACACTCCCTACTCTACTGCTCACACACATATCAACTTCAACCATGCAAGTGAAGTGCATGGAGTGAGAGACCGAGCATGGGAGAGGAGAGCCATCGGAACAACATCTCATAACCCTCGGAACAACATCTCATAACCCTCGGAACATCTCACAAACCTCGGAAAAACATCTCATAACCCTCGGAACAACATCTCATAACCCTCGGAACAACATCTCACAACCCTCGGAACAACATATCACAACCCTCGGAACAACATCTCATAACCCTCGGCTAATGTGCGCTAACCCGCCAATATCCAACATTGGCCAGCGACATTGGCTGGGTGCGACCGGCCAAAGCTTGAAGTGATAATGTGAACAGTATCATATTATGAAAGGGATAAACATCAATGATGACTTTGTTCAGTAGCGTAAAACATCAAAGCAAGTTAAATTATTGATGACATATTGACCAATAGGAGTTGCCGGCTGCCTTTATTTAATATGAACAGATTTTAGTTGAGATAAGTCCCTTCGAATACTAATTGAATTCATTGAAACATTTTTTTTTCTGTCATCTCTTGTTAAACAATAGGAAAAAAAAGGTTCATAAACCAGTTTAAATTAACCACCGTCCTGCTCTCTCCTGCTCTCGTTTACATCAATAACTTTTAGAGTTTTAACCAGAAATAGTTCATGTGCTTTTGGTTTTGCCCTGCTCTCAATAGCAAGACTCTATTTCACCCCTCAACTCAAAACGTTTGCCAATCTCTGCACGACGATCACTGAGCAGTCGTATTGAGAGGGGGGTAGATGTTTTGGTCGTTTGGTCGAGAGGTACACGTACTTTAAATGGATAGCAGGTCGTCGGCTAGTTTATCCCAGAATGGAACTCTTTGCTGGAGAACTTTGGGATACACCATGTATGTGCTGCTCCTGATGTGCGACAAAACCTGCTTCCCCAATTCAGAGGTCGGTATCTCCTCGAGGAAGATGAAGACCAGAACATCTCGTCCAGTGCTAATGGATTCCAGTCTGGCCATCTGTGGGACATAAATAGAAAACATTCAGAGGGTTGAAATGCGTAAACATTATGAGAAGCACCGGTACACTGTCACAACTGGCCCTATTTTTTTTTATTAATGCAAAGCTATTTCTATTTATTACAAACAAGGTGAGACGTAGCGAGGGGTGGGCAAGTGGGGGGTCATGCCCCGGGCGCTACTCACAAAGGGGGCGCCAAATGATCTGTTTTACATGGTTTTCGAATGGGGGGTGCTAAAAAGGTATTAAAAAAGGTATTGTGCCCCGGGGCGCGAGTTAAGCTCGTTACGGCAATACAAACAAATCATTATTTTAAAAAAATTGCAACTTGATTCGAGTATTACTTAATAATAGTTTCAATAGTTTTGCTTCCTTCTGACTTTAAAAAAAATCACTTAGAACTTATTTCAGTCAAGATGGTCCTGAGCAGGGCCGGCCTTACGAATTGTGGGGCCCCAGTTTAACGGATGCTTGCGAGGGCCCCCTCTTCTAATCTTTTAAAAGCCTGTGACAGGAGCCATGACTGATAGTGATGTGCTAAACGTAAATTGCGGGGGATACCCTTGCCAGGCGCAGGGCCGATTTGGAGCACTCGGTCAAATCGGCCCAAGACCGGCCGTGGTCCTTTGAGAGTGTCAGGTTCTAGCGTGGATAATGGATGGGCACATAGTTCTATTTAAACCTGAAATCATCATTAGGACAAGTAGTAACCATCATTTGGCAATGTTCAATTTGACATTCATTTTTTACGCTCCAACTATTTCCAAACGAATCTTCCCCCCCCCCTCCCCAGTTCGAGCATTCAAAGAAAAAAAAGTGTAAAAGTGAGTAGAAGTGCATTGGGGTCTACGTACTGATAGGCATTTTTCACATGCATTGGTATGACTAAAAACTAGCCTAGGCTGCTAGTGCAGGGGTGAGCAAACATTTCGAACCGCGTGCCACCTTGGGGCTCTTCAATTTTGAAACAAAAAAAAGGGCCGGATCAAGAGCAGACGGATAAAGTGTTTATATGGAATAATATAAATATACTGTTAATGTTACTAATGTGAAGTAGCATAGAGGAGAAGAACGTGGGTCGGATAAAACTGTCTGACAGACCGTACTTGACCCACGGGACGTAGTTAGTCCTTGTCTATGACAGTGTGTAATCACTGTCACTGTGTGTAATCACTGTACACTGTGTGTAATCACTGTACACTGTGTGTAATCATTGTCACTGTGTGTAATCACTGTCACTGTGTGTAATCACCGTCACTGTGTGTAATCACTGACACTGTGTGTAATCACTGTCACTGTGTGTAATCACTGACACTGTGTGTAATCACTGATACTGTGTGTAATCACTGTCACTGTGTGTAATCACTGTACACTGTGTGTAATCACTGTACACTGTGTGTAATCACTGTCACTGTGTGTAAACACTGTCACTGTGTGTAATCGCCACTGCGAAATGTTTTAGAATTCCCTTCCTACTTCCCCACACCATAGCCAGGATCATCGCCTGAAACGGGAAAGGTTGGAGGGGGGAGGGGAGGGAGTCAATAGTTATACTCTCTCCACTCACCCACCCACCCCCACATGGTGGACTGTAATGAAGCAAATGTAGCTACATGTGTACACCATTACCATATGCACTGACCACTGCTAAATACATTGGCCCTCTGGTACATGTGACAAACACCGCTACATACATTGCCCCTCTGCTAAATACATTTGCCCTCTGGTACATGTGGCAAACACTGCTACATACATTGGCCCTCTGCTACATGTGGCAAAAACTGCTACATGCATTGCCCGCTGCTATGTATGTCGAGCAATGATTCATTTATTTAATTATATTTTTTTTCCTAATTAAAACTAAGATAGTTAAATAAATTCTAAACGTTATACTTAACCCAGTTTGTATATATGACCTACTTCAGTAGTAAATGTAGACCAACTTACCTGCAGCTCGTAGTTGCACCAGTGACTGGCCAGCAGGTGTTTAGTTACCACTACTAGAGTTCTCCGGCTGTTCACCAAAGCTTCGTAGATGTTATCAGCTATGTACCTGCCAACTTTGAATTTCTCACCATGGATCAACAGTTTGACGTTTCTTTCTTTCAGTTTTGGACACAACTCCTAGTTTGGCAGATGATCAGCATAAATTAATCGGTATTTATAAAAAAAAAAACGCCCCCTAATACCTAGATTAGCCGCACCGCTGAACAGATTCGTATATTATAAATAGCACCATATGTTTTACATGTTCTTTTGAACATTGGAATTTCGAATTGTCGTGTTAAAAAAAATAGCATCTGTTTAATGCAACAAAGAATAGCAAATTTATATCTTTTCAAAAAAAAAAAAAAAGGAATTTTAAAAAAATTTATTTTTTAAAAAAGTTCCTTAAAAAAAAAAGCTTTTTACTATTTATACTTTATTGAACAAGTTATGAGTTTGTAAAAAAAAAATATAGTAAAATGGAGTCTATTAACACTAAAAATATTTTAATAAACATAATAAACATAAAATTTGAAAAATTTAGCTTTTATTAAAATGTATTATAAATTTAAATATTGCTCCTTACATCATACAAATATGTATTTTTTAATTAATTTAAGTAAATAAAGGCGTTAAAGTTATGTCTTTGGTAATTTTCGTCAAAAATATTGTATCGAAACATTTGGAACTTTTAAAGGCCTTTGTCTAAAACATCTATTCATTGCAAAATTAAACAAGACATGAACAAAGTTATCTGACCGTAAACTAAACTACATTCATTGACAAATTGCAGGATAAATGAAAATAAATTGCCGTTATATATATATATATATATATATATATATATATATATATAGAGAGAGAGAGAGAGAGAGAGAGAGATATAGATAGATAGATAGATAGATAGATAGATAGATAGATAGATAGATAGATAGATAGATAGATAGATAGATAGATAGATAGATAGATAGATAGATAGATAGATAGATAGATAGATAGATAGATAGATAGATAGATAGATAGATAGATAGATAGATAGATAGATAGATAGATAGATAGATAGATGGATGGATGGATGGATGGATGGATGGATGGATGGATGGATGGATGGATGGATGGATGGATGGATGGATGGATGGATGGATGGATGGATAGATAGATAGATAGATAGATAGATAGATAGATAGATAGATAGATAGATAGATAGATAGATAGATAGATAGATAGATAGATAGATAGATAGATAGATAGATAGATAGATAGATAGATAGATAGATAGATAGATAGATAGATTCTAATTTAAAAGCACAATGTCTCTAACATTAACACTTCGTGACCCACCATGAGAAGTTTTTTTTCATTATGCGACCCATCTTTTAATCAATGTCTATCAGTACCTCATGTCAACCAATGTCTATCAGTACATCATGTCAACCAATGTCTATCAGTACCTCATGTCAACCAATGTCTATCAGTACCTCATGTCAACCAATGTCTATCAGTACCTCATGTCGACCAATGTCTATTAGTACATCATGTCAACCAATGTCTATTAGTACATCATGTCGACCAATGTCTATTAGTACATCATGTCAACCAATGTCTATTAGTACATCATGTCGACCAATGTCTATCAGTACCTCATGTCAACCAATGTCTATTAGTACATCATGTCAACCAATGTCTATTAGTACATCATGTCAACCAATGTCTGTTAGTACCTCATGTCAACCAATGTCTATCAGTACCTCATGTCAACCAATGTCTATTAGTACCTCATGTCAACCAATGTCTATTAGTACCTCATGTCTACCAACTTAATAAACAATTTTCCATTTAATTTTTTTTTAAATTCGTAATAAATCGAAAAGATAATTATGATCATGCACACATAATTTCTCGATCCATCAAATATAACTGTAAAATATTGTTCCACCAGTGAGTCGCTACTCACACTTTGAGACACAATGCCTTAACCTTAATGAATGTGTGAGTCATAAATTACACACAGATGCTGGACTTTTATCGTTGGGGAAAAATAATTTGTTTCACAGTTCAACTGCTGGCTCACTGTTTGTAAATCTAATAAAAGGGAAACGTAGCACTAAAGTAGCCCCCCCCCAAAAAAAGTAGCCCTAAATGTAGCCGTAAATGTAGCGCTGACAAGTAGCTCTGACCTCTAGAATAAAGTCAATGTCAGCACTTGCATAGCTGACAAAAACATCGTATGTGTACAGGGATTTATCTTTTTTCTTGTATGCAGACATTTTTGATTTGGCGGCATGATACCAATAACGGAAGGTCCACCTGGAAAAGGAAATAAAAACAGATCTTAAGATTATTTGTTTCGTTTTATTTTACAAACGTAGGGTTGCTTTTTTTTTTTAATTTTCTTCGCGGAACACTATTAGTGGGCTCACAAATTGAAAGCCATTGAACTAGAAAAACTGCAGTTTCTTAAACCATATCATGGCTATTTGAATTCAGTAATATTGTTTTATAATAATAAATTGAATAAAAAAAAATTATGTTTTCATTAGACAAAACAGTTCTAATTTAAGTATTTAATGTAGACTAAAGATTTTATGAGAACACTGATTTGTCACTTCCGAAATTTAAGATTTAATATTCTAACAGGAAATAATTTTTATTCAAATCGTAAAAACTGGTTGAGAAATTTCAAGTGTTTTTTTTTCTCCCATCATTAACACGAGACTGATTATTGTAAATTAGCAATATTCTGTATTTTAACTAATACTTTCTACTTGTTTGTTTTTCTATTCACCTTTAATACAAATTAAAACCAAGAATAAAAAACTGTATAATACAGAACATAACCATTATATTAACTAAGACCAGCCCCGTAGCGTGAAAATTCAACAGCAGGGGCCAAGCATTCTACAGCAGGGGCCAGGCAATAGCGGGGGGGGGGGCAGGTAATACATTTTACTAATTAGAGCAAATAAGCAGAGGGAACCAGACAAAACGCAGGTCGGACCCCGCCCCCCCCCCGCACGCTACGGGCCTGACTAAGACTAAGGGATATAGATATATAGGGAATCTATACAGCAGCGCTATGACCAGAACATGTCCTACCTGAATCTATACAGCAGCGCTATCACAAGAACATGTCCTACCTGAATCTATACAGCAGCGCTATCACAAGAACATGTCCTACCTGAATCTATACAGCAGCGCTATGACCAGGACATGTCCTACCTGAATCTATACAGCAGCGCTATGACCAGAACCTGTCCTACCTGAAACTATACAGCAGCGCTATGACCAGAACATGTCCTACCTGAATCTATACAGCAGCGCTATGACCATCGCTAATACAAACATCAGAGTGCCGTTCATGACTGTAAAGAATATCGACATCTGCAAGTGACAGCTGTATGTGAGCAGAATCACCTGCTGCTCGAAGCCTTGGGTCATTTCAACGGATTGCTGATTAGGGGTGGAAAATGTGCAATAGTACAAGGAGAGGTTGTTGCCGAAAATATTCGTGTCTACGATCCATTTAAGAAAGTCCAGGTTGTCGCAGTCGCACTCTATCGGGTTCTCGCGCATGTCGACGCTAATATTGACGGTGGCATCGAGGAGTCTACTTATATGTTCCCTCATCTCTTGAGAAAGAGAGGCCAGACCATTCTTATGTAGGTCAATTTTTCTTAACCTCGCCATGCTCTTGATGCTAAAATTGGCATGGGTCAAGCTGTTCATCGACAGGTCCAGTACTTCTAGTCTATGCATGTCGGCAAATACGTCAGCGTTGAGGCGGTACAGATTGTTCAAGGACAGGTTGAGAATTCTCAAGTTCGTGAGCTTGTCGAATACGAATCCATTCAGGTCGTCATTGAGACAGTCTGCTAGTAGATTCTCAAACAGGTACAGCTCTTCCAAGCTGGTCAGATCGTCGAAAAATTCTGAGCCTATGTTCACAATGAGACAGCTTGACAGGTTTAAAGTTTTCAGACGGTTCAAACCTGAGACTGGACCAGACAGGCCCTGGAAGTGGTTGCTGCTGAGGTCGACATATGCTAAACTGTTATTGGGGCAGAAACTTAAATTTCCAACGTTGTACGACAAAGAATACCTGTGCATCGCGAAGGTCCTCAAATTCGGAGGCAACGGTAGCATAACACCATCGCTGAACCTTATATCATTACCACACATGCCAGGTTCGTCTTCGTACACCGGCCTGTCAATTTGTTTGTAGCAGTGGAACTTATCTTCCGGGAATGTGTTCGGAAATTTTGTTGGGATTACTTTACCGTTTAAAATTAACGTTTTTAGTCCGACCAGTTTCGCCATGTTTTTCCAGTAGGCTCCGAACATGACTTTGTTGTTGACCAAACTAACGATCTCGAGCGTTGGCGGCAACATTTCCAGGGCGCCGTACTCGATCATCTCTATCTCGTTGTTCATGCCGTATATACTTTCTATGGATATAGTTTTAAAGTATTTTAGCATGCTGGTCAACACAAGCACGCACGGCTTGAAGCGTTCCACAACTCGACTGATGTACAAATTTTTAAACTTCTTGCTGTTTCTCACCCCATACATAAGATTTCCAACAGCTTCTAGTCCCAGGTTGTAGTTGTTTGACATGTCCAGCGAAAACAGTTCAGTCAAATGTTCCAGTGCGCCTGTCTCGACCTGACTTCCGTTAATGTAACATCCGGAAATATTTAAGTACTTGACGTATATGAGATACTTAAACGTTTTATTTGTCAAATTGTCAAGATTACAGTAACCCCAATAAAAGCCAGATAAATTCAAATATATCAAGTTAGTCAGTTTGCCGAAATAAAAACCAAAGTCTTTTCCCTTCAGACCATCGATGCTAAGGTTTAACAGCTTGGATAGAAAAGACAAAGCGAAGTCAGGATACATAAGGTCGGCCATAGACGGGTTAGGATTATTCCTATGAAGGTGTAAACTCCTTAATGTTGCATTGAGAGGGGCAAAAACTTTAGAGCTATTCAGCTTCGAATTCATTGCGATGCTGTTATTGTACACGTTTAAACTGGTCAATTGCTCGAGTCCTTCGAAGACGCCTTCGGGTAAAGTGGAAATGTTGTTGGATCCCAAATTTAAAATTTTAAGTTTTGAATATCTTGCGAA
Source organism: Bulinus truncatus (assembly GCA_021962125.1). NCBI lineage: Eukaryota > Metazoa > Mollusca > Gastropoda > Planorbidae > Bulinus > Bulinus truncatus. Next base: position 380,093 of record JAGDYQ010000330.1, read on the forward strand.
TACTCTCTGAAACAAGGCGCTATCATCAAGTAGGTTATTTTCCAGTCGCAGGTAGGTTATGTTTTGTGGTAAATATTGTGGTATTGAGGTTAAACTGGCATTAGAGCAGTCGGCTATGATGTCTTCGCGATTCTCATACACAAGACAACCATCACTAGCTCTGGAGCTCTTTGAATCGTTAATTTGCCAGTTTAACGTTGTAAAGCGAGTCAAACTGGCTTTGTTGAAGTTTATATGGGCTTCAGATAATTTTAAATTAGGTGTGACCGATTGTTTTCCGTTTGAAATGTTGGGGATAATAAATGATTGATCTGTCTTGATCATTGTATTCTCGTCATTTCCATTATTAGATATCAAGGAAATTTTCCTGAAATTTTCCTTTCTATTTTGAAGACTTTCTTCCACTTCCGGTTCTAAAAGCCGCCTTTTCCGCTGGAAAATGTGAGCTGTTTTTGAATAATTGAGAAATGATTGTTTATTTTCGACATATGATGAACGTTCTTTACATGAAGTGGCGTGAAATAAAACAATCATCAAGGAAGTTATCACAGAAGTGAATGTTCTATCCATTCATGTGAGGCTCTGGTGAATTGAAGATATAAATATTTAAGACACGACACAGGAAAATTATAGTTTGTATATCGATTTATATCAATCATCTATTTACATATATTTGAAAAAACTTATTATCATTAGATAGAAACAAAAACTTTATCTCTTTCAAAAAAAAAGAGTAAAAAACTAAGATATGTCAAAGTAAAAAACTAAGATATGTCAAAGTAAAAAACTAAGATACGTCAAAGTAAAAAACTAATATATGTCAAAGTAAAAAAATGTGCTTCCAAAAACAAAAACATTAATTTTAAAAGCGCAGACACCATTTATTGGTTGGCTGCGTAAACGTTTTAAGTGACTTTCAGAAGTTTCTCTCGAGAAGATTGTATTTACTGGTATTATGTGCTAGGTTAGCATTTTACTGCTATTTTCAAGACTCTGTGGTGATATACCTATTTGGTAGACTTTACTTACTGGCATCCAATCAAAGCCATCCTAACATCTTCGAATTAACGGTGACGTTTTTATTGTACACATTTAAATAAACCAAATAGTTCGAATTTTTTTGACGACGCCTTAAGGTACATTGAAAATGTTGGATTCCAGTTTTAAGGTGTAGTTTTTTGAAATATCTGGGGAATGCTCGCTGAAACAATGCGCTTTCATCTTGTTTTCTATTTTCCACTAGAAGATGGATTTATGCCCTCTCCCCCCATTAAGCCCCGAAGTAAAGTTAGGTGCTGATGCCAAATGGGTCTTTACTTTTAATCAGGGTTGTCTAAACGTTTAGCATCTGAAAACCGCTTGATCCGCACAATAGATACATTAACAATAACTAAAGATGTTGATGCATTAAAGCGTAGAGCAGTCTTTACATATTTAAAAAAAAAATATATATATAAAAAATAACAAAAAAAAAAAAAACAAACTTAAAACCTTTCAAACCTGTTTTCAACACGCAAAAGCTTTTTTTTTATGCTTGATTTTATGGATTCTTGTACGATTCTTACTGAGCTTGCAATAAACCTTGGTAGATCTTTTTATTTTTTTGGAACATCTCTAAAATGGCCGCTCATTAACATTGGTTCTGTGCAAGAAATACAATACAGGGGAAAGATATATTGAATTAAAAGGTCGTAAATAGTATACTTTGTTTAATGGCTTATTTAAAGTCGTAAATTTTTTAGTCAAATGATCAAAATGATCAAGTGTTCACCATATTTGGGGAATCGCCAAAATGAACGACTTATTTTTGAACACGCTTAAGCTGTTAAACACTGTGTTCATCGAATAGCTCAGTGGGCTTTTTTTTTTAAGGCGTTTGTTGAAATCATTGAAATGATGTATCATTTGTAGTATACTTTACCGTTCCACTTCAGAAAATTGAAATTATATTACATGGCTAGTTTAACTTTGAGATTATTTTCTCAGGAAGATAAAATTATTTGAGTGTATTTATTATAAGGGTGTGTTCATAAATATGTCTATTCGTTATATGGGTCTATTCATTATGAGTCTATTCATTATATGGGTATATTAATTATATGGGTTTATTCATTATGAGTATTCATTATTTGAGTATATTCATTATGTGAGTCTATTCAATATATGAGTCTATTCAATATATGAGACTATTCAGTATATGAGTCTACTCATTATATGAGTCAATTCAGTATATGAGTCTATTCATTATGAGAGTCTATTCAGTATATAAGTATATTCGTTATATGAGTCTATTCATTATGTGAGTCTATTCAGTATATAAGTATATTCATTATATGAGTCTATTCATTATTTGAGTCTATTCATTTTTTGAAACTATTCATTATATGAGTCTATTCAGTAAATGAGTCTAGTCATTATATAAGTCTATTCATTATTATATGAGTCTGTTAATTACATCTCATGAATATATATATATATATATATATATATATATATATATATATATATATACTAGCAGTGTACCGGCGTTGCCAGGTAAGTCGGGAGTTCAACGTGACACTGGAAACAATTCTAACACACCGTTAGGTAAAGTTATGAGTGCTAATTTATGCCACCTACCTAATGTACATTTCATAGGTCACAAAATACGTTTTACCCGTCAACAACTAATACCCTCAGAATTATTTGTACAGTAATTAATTCTCTCAATGTCAAAATCAAAACGAAGCTATGCAATAATGATCAAATTATTATTTTTTTTCTCTGCCATTTTCGCAGCACAGAGGCAAAAGTTGGTGTGGTACGATACAGCACCCGCGCGCAAGTTCGATTTGGCTTCTTCCTATCTTTCTTACTTACACGCTGTTCTTATATTTACGGATAAGAGTCTCATGAATATATAATTATATGAGTCTGTTCATTATATTATATAAGCCTGTTTATTATATGAATAATTGTAACCAAAAATTTTTTTTTATTTATATTTACCTGACGCACTGCTATCTCGTTTATCCAATGTGTTGAAACTACTGTGCGAACTCGCGGAAGTCGTTTTTTTTAAAGCACGTAGCAGTTTCTTCATCAATTGACTTTGCGGAAAGGGGAAAGTGTTAATATTGTGGATATTCTTTTTTTTAAATATACACATTTTATTATCGCCGTTCTAGCACATGGGCATCAGCGTACTCCCTATGCTGTGCACGTGTGCGCGCTCACACAACATGCCCAGCGCGCGCAACCACTCTATAACAGTGGCGTAGTGATGGGGGCGCTACTTACAAAGGGACGCCAAATTGTATATTTTGCATATAATATTATATGGTTTTCGAATGGGGAGGGGGGCGGCGCTATTTTGCCCCCCGGCCGAAGGTTAACCTTGCTACCCCCGCTGCCCCTACAACAGGGCTCACACGTTTTGTTCGGTAGTTTTATATACCGTTATTTTCGCCACTTAAATTATGTTTGCAATATCCTTCCAAAGTTGCATATCGAAATGATTTGCCCTTTACAGTTTTCTCTGAAAATTACAGTAAATATTGCTGGGCACGGTGGGTGTTTTCCCCTTTTTGCCCCACGAAAATGCGTCTCCTCGCTAATCGATCATTTAGATTATATTTTTGTTAGTGCTTAGATTGCCTTCGCAAGGGGAGAGCGGGAGCAACACAAACACTATGTGGGGGGGGGGGGTTCTCGTTGATTTTGTAATTTATTTTTAATTATCTTCTGATGTGCATTTAAGCTGGGCCGTTCTAATAGGAAGGGGAATGTCAGGGCCGTTCTAATAGGAAGGGGAATGTCAGGGCCGTTCTAATAGGAAGGGGAATGTCAGGGCCGTTCTAATAGGAAGGGGAATGTCAGGGCCGTTCTAATAGGAAGGGGAGTGTCAGGGCCGTTCTAATAGGAAGGGGAATGTCAGGGCCGTTCTAATAGGAAGGGGAATGTCAGGGCCGTTCTAATAGGAAGGGGAATGTCAGGGCCGTTCTAATAGGAAGGGGAATGTCAGGGCCGTTCTAATAGGAAGGGGAATGTCAGGGCCGTTCTTATAGGAAGGGGAATGTCAGGGCCGTTCTTATAGGAAGGGGAATGTCAGGGCCGTTCTTATAGGAAGGGAAATGTCAGGGCCGTTCTTATAGGAAGGGGAATGTCAGGGCCGTTCTTATAGGAAGGGGAATGTCAGGGCCGTTCTTATAGGAAGGGGAATGTCAGGGCCGTTCTTATAGGAAGGGGAATGTCAGGGCCGTTCTTATAGGAAGGGGAATGTCAGGGCCGTTCTTATAGGAAGGGGAATGTCAGGGCCGTTCTTATAGGAAGGGGAATGTCAGGGCCGTTCTTATAGGAAGGGAAATGTCAGGGCCATTCTTATAGGAAGGGAAATGTCAGGGCCGTTCTTATAGGAAGGGGAATGTCAGGGCCGTTCTTATAGGAAGGGGAATGTCAGGGCCGTTCTTATAGGAAGGGGAATGTCAGGGCCGTTCTTATAGGAAGGGGAATGTCAGGGCCGTTCTTATAGGAAGGGGAATGTCAGAGCGTTCTAATAGGAAGGGGAATGTCAGGGCCGTTATTATAGGAAGGGGAATGTCAGGGCCGTTCTTATAGGAAGGGGAATGTCAGAGCGTTCTAATAGGAAGGGGAATGTCAGGGCCGTTATTATAGGAAGGGGAATGTCAGGGCCGTTCTTATAGGGAGGGGAATGTCAGGGCCGTTCTTATAGGAAGGGGAATGTCAGGGCCGTTATTATAGGAAGGGGAATGTCAGGGCCGTTCTTATAGGAAGGGGAATGTCAGGGCCGTTCTTATAGGAAGGGGAATGTCAGGGCCGTTCTAGTAGAAAGTGGAATGTCAGGGCCGTTCTTATAGGAAGGGGAATGTCAGGGCCGTTCTTATAGGAAGGGAAATGTCAGGGCCGTTCTTATAGGAAGGGGAATGAGGAGACCCCTTTGTCAGGGGGGGGCTTCGGCCCTGGTGCTTGTCGTATGAGGCCACATCCCACAGGTTTTGTCAGCAGTTGCCCATAAAGAGCCCCATTACAACGGTTTGGGCTGTGATTTGAATACATTTTTGTCTGCACTTATTCCCCCCCACCACCCACCGCCCCATGAACCACAGCTGATTGCAATAAATTGTATTGTGTCACTTGGATAAAAACTTTTAAAATTTATAAAAAAAACAAACATTAGTTGCATAACTGTGTCCTCAAGCCAAAATAGTACAACCCAAAGATGGTGTTCACAGGGACAAGAACTTGTTATTCGTGTCTGTGATTTAGGCAAACACTATGTCTCAGGTCCCACCACCACCCCTCGCTACGCTGTCATGAGATCTCAGGGAAAAAAATTATTTGTTGTTGTTGCTGTAGTTGAAATCCTTGTGTATTACTGTAAAACATTCACCTTTTTATAGTTTTATTTTTTTTTTTAAATTGTCTGAATATAGCCCAAAGAACGTAAAATGCCATGCGTGAAAAAGTTTTGCAACACTGTTCACGGACATCCAAATAAAAAAAGGGGGGGGGGCGTTTCTCTTATAAATGAGTTGAACTTGCAATCTTGCATTTTATTTATTTTTTTTAAACAAACAGACTCGGATGTTTTACACGCTGTAAAAACACACTGCTTATAGATACCGTTGGTTCGGACATTACTCTTGTAAAGTCCAGTCAATTCCAAACGTTTTGATGTGAAATGCATGAAGAAAATATTTTTTTAAAAAGACTTTTCCCTTTCCCGTCTACTTTAAAACCACCGTGATAGCCAAAAATGAAAGCCAAAAATTATAGCCAAAAATGATAGCCAAAAAATTATAGCAAAAAATGAAAGCCAAAATTAAAAGCCAAAAATGATAGCCATAGCGTACATGATTTTGACCGGTTCGGACCTAAAGGTACAAGAAGCCATTGAGCGCTTTAAAAATTAAAAAGACATGGTGAATATATGTTAATGATATGTACTAATACTGTTTTATTTCAGATAAATGTGAATATTATATTAGAGCAATGTATAGAAGAATAATTGATAATCGCATAATGATGATAGCATAGTTCACAACTAAATGTTGACACAGAATGTTCAAGGCCATCCAAAGTATCCCTTAAAACAAAACTGCTGTTTAAAAAATCAATTTGCAATAGATTATTATTAGAGCTGCTGTTCGATTAAAAATTTTAATCGAAATTAACGCATAATTAAAAAAATTATCGCAAATTAACGCATATTTAATCGAAAAAATATTTTATTTATTAATTGTAACATTTTTTAATTCTATCAACATGCCATATTAAAATATAATAACAACGTGTTATTTTTTCGCACTTACTTGGCCTAAGCAATAGATTATTAAGCCTTTGTATGTGTGTGTGTGTGTGTGTGTGTGTGTGACGTCTTTGACAAGCCAGACCTTGAAATGTTCGACTCCTTTTTGACGCGACCATGTAAGCATCCTTGTTCATTTGTTCTCAGTCTCACATGTGGGTCGCGACTTGTTATTAAGTGTGTCGTCAACAGGAAAGAAAGAACAACAGAAGATGAAAAATGAAAGCCGACCGATAACATCAAAGAGTGTCATTTTACACAATATTTTTTTATTAATATAACTGACAGACCGATAAAATAAAATTCTTTTTTGTTGTCCACTTAAACATTGAACAAATAGTTGATAGTAAGAAAGTAAATGAATGAAAGAATATGAGAATAACATTTATAGACTGCGAAGCGCAAAGCAAAAACTTCAAAAGATTAAAAGTAAATTTGTCCTTCAACTCGCCGACTGTGGTTGTATTGGTGGGGAGGTGGGTGGTGTTAACATTGGTAGATGACGTCACTTACCAACCACAAGCTACATTGTTTCAAAGCCATGACACTTGTCAATCAAACTATAACACGTGCAGATGTTCATTAATTGCATCATTCAGGGTCATAAGTTTGAATTAAGAATTGGCAATCCTATTGTTTCAAGGTCATATAGCTGATATGATTTACGTAAACGTTTTCGGGTTTTTTTTTTCTTCCTTTTTTTTTTAAATCTCGACTGATCTGGTTATAGAATTGGGTTATTTACTGATTTTTTTTATTTCATCTGCAACTCTGAAATAACACCATTTGGGTAAAATTTAACGCATTTAGGTGTTTGTGTTAAATAATGTAATCGCATATTTTTAACGCATTAATTATGCTTTAATTGCAGTAAATCAACAGCCATATATAAAATTTAACTCAGTATCACAATAATTATGAAAAATACAGTCACTGTCTCGGGTACAGATGTATTAGCAAGATGTTATACTATCAAAATACGATACAAAATTATGCGCAAAAAAATGATGATACAAAATTTCTAGCATCTCGTTATTTTGGTCTAATTATAAACGGGTTCATTATACCTCCACCAATACACTACAGTATATAATGTAAACTAGTGAATGAAAGTTTTCTCTTTTCACATCGACCGGGAAGGGAGCAGGAGGTTTACTTGTCGAAGGGCTAAATAACCAAAACATCTTCATCATATATTACAAGTTGGGCTTCAGTCGATATACCTGGGGGTGAGGGTATGTGCGAATTGCGGCAGGGTGGGTGTGGTAGATCTACTTAATAAGTGGACTGAACTTAAACTTCAAATGGTGAAATTCTGTTATTTATCGTTTTGGTGAACTTTCCGCATTTAGTCAAATTAACGCATTTAAGTGTTGCGTTAAAAATTTTAATCGCAAATTTTTTTTGACGCGTTAATCGCAAATTAACGCATTTTAAGCAGCAGCCCTAATTATATATATATATATATATATATATATATATATATATATATATATATATATATATATATGCATCGAAATTTCTAAAGGCTAATTGATAAAAGTTTTATTTATAACTTGGAATTTCTAGATTTAATGAAATACTGTAAAGTAGTAAAACGAATTGTACTACTGGCTTTGAACTGTATCCACCAGACCGTGAGGACGAAATAGTCAATCTGAGTTTGTTTTCTAAAATGTTTGGTGAGAGTAAATGCACGTCATCTAACAAACGCAGACGCTCATCAGACACCACAAAAGGTTTTGGTAGATGTAAACAGCAGGACCGTGGCCATGGTAGTCGGAATCCGCTAAGGCGCGGCTAAGGAGTTTGTATTAACTCACCTGCCTACTCAACCAGCATTGAAAATGGATAGCCACTACACTATCGGCTATGGTATGGATGATAGAAGAGCACCATAAAACCGTCCCATTAGTTGTTGTCGAGGAGTTAAGGTTGATTTAAATATATATTAATTGATTTAGTTTGTGCATGTGTGTTAATCACACTTTTTAAGTGACTCTGGAGAGTATGAATTTTTATATTGTTATGTGACGTAGTTTTTTCTAGTTGACGTCATTTAAGATTTTGCTTAGAAACAAGCCTTGGAGATAGAGGCAGTTACTCTTTTGATTTCAGACTAGCAAGTTGTGTTTTATTTGACTTATTTAAGATGTGCCTAAATTACGTGCCTTTATCTAAAGTTTAACATAATATTTTAAAGTCTGTGTCTATTGAATAAAACCAAGAATCAGCAACACTGTCTTGAGTGTTTATGTGAGATTGTTTGAGTGCAGAGTCAACCACACGCTACCACAGCAGCGCCTCCACATTCAGTCTGACTGCAACTGCAATCAGACCCCCAACATCAATACCATTTAACAACCATCACAAATGGTGGCAGTTTGAGAACCCTAGCAGCCTAAGCAACCCTGGAGAAGCCTACCCAGAGAGACCAGTGAACCAGACTACTGAGCCAGTCCAGTGAACCAGACTACTGAGCCAGTCCAGTTAGCCAGACCAGTGTACTGTACCCGCGACCAGTTTGCAGCCCTGACAACCGCACAGAGAATCAACACCAGAGAATACTGTTGTGTCATCTGCTCGAGATCATATCTCGGGGACACCTCTGACCGCGATAAGTTTATTCTACGGTCCGGTCGAGTGTCTTATGTGTTCGTACTTCGAATACATATGTTTATTCTTATTCATCAGTAAGTCAAGATGGCTGCTTGTTATGTATAACTGTGTTCATATTCATTCATACTTCGTGACGTCGACACTTTAACACGGAACTACGGAAGAGGAGTCAAGGTCAAAGATTCAAGATGGCCGTTTAGGACTGACTATTGTTTGTGTGCCTTCATTCAGAAGATCATCAAGTCAAGACACAGAGGAAACATCACCAAAATTGTAACGTACTAATTTAATATTTTTATTTTCCCTCATATATTTAATATTTTCAGTGTCCATATTTGTTTATCTGTCATAAAAAGGGAGGAAGGGCGGTGACTCAGAGGAGATCAGCGAATCTGAGGCTTCTGATAGGGTATGTTAATGTTCTATTTGGATCTGTTGCACTTAATTGTGTAATTTGTAATTAATAATATTTGGATCCACTTAGAATATTGATATCATTTAAATATTTAGTTGTTTTGAGCAGTTTGTTTATTCATTGTCCTATTTGTTTGTGTATATGTATTTTTTTTCCTATATAGTTTCGTCTGCGTTTTGTTTACATACACATTGTATTCTCCTGTCTACTATCCATATCTAATAAGAAGCTGATTCAGTTATTGTTTGTCCTGTAGTGTGAAATTTATAAATATACATAAATTTTATAAAATATTTTCTATTTATTTATTATTTGGACACTGAATCCCAATCCCATGTATATAATATAAGCCATTTAGATATGTAAACATTGACATATTGTTGATATTTGACTAGTGCCAGTTGTCAATATCAGTGCCAGTGAAATTTATTTCTTCTCACAGTATTTGTTGAGATATATTTGAATTATTGATCATTATTAGTTATTATTAGAAATTGTTAATTGCCTATTGCTTGGTTTCTTAAACCATAAATATGGATACTACAAAAACAATTGAAGTTTGTATTTAGATGTTCTGAAAGTGAAATGTTGCGTTTTAAAAAAAGGTTAAGTTTGAACTATTTGTTTTGTGATATTGGATTTGGATTTTGTCTTGGATCATACATGTAAGCAGTAACGTACCGGTCAGTTGAGTAAAGTAGAGCCTAGAGGTAGAGTATATATGAAAGTTCAGCCACACCTAACCATTCAGCATAGGGTCGTGTGGGGTCACTGGGGTGACATTCGAACGGACCGCCCCGGGTGACGTTTACTCTAGCTACGCCACTGCTGCCACCTGTTAGTAAATAGAGTCAAGATCAATGTGACTCATCGCTATCTGCCACGTGTTAGTAAATAGAGTCAAGATCAATGTGACTCATCGCTATCTGCCACCTATTAGTAAATAGAGTCAAGATCAATGTGACTCATCGCTATCTGCCACGTGTTAGTAAATAGGGTCAAGATCAATGTGACTCATCGCTATCTGCCACGTGTTAGTAAATAGAGTCAAGATCAATGTGACTCATCACTATCTGCCACGTGTTAGTAAATAGAGTCAAGATCAATGTGACTCATCGCTATCTGCCACGTGTTAGTAAATAGAGTCAAGATCAATGTGACTCATCGCTATCTGCCACGTGTTAGTAAATAGAGTCAAGATCAATGTGACTCATCGCTATCTGCCACGTGTTAGTAAATAGAGTCAAAATCATTGTGTTTCATCGCTATCTGCCACCTGTTAGTAAATAGAGTCAAGATCAATGTGACTCATCGCTATCTGCCACCTGTTAGTAAATAGAGTCAAGATCAATGTGACTCATCGCTATCTGCCACGTGTTAGTAAATAGAATCAAGATCAATGTGACTCTTCGCTATCTGCCACCTGTTAGTAAAGAGAGTCAAGATCAATGTGATTCATCGCTATCTGCCATTTGTTAGTAAATAGAGTCAAAATCAATGTGACTCATCGCTATCTGCCACCTGTTAGTAAATAGAGTCAAGAACAATGTGACTCATCGCTATCTGCCACGTGTTAGTAAATAGAGTCAAGATCAATGTGACTCATCGTTAACTGGCCCGTGTTAGTAAATAGAGTCAAGATCAATGTGACTCATCACTATCTGCCACGTGTTAGTAAATAGAGTCAAGATCAATGTGACTCATCGCTATCTGCCACGTGTTAGTAAATAGAGTCAAGATCAATGTGACTCTTCGCTATCTGCCACCTGTTAGTAAAGAGAGTCAAGATCAATGTGATTCATCGCTATCTGCCATTTGTTAGTAAATAGAGTCAAAATCAATGTGACTCATCGCTATCTGCCACCTGTTAGTAAATAGAGTCAAGAACAATGTGACTCATCGCTATCTGCCACGTGTTAGTAAATAGAGTCAAGATCAATGTGACTCATCGTTAACTGGCCCGTGTTAGTAAATAGAGTCAAGATCAATGTGACTCATCACTATCTGCCACGTGTTAGTAAATAGAGTCAAGATCAATGTGACTCATCGCTATCTGCCACGTGTTAGTAAATAGAGTCAAGATCAATGTGACTCATCGCTATCTGCCACGTGTTAGTAAATAGAGTCAAGATCAATGTGACTCATCGCTATCTGCCACGTTTTAGTAAATAGAGTCAAGATCAATGTGACTCATCGCTATCTGCCACGTGTTAGTTAATAGAGTCAAGATCAATGTGACTCATCGCTATCTGCCACCTGTTAGTAAATAGAGTCAAGATCAATGTGTTTCATCGCTATCTGCCACCTGTTAGTAAATAGAGTCAAGATCAATGTGACTCATCGCTATCTGCCACGTGTTAGTAAATAGAGTCAAGATCAATGTGTTTCATCGCTATCTGCCACCTGTTAGTAAATAGAGTCAAGATCAATGTGACTCATCGCTATCTGCCACCTGTTAGTAAATAGAGTCAAGATCAATGTGACTCATCGCTATTTACCACGTGTTAGTAAATAGAGTCAAGATCAATGTGACTCATCGCTCTCTGCCCCGTGTTAGTAAATAGAGTCAAGATCAATGTGACTCAGCTCTATCTGCCACGTGTTAGTAAATAGAGTCAAGATCAATGTGACTCATCGCTATCTGCCACGTGTTAGTAAATAGGGTCAAGATCAATGTGACTCATCGCTATCTGCCACGTGTTAGTAAATAGAGTCAAGATCAATGTGACTCATCGCTATCTGCCACCTATTAGTAAATAGAGTCAAGATCAATGTGACTCATCGCTATCTGCCACGTGTTAGTAAATAGGGTCAAGATCAATGTGACTCATCGCTATCTGCCACGTGTTAGTAAATAGAGTCAAGATCAATGTGACTCATCACTATCTGCCACGTGTTAGTAAATAGAGTCAAGATCAATGTGACTCATCGCTATCTGCCACGTGTTAGTAAATAGAGTCAAGATCAATGTGACTCATCGCTATCTGCCACGTGTTAGTAAATAGAGTCAAGATCAATGTGACTCATCGCTATCTGCCACGTGTTAGTAAATAGAGTCAAAATCATTGTGTTTCATCGCTATCTGCCACCTGTTAGTAAATAGAGTCAAGATCAATGTGACTCATCGCTATCTGCCACCTGTTAGTAAATAGAGTCAAGATCAATGTGACTCATCGCTATCTGCCACGTGTTAGTAAATAGAATCAAGATCAATGTGACTCTTCGCTATCTGCCACCTGTTAGTAAAGAGAGTCAAGATCAATGTGATTCATCGCTATCTGCCATTTGTTAGTAAATAGAGTCAAAATCAATGTGACTCATCGCTATCTGCCACCTGTTAGTAAATAGAGTCAAGAACAATGTGACTCATCGCTATCTGCCACGTGTTAGTAAATAGAGTCAAGATCAATGTGACTCATCGTTAACTGGCCCGTGTTAGTAAATAGAGTCAAGATCAATGTGACTCATCACTATCTGCCACGTGTTAGTAAATAGAGTCAAGATCAATGTGACTCATCGCTATCTGCCACGTGTTAGTAAATAGAGTCAAGATCAATGTGACTCATCGCTATCTGCCACCTGTTAGTAAATAGAGTCAAGATCAATGTGATTCATCGCTATCTGCCATTTGTTAGTAAATAGAGTCAAAATCAATGTGACTCATCGCTATCTGCCACCTGTTAGTAAATAGAGTCAAGAACAATGTGACTCATCGCTATCTGCCACGTGTTAGTAAATAGAGTCAAGATCAATGTGACTCATCGTTAACTGGCCCGTGTTAGTAAATAGAGTCAAGATCAATGTGACTCATCACTATCTGCCACGTGTTAGTAAATAGAGTCAAGATCAATGTGACTCATCGCTATCTGCCACGTGTTAGTAAATAGAGTCAAGATCAATGTGACTCATCGCTATCTGCCACGTGTTAGTAAATAGAGTCAAGATCAATGTGACTCATCGCTATCTGCCACGTGTTAGTAAATAGAGTCAAGATCAATGTGACTCATCGCTATCTGCCACGTGTTAGTTAATAGAGTCAAGATCAATGTGACTCATCGCTATCTGCCACGTGTTAGTAAATAGAGTCAAGATCAATGTGACTCATCGCTATCTGCCACGTGTTAGTAAATAGAGTCAAGATCGTAATGTGACTCATCGCTATCTGCCACGTGTTAGTAAATAGAGTCAAGATCAATGTGTTTCATCGCTATCTGCCACCTGTTAGTAAATAGAGTCAAGATCAATGTGACTCATCGCTATCTGCCACCTGTTAGTAAATAGAGTCAAGATCAATGTGACTCATCGCTATCTGACCACCTGTTAGTAAATAGAGTCAAGATCAATGTGACTCATCGCTATCTGCCACGTGTTAGTAAATAGAGTCAAGATCAATGTGACTCATCGCTATCTGCCACGTGTTAGTAAATAGAGTCAAGATCAATGTGACTCATCGCTATCTGCCACGTGTTAGTAAATAGAGTCAAGATCAATGTGACTCATCGCTATCTGCCACGTGTTAGTAAATAGAGTCATGATCAATGTAACTCATCGCTATCTGCCACGTGTTGGTAAATAGAGTCAAGATCAATGTGACTCATCGCTATCTGCCACGTGTTAGTAAATAGAGTCAAGATCAATGTGACTCATCACTATCTGCCACGTGTTAGTAAATAGAGTCAAGATCAATGTGACTCATCGCTATCTGCCACCGTGTTAGTAAATAGAGTCAAGATCAATGTGACTCATCGCTATCTGCCACGTGTTAGTAAATAGAGTCAAGATCAATGTGACTCATCGCTATCTGCCACGTGTTAGTAAATAGAGTCAAATCAATGTGTTTCATCGCTATCTGCCACCTGTTAGTAAATAAGAGTCAAGATCAATGTGACTCATCGCTATCTGCCACTGTTAGTAAATAGAGTCAAGATCAATGTGACTCATCGCTATACTGCCACCTGTTAGTAAATAGAGTCAAGATCAATGTGACTCATCGCTATCTGCCACTTTTGTTAGTAAATAGAGTCAAGATCAATGTGACTCATCGCTATCTGCCACCTGTTAGTAAATAGAGTCAAGATCAATGTGACTCATCGCTATCTGCCATTGATGTTGGGGTAAATAGAGTCAAGATCAATGTGACTCATCGCTATCTGCCACCTGTTAGTAAATAGAGTCAAGATCAATGTGACTCATCGCTATCTGCCACGTGTTAGTAAATAGAGTCAAGATCAATGTGACTCATCGCTATCTGCCACCTGTTAGTAAATAGAGTCAAGATCAATGTGACTCATCGCTATCTGCCACGTGTTAGTAAATAGAGTCAAGATCAATGTGACTCATCGCTATCTGCCACCTGTTAGTAAATAGAGTCAAGATCAATGTGACTCATCGCTATCTGCCACCTGTTAGTAAATAGAGTCAAGATCAATGTGACTCATCGCTATCTGCCACGTGTTAGTAAATAGAGTCAAGATCAATGTGACTCATCGCTATCTGCCACGTGTTAGTAAATAGAGTCAAGATCAATGTGACTCATCGCTATCTGCCACTTGTTAGTAAATAGAGTCAATATCAATGTGACTCATCGCTATCTGCCACCTGTTAGTAAATAGAGTCAAGATCAATGTGACTCATCGCTATCTGCCACGTGTTAGTAAATAGAGTCAAGATCAATGTGACTCATCGCTATCTGCCACCTGTTAGTAAATAGAGTCAAGATCAATGTGACTCATCGCTATCTGCCACGTGTTAGTAAATAGAGTCAAGATCAATGTGACTCATCGCTATCTGCCACCTGTTAGTAAATAGAGTCAAGATCAATGTGACTCATCGCTATCTGCCACGTGTTAGTAAATAGAGTCAAGATCAATGTGACTCATCGCTATCTGGCCACGTGTTAGTAAATAGAGTCAAGATCAATGTGACTCATCGCTATCTGCCACGTGTTAGTAAATAGAGTCAAGATCAATGTGACTCATCGCTATCTGCCACGTGTTAGTAAATAGAGTCAAGATCAATGTGACTCATCGCTATCTGCCACGTGTTAGTAAATAGAGTCAAGATCAATGTGACTCATCGCTATCTGCCACGTGTTAGTAAATAGAGTCAAGATCAATGTGACTCATCGCTATCTGCCACCTGTTAGTAAATAGAGTCAAGATCAATGTGTTTCATCGCTATCTGCCACCTGTTAGTAAATAGAGTCAAGATCAATGTGACTCATCGCTATCTGCCACCTGTTAGTAAATAGAGTCAAGATCAATGTGTTTCATCGCTATCTGCCACCTGTTAGTAAATAGAGTCAAGATCAATGTGTTTCATCGCTATCTGCCACCTGTTAGTAAATAGAGTCAAGATCAATGTGACTCATCGCTATCTGCCACCTGTTAGTAAATAGAGTCAAGATCAATGTGACTCATCGCTATCTGCCCCGTGTTAGTAAATAGAGTCAAGATCAATGTGACTCATCGCTATCTGCCACGTGTTAGTAAATAGAGTCAAGATCAATGTGACTCATCGCTATCTGCCACGTGTTAGTAAATAGGGTCAAGATCAATGTGACTCATCGCTATCTGCCACGTGTTAGTAAATAGAGTCAAGATCAATGTGACTCATCACTATCTGCCACGTGTTAGTAAATAGAGTCAAGATCAATGTGACTCATCGCTATCTGCCACGTGTTAGTAAATAGAGTCAAGATCAATGTGACTCATCGCTATCTGCCACGTGTTAGTAAATAGAGTCAAGATCAATGTGACTCATCGCTATCTGCCACGTGTTAGTAAATAGAGTCAAAATCATTGTGTTTCATCGCTATCTGCCACCTGTTAGTAAATAGAGTCAAGATCAATGTGACTCATCGCTATCTGCCACCTGTTAGTAAATAGAGTCAAGATCAATGTGACTCATCGCTATCTGCCACGTGTTAGTAAATAGAATCAAGATCAATGTGACTCATCGCTATCTGCCACCTGTTAGTAAATAGAGTCAAGATCAATGTGAATCATCGCTATCTGCCATTTGTTAGTAAATAGAGTCAAAATCAATGTGACTCATCGCTATCTGTCACCTGTTAGTAAATAGAGTCAAGAACAATGTGACTCATCGCTATCTGCCACGTGTTAGTAAATAGAGTCAAGATCAATGTGACTCATCGTTAACTGCCCCGTGTTAGTAAATAGAGTCAAGATCAATGTGACTCATCACTATCTGCCACGTGTTAGTAAATAGAGTCAAGATCAATGTGACTCATCGCTATCTGCCACGTGTTAGTAAATAGAGTCAAGATCAATGTGACTCATCGCTATCTGCCACGTGTTAGTAAATAGAGTCAAGACCTATGTGACTCACTTAGCTATCTGCCACGTGTTAGTAAATAGAGTCAAGATCAATGTGACTCATCGCTAACTGCCCCGTGTTAGTAAATAGAGTCAAGATCAATGTGACTCATCACTATCTGCCACGTGTTAGTAAATAGAGACAAGATCAATGTGACTCATCGCTATCTGCCACGTGATAGTAAATAGAGTCAAGATCAATGTGACTCATCGCTATCTGCCACGTGTTAGTAAATAGAGTTAAGTTCAATGTGACTCATCGCTATCTGCCACCTGTTAGTAAATAGAGTCAAGACCAATGTGACTCATCGCTATCTGCCACGTGTTAGTAAATAGAATCAAGATCAATGTGATTCTTCGCTATCTGCCACGTGTTAGTAAATAGAGTCAAGATCAATGTGACTCATCGCTATCTGCCACGTGTTAGTAAATAGAGTTAAGTTCAATGTGACTCATCGCTATCTGCCACGTGTTAGTAAATAGAGTCAAGACCTATGTGACTCATAGCTATCTGCCACGTGTTAGTAAATAGAGTCAAGATCAATGTGACTCATCGCTAACTGCCCCGTGTTAGTAAATAGAGTCAAGATCAATGTGACTCATCACTATCTGCCACATGTTGTGATAAGTAAATAGAGACAAGATCAATGTGACTCATCGCTATCTGCCACGTGATAGTAAATAGAGTCAAGATCAATGTGACTCATCGCTATCTGCCACGTGTTAGTAAATAGAGTTAAGTTCAATGTGACTCATCGCTATCTGCCACCTGTTAGTAAATAGAGTCAAGACCAATGTGACTCATCGCTATCTGCCACGTGTTAGTAAATAGAATCAAGATCAATGTGATTCTTCGCTATCTGCAACCTGTTAGTAAATAGAGTCAAGATCAATGTGACTCATCGCTATCTGCCACGTGTTAGTAAATAGAGTCAAGATCAATGTGACTCATCGCTATCTGCCCCGTGTTAGTAAATAGAGTCAAGATCAATGTGACTCATCACTATCTACCACGTGTTAGTAAATAGAGTCAAGATCAATGTGACTCATCGCTATCTGCCACGTGTTAGTAAATAGAGTCAAGATCAATGTGACTCATCGCTATCTACCACGTGTTAGTAAATAGAGTCAAGATCAATGTGACTCATCGCTATCAGCCACGTGTTAGTAAATAGAGTCAAGATCAATGTGACTCATAGCTATCTGCCACGTGTTAGTAAATAGAAACAAGACCAATGTGACTCATCGCTATCTGCCCCGTGTTAGTAAATAGAGTCAAGATCAATGTGACTCATCACTATCTGCCACGTGTTAGTAAATAGAGTCAAGATCAATGTGACTCATCGCTATCTGCCACGTATTAGTAAATAGAGTCAAGATCAATGTGACTCATCGCTATCTGCCACGTGTTAGTAAATAGAGTTAAGTTCAATGTGCCTCATCGCTATCTGCCACGTGTTAGTAAATAGAATCAAGACAAATGTGACTCATAGCTATCTGCCACGTGTTAGTAAATAGAGTCAAGATCAATGTGACTCATCGCTAACTGCCCCGTGTTAGTAAATAGAGTCAAGATCAATGTGACTCATCACTATCTGCCACGTGTTAGTAAATAGAGACAAGATCAATGTGACTCATCGCTATCTGCCACGTGAAAGTAAATAGAGTCAAGATCAATGTGACTCATCGCTATCTGCCACGTGTTAGTAAATAGAGTTAAGTTCAATGTGACTCATCGCTATCTGCCACCTGTTAGTAAATAGAGTCAAGACCAATGTGACTCATCGCTATCTGCCACGTGTTAGTAAATAGAGTCAAGATCAATGTGACTCATCGCTATCTGCCACGTGTTAGTTAATAGAGTCAAGATCAATGTGACTCATCGCTATCTGCCACCTGTTAGTAAATAGAGTCAAGATCAATGTGTTTCATCGCTATCTGCCACCTGTTAGTAAATAGAGTCAAGATCAATGTGACTCATCGCTATCTGCCCCATGTTAGTAAATAGAGTAAAGATCAATGTGACTCATCGCTATCTGCCACGTGTTAGTAAATAGAATCAAGATCAATGTGATTCTTCGCTATCTGAAACCTGTTAGTAAAAAGAGTCAAGATCAATGTGACTCATCGCTATCTGCCACGTGTTAGTAAATAGAGTCAAGATCAATGTGACTCATCGCTATCTGCCACCTGTTAGTAAATAGAGTCAAGATCAATGTGACTCATCGCTATTTACCACGTGTTAGTAAATAGAGTCAAGATCAATGTGACTCATCGCTCTCTGCCCCGTGTTAGTAAATAGAGTCAAGATCAATGTGACTCATCGCTATCTGCCACGTGTTAGTAAATAGAGTCAAGATCAATGTGACTCATCGCTATCTGCCACGTGTTAGTAAATAGGGTCAAGATCAATGTGACTCATCGCTATCTGCCACGTGTTAGTAAATAGAGTCAAGATCAATGTGACTCATCACTATCTGCCACGTGTTAGTAAATAGAGTCAAGATCAATGTGACTCATCGCTATCTGCCACGTGTTAGTAAATAGAGTCAAGATCAATGTGACTCATCGCTATCTGCCACGTGTTAGTAAATAGAGTCAAGATCAATGTGACTCATCGCTATCTGCCACGTGTTAGTAAATAGAGTCAAAATCATTGTGTTTCATCGCTATCTGCCACCTGTTAGTAAATAGAGTCAAGATCAATGTGACTCATCGCTATCTGCCACCTGTTAGTAAATAGAGTCAAGATCAATGTGACTCATCGCTATCTGCCACGTGTTAGTAAATAGAATCAAGATCAATGTGACTCTTCGCTATCTGCCACCTGTTAGTAAAGAGAGTCAAGATCAATGTGATTCATCGCTATCTGCCATTTGTTAGTAAATAGAGTCAAAATCAATGTGACTCATCGCTATCTGCCACCTGTTAGTAAATAGAGTCAAGAACAATGTGACTCATCGCTATCTGCCACGTGTTAGTAAATAGAGTCAAGATCAATGTGACTCATCGTTAACTGCCCCGTGTTATTAAATAGAGTCAAGATCAATGTGACTCATCACTATCTGCCACGTGTTAGTAAAAAGAGTCAAGATCAATGTGACTCATCGCTATCTGCCACGTGTTAGTAAATAGAGTCAAAATCATTGTGTTTCATCGCTATCTGCCACCTGTTAGTAAATAGAGTCAAGATCAATGTGACTCATCGCTATCTGCCACCTGTTAGTAAATAGAGTCAAGATCAATGTGACTCATCGCTATCTGCCACGTGTTAGTAAATAGAATCAAGATCAATGTGACTCTTCGCTATCTGCCACCTGTTAGTAAAGAGAGTCAAGATCAATGTGATTCATCGCTATCTGCCATTTGTTAGTAAATAGAGTCAAAATCAATGTGACTCATCGCTATCTGCCACCTGTTAGTAAATAGAGTCAAGAACAATGTGACTCATCGCTATCTGCCACGTGTTAGTAAATAGAGTCAAGATCAATGTGACTCATCGTTAACTGCCCCGTGTTAGTAAATAGAGTCAAGATCAATGTGACTCATCACTATCTGCCACGTGTTAGTAAATAGAGTCAAGATCAATGTGACTCATCGCTATCTGCCACGTGTTAGTAAATAGAGTCAAGATCAATGTGACTCATCGCTATCTGCCACGTGTTAGTAAATAGAGTCAAGACCAATGTGACTCATAGCTATCTGCCACGTGTTAGTAAATAGAGTCAAGATCAATGTGACTCATCGCTAACTGCCCCGTGTTAGTAAATAGAGTCAAGATCAATGTGACTCATCACTATCTGCCACGTGTTAGTAAATAGAGACAAGATCAATGTGACTCATCGCTATCTGCCACGTGATAGTAAATAGAGTCAAGATCAATGTGACTCATCGCTATCTGCCACGTGTTAGTAA
Source organism: Bulinus truncatus (assembly GCA_021962125.1). Classification (NCBI taxonomy): domain Eukaryota; kingdom Metazoa; phylum Mollusca; class Gastropoda; family Planorbidae; genus Bulinus; species Bulinus truncatus. The sequence goes on from JAGDYQ010000330.1 coordinate 400,686, forward strand.
ATAGAGTTAAGTTCAATGTGACTCATCGCTATCTGCCACCTGTTAGTAAATAGAGTCAAGACCAATGTGACTCATCGCTATCTGCCACGTGTTAGTAAATAGAATCAAGATCAATGTGATTCTTCGCTATCTGCCACGTGTTAGTAAATAGAGTCAAGATCAATGTGACTCATCGCTATCTGCCACGTGTTAGTAAATAGAGTTAAGTTCAATGTGACTCATCGCTATCTGCCACGTGTTAGTAAATAGAGTCAAGACCTATGTGACTCATAGCTATCTGCCACGTGTTAGTAAATAGAGTCAAGATCAATGTGACTCATCGCTAACTGCCCCGTGTTAGTAAATAGAGTCAAGATCAATGTGACTCATCACTATCTGCCACGTGTTAGTAAATAGAGACAAGATCAATGTGACTCATCGCTATCTGCCACGTGATAGTAAATAGAGTCAAGATCAATGTGACTCATCGCTATCTGCCACGTGTTAGTAAATAGAGTTAAGTTCAATGTGACTCATCGCTATCTGCCACCTGTTAGTAAATAGAGTCAAGACCAATGTGACTCATCGCTATCTGCCACGTGTTAGTAAATAGAATCAAGATCAATGTGATTCTTCGCTATCTGCAACCTGTTAGTAAATAGAGTCAAGATCAATGTGACTCATCGCTATCTGCCACGTGTTAGTAAATAGAGTCAAGATCAATGTGACTCATCGCTATCTGCCCCGTGTTAGTAAATAGAGTCAAGATCAATGTGACTCATCACTATCTACCACGTGTTAGTAAATAGAGTCAAGATCAATGTGACTCATCGCTATCTGCCACGTGTTAGTAAATAGAGTCAAGATCAATGTGACTCATCGCTATCTACCACGTGTTAGTAAATAGAGTCAAGATCAATGTGACTCATCGCTATCAGCCACGTGTTAGTAAATAGAGTCAAGATCAATGTGACTCATCGCTATCTGCCACGTGTTAGTAAATAGAGTTAAGTTCAATGTGACTCATCGCTATCTGCCACCTGTTAGTAAATAGAGTCAAGACCAATGTGACTCATCGCTATCTGCCACGTGTTAGTAAATAGAATCAAGATCAATGTGATTCTTCGCTATCTGCAACCTGTTAGTAAATAGAGTCAAGATCAATGTGACTCATCGCTATCTGCCACGTGTTAGTAAATAGAGTCAAGATCAATGTGACTCATAGCTATCTGCCACGTGTTAGTAAATAGAAACAAGACCAATGTGACTCAACGCTATCTGCCCCGTGTTAGTAAATAGAGTCAAGATCAATGTGACTCATCACTATCTGCCACGTGTTAGTAAATAGAGTCAAGATCAATGTGACTCATCGCTATCTGCCACGTATTAGTAAATAGAGTCAAGATCAATGTGACTCATCGCTATCTGCCACGTGTTAGTAAATAGAGTTAAGTTCAATGTGCCTCATCGCTATCTGCCACGTGTTAGTAAATAGAATCAAGACAAATGTGACTCATAGCTATCTGCCACGTGTTAGTAAATAGAGTCAAGATCAATGTGACTCATCGCTAACTGCCCCGTGTTAGTAAATAGAGTCAAGATCAATGTGACTCATCACTATCTGCCACGTGTTAGTAAATAGAGACAAGATCAATGTGACTCATCGCTATCTGCCACGTGAAAGTAAATAGAGTCAAGATCAATGTGACTCATCGCTATCTGCCACGTGTTAGTAAATAGAGTTAAGTTCAATGTGACTCATCGCTATCTGCCACCTGTTAGTAAATAGAGTCAAGACCAATGTGACTCATCGCTATCTGCCACGTGTTAGTAAATAGAATCAAGATCAATGTGATTCTTCGCTATCTGCAACCTGTTAGTAAATAGAGTCAAGATCAATGTGACTCATCGCTATCTGCCACGTGTTAGTAAATAGAGTCAAGATCAATGTGACTCATAGCTATCTGCCACGTGTTAGTAAATAGAAACAAGACCAATGTGACTCATCGCTATCTGCCCCGTGTTAGTAAATAGAGTCAAGATCAATGTGACTCATCGCTATCTGCCCTGTGTTAGTAAATAGAGTCAAGATCAATGTGACTCATCGCTGTCTGCCACGTGTTAGTAAAAAGAGTCAAGATCAATGTGACTCATCGCTATCTGCCACGTGCTCTTAAATAGAGTCAAGATCAATGTGACTCATCGCTATCTGCCACGTGTTAGTAAATAGAGTCAAGATCAATGTGTTTCATCGCTATCTGCCACCTGTTAGTAAATAGAGTCAAGATCAATGTCACTCATCGCTATCTGCCACATGTTAGTAAATAGAGTCAAGATCAATGTGACTCATCGCTATCTGCCACGTGTTAGTAAATAGAATCAAGATCAATGTGACTCTTCGCTATCTGCCACCTGTTAGTAAATAGAGTCAAGATCAATGTGACTCATCGCTATCTGCCACGTGTTAGTAAATAGAGTCAAGATCAATGTGTTTTATCGCTATCTGCCACCTGTTAGTAAATAGAGTCAAGATCAATGTGACTGATCGCTATCTGCCCCGTGTTAGTAAATAGAGTCAAGATCAATGTGACTCATCGCTATCTGCCCCGTGTTAGTAAATAGAGTCAAGATCAATGTGACTCATCGCTATCTGCCACGTGTTAGTAAATAGGGTCAAGATCAATGTGACTCATCGCTATCTGCCACGTGTTAGTAAATAGAGTCAAGATCAATGTGACTCATCGCTATCTGCCACGTGTTAGTAAATAGAGTCAAAATCATTGTGACTCATCGCTATCTGCCACGTGTTAGTAAATAGAGTCAAGATCAATGTGTTTTATCGCTATCTGCCACCTGTTAGTAAATAGAGTCAAGATCAATGTGACTGATCGCTATCTGCCCCGTGTTAGTAAATAGAGTCAAGATCAATGTGACTCATCGCTATCTGCCCCGTGTTAGTAAATAGAGTCAAGATCAATGTGACTCATCGCTATCTGCCCCGTGTTAGTAAATAGAGTCAAGATCAATGTGACTCATCGCTATCTGCCACGTGTTAGTAAATAGGGTCAAGATCAATGTGACTCATCGCTATCTGCCACGTGTTAGTAAATAGAGTCAAGATCAATGTGACTCATCGCTATCTGCCACGTGTTAGTAAATAGAGTCAAAATCATTGTGTTTCATCGCTATCTGCCACCTGTTAGTAAATAGAGTCAAGATCAATGTGACTCATCGCTATCTGCCACCTGTAAGTAAATAGAGTCAAGATCAATGTGACTCATCGCTATCTGCCACGTGTTAGTAAATAGAATCAAGATCAATGTGACTCTTCGCTATCTGCCACCTGTTAGTAAAGAGAGTCAAGATCAATGTGACTCATCGCTATCTGCCATTTGTTAGTAAATAGAGTCAAAATCAATGTGACTCATCGCTATCTGCCACCTGTTAGTAAATAGAGTCAAGAACAATGTGACTCATCGCTATCTGCCACCTGTTAGTAAATAGAGTCAAGATCAATGTGACTGATCGCTATCTGCCCCGTGTTAGTAAATAGAGTCAAGATCAATGTGACTCATCGCTATCTGCCCCGTGTTAGTAAATAGAGTCAAGATCAATGTGACTCATCGCTATCTGCCACGTGTTAGTAAATAGGGTCAAGATCAATGTGACTCATCGCTATCTGCCACGTGTTAGTAAATAGAGTCAAGATCAATGTGACTCATCGCTATCTGCCACGTGTTAGTAAATAGAGTCAAAATCATTGTGACTCATCGCTATCTGCCACGTGTTAGTAAATAGAGTCAAGATCAATGTGACTCATCGCTATCTGCCCCGTGTTAGTAAATAGAGTCAAGATCAATGTGACTCATCGCTATCTGCCCCGTGTTAGTAAATAGAGTCAAGATCAATGTGACTCATCGCTATCTGCCACGTGTTAGTAAATAGGGTCAAGATCAATGTGACTCATCGCTATCTGCCACGTGTTAGTAAATAGAGTCAAGATCAATGTGACTCATCGCTATCTGCCACGTGTTAGTAAATAGAGTCAAAATCATTGTGACTCATCGCTATCTGCCACGTGTTAGTAAATAGAGTCAAGATCAATGTGACTCATCGCTATCTGCCCCGTGTTAGTAAATAGAGTCAAGATCAATGTGACTCATCGCTATCTGCCCCGTGTTAGTAAATAGAGTCAAGATCAATGTGACTCATCGCTATCTGCCACGTGTTAGTAAATAGGGTCAAGATCAATGTGACTCATCGCTATCTGCCACGTGTTAGTAAATAGAGTCAAGATCAATGTGACTCATCGCTATCTGCCACGTGTTAGTAAATAGAGTCAAAATCATTGTGTTTCATCGCTATCTGCCACCTGTTAGTAAATAGAGTCAAGATCAATGTGACTCATCGCTATCTGCCACCTGTAAGTAAATAGAGTCAAGATCAATGTGACTCATCGCTATCTGCCACGTGTTAGTAAATAGAATCAAGATCAATGTGACTCTTCGCTATCTGCCACCTGTTAGTAAAGAGAGTCAAGATCAATGTGACTCATCGCTATCTGCCATTTGTTAGTAAATAGAGTCAAAATCAATGTGACTCATCGCTATCTGCCACCTGTTAGTAAATAGAGTCAAGAACAATGTGACTCATCGCTATCTGCCACCTGTTAGTAAATAGAGTCAAGATCAATGTGACTGATCGCTATCTGCCCCGTGTTAGTAAATAGAGTCAAGATCAATGTGACTCATCGCTATCTGCCCCGTGTTAGTAAATAGAGTCAAGATCAATGTGACTCATCGCTATCTGCCACGTGTTAGTAAATAGGGTCAAGATCAATGTGACTCATCGCTATCTGCCACGTGTTAGTAAATAGAGTCAAGATCAATGTGACTCATCGCTATCTGCCACGTGTTAGTAAATAGAGTCAAAATCATTGTGACTCATCGCTATCTGCCACGTGTTAGTAAATAGAGTCAAGATCAATGTGTTTTATCGCTATCTGCCACCTGTTAGTAAATAGAGTCAAGATCAATGTGACTGATCGCTATCTGCCCCGTGTTAGTAAATAGAGTCAAGATCAATGTGACTCATCGCTATCTGCCCCGTGTTAGTAAATAGAGTCAAGATCAATGTGACTGATCGCTATCTGCCCCGTGTTAGTAAATAGAGTCAAGATCAATGTGACTCATCGCTATCTGCCACGTGTTAGTAAATAGGGTCAAGATCAATGTGACTCATCGCTATCTGCCACGTGTTAGTAAATAGAGTCAAGATCAATGTGACTCATCGCTATCTGCCACGTGTTAGTAAATAGAGTCAAAATCATTGTGTTTCATCGCTATCTGCCACCTGTTAGTAAATAGAGTCAAGATCAATGTGACTCATCGCTATCTGCCACCTGTAAGTAAATAGAGTCAAGATCAATGTGACTCATCGCTATCTGCCACGTGTTAGTAAATAGAATCAAGATCAATGTGACTCTTCGCTATCTGCCACCTGTTAGTAAAGAGAGTCAAGATCAATGTGACTCATCGCTATCTGCCATTTGTTAGTAAATAGAGTCAAAATCAATGTGACTCATCGCTATCTGCCACCTGTTAGTAAATAGAGTCAAGAACAATGTGACTCATCGCTATCTGCCACGTGTTAGTAAATAGAGTCAAGATCAATGTGACTCATCGCTATCTGCCACGTGTTAGTAAATAGAGTCAAGATCAATGTGACTCATCGCTAACTGCCCCGTGTTAGTAAATAGAGTCAAGATCAATGTGACTCATCACTATCTGCCACGTGTTAGTAAATAGAGACAAGATCAATGTGACTCATCGCTATCTGCCACGTGATAGTAAATAGAGTCAAGATCAATGTGACTCATCGCTATCTGCCACGCGTTAGTAAATAGAGCTAAGTTCAATGTGACTCATCGCTATCTGCCACCTGTTAGTAAATAGAGTCAAGACCAATGTGACTCATAGCTATCTGCCACGTGTTAGTAAATAGAGTCAAGATCAATGTGACTCATCGCTATCTGCCACGTGTTAGTAAATAGAATCAAGATCAATGTGACTCTTCGCTATCTGCCACCTGTTAGTAAAGAGAGTCAAGATCAATGTGACTCATCGCTATCTGCCACGCGTTAGTAAATAGAGTCAAGATCAATGTGACTCATCGCTATCTGCCACGTGTTAGTAAATAGAATCAAGATCAATGTGACTCTTCGCTATCTGCCACGTGTTAGTAAATAGAGTCAAGATCAATGTGACTCATCGCTATCTGCCACGTGTTAGTAAATAGAGTCAAGATCAATGTGACTCATCGCTATCTGCCACGTGTTAGTAAATAGAGTTAAGTTCAATGTGACTCATCGCTATCTGCCACGTGTTAGTGAATAGAGTCAAGACCAATGTGACTCATAGCTATCTGCCACGTGTTAGTAAATAGAGTCAAGATCAATGTGACTCATCGCTATCTGCCACGTGTTAGTAAATAGAGTCAAGATCAATGTGACTCATCGCTAACTGCCCCGTGTTAGTAAATAGAGTCAAGATCAATGTGACTCATCACTATCTGCCACGTGTTAGTAAATAGAGACAAGATCAATGTGACTCATCGCTATCTGCCACGTGATAGTAAATAGAGTCAAGATCAATGTGACTCATCGCTATCTGCCACGCGTTAGTAAATAGAGCTAAGTTCAATGTGACTCATCGCTATCTGCCACCTGTTAGTAAATAGAGTCAAGACCAATGTGACTCATAGCTATCTGCCACGTGTTAGTAAATAGAGTCAAGATCAATGTGACTCATCGCTATCTGCCACGTGTTAGTAAATAGAATCAAGATCAATGTGACTCTTCGCTATCTGCCACCTGTTAGTAAAGAGAGTCAAGATCAATGTGACTCATCGCTATCTGCCACGCGTTAGTAAATAGAGTCAAGATCAATGTGACTCATCGCTATCTGCCACGTGTTAGTAAATAGAGTCAAGATCAATGTGACTCATCGCTATCTGCCACGTCTTAGTAAATAGAGTCAAGATCAATGTGTTTCATCGCTATCTGCCACCTGTTAGTAAATAGAGTCAAGATCAATGTGTTTCATCGCTATCTGCCACCTGTTAGTAAATAGAGTCAAGATCAATGTGACTCATCGCTATCTGCCACGTGTTAGTAAATAGAGTCAAGATCAATGTGACTCTTCGCTATCTGCCACGTGTTAGTAAATAGAGTCAAGATCAATGTGACTCATCGCTATCTGCCATTTGTTAGTAAATAGAGTCAAGATCTATGTGACTCATCGCTATCTGCCACGTGTTAGTAAATAGTGTCAAGATCAATGTGACTCATCGCTATCTGCCACGTGTTAGTAAATAGAGTCAAGATCAATGTGACTCATCGCTATCTGCCACATGTTAGTAAATAGAGTCAAGATCAATGTGACTCATCGCCATCTGCCACGTGTTAGTAAATAGAATCAAGCAAGATCAATGTGACCCTTCGCTTTCTGCCACCTGTTAGTAAAGAGAGTCAAGATCAATGTGACTCATCGCTATCTGCCATTTGTTAGTAAATAGAGTCAAGATCATTGTGACTCATCGCTATCTGCCACGTGTTAGTAAATAGAGTCAAGATCAATGTGACTCATCGCTAACTGCCCCGTGTTAGTAAATAGAGTCAAGATCAATGTGACTCATCGCTATCTGCCCCGTGTTAGTAAATAGAGTCAAGATCAATGTGACTCATCGCTATCTGCCCCGTGTTAGTAAATAGAGTCAAGATCAATGTGACTCATCGCTATCTGCCACGTGTTAGTAAATAGAGTCAAGATCAATGTGACTCATCGCTATCTGCCACGTGTTAGTAAATAGGGTCAAGATCAATGTGACTCATCGCTATCTGCCACCTGTTAGTAAATAGAGTCAAGATCAATGTGACTCATCGCTATCTGCCACATGTTAGTAAATAGAATCAAGATCAATGTGACTCTTCGCTATCTGCCACCTGTTAGTAAAGAGAGTCAAGATCAATGTGACTCATCGCTATCTGCCATTTGTTAGTAAATAGAGTCAAAATCAATGTGACTCATCGCTATCTGCCACCTGTTAGTAAATAGAGTCAAGAACAATGTGACTCATCGCTATCTGCCACGTGTTAGTAAATAGAGTCATGATCAATGTGACTCATCGCTATCTGCCACGTGTTAGTAAATAGAGTCAAGATCAATGTGACTCATCGCTAACTGCCCCGTGTTAGTAAATAGAGTCAAGATCAATGTGACTCATCACTATCTGCCACGTGTTAGTAAATAGAGTCAAGATCAATGTGACTCATCGCTATCTGGCACGTGTTAGTAAATAGAGTCAAGATCAATGTGACTCATCGCTATCTGCCACGTGTTAGTAAATAGAGTTAAGTTCAATGTGACTCATCGCTATCTGCCACGTGTTAGTAAATAGAGTCAAGACCAATGTGACTCATAGCTATCTGCCAAGTGTTAGTAAATAGAGTCAAGACCAATGTGACTCATCGTTATCTGCCTCACGTTAGTAAATAGAGTCAAGATCAATGTGACTCATCGCTATCTGCCCCGTGTTAGTAAATAGAGTCAAGATCAATGTGACTCATCGCTATCTGCCACGTGTTATTAAATAGAGTCAAGATCAATGTGACTCATCTCTGTCTGCCACGTGTTAGTAAATAGAGTCAAGATCAATGTGACTCATCGCTATCTGCCCCGTGTTAGTAAATAGAGTCAAGATCAATGTGACTCATCGCTATCTGCCACCTGTTAGTAAATAGAGTCAAGATCAATGTGACTCATCGCTATCTGCCACGTGTTAGTAAATAGAGTCAAGATCAATGTGACTCATCGCTATCCGCCACGTGTTAGTAAATAGAGTCAAGATCAATGTGTTTCATCGCTATCTGCCACCTGTTAGTAAATAGAGTCAAGATCAATGTGTTTCATCGCTATCTGCCACCTGTTAGTAAATAGAGTCAAGATCAATGTGACTCATCGCTATCTGCCACGTGTTAGTAAATAGAGTCAAGATCAATGTGTTTTATCGCTATCTGCCACCTGTTAGTAAATAGAGTCAAGATCAATGTGACTCTTCGCTATCTGCCACCTGTTAGTAAAGAGAGTCAAGATCAATGTGACTCATCGCTATCTGCCACGTGTTAGTAAATAGAGTCAAGATCAATGTGTTTTATCGCTATCTGCCACCTGTTAGTAAATAGAGTCAAGATCAATGTGACTCTTCGCTATCTGCCACGTGTTAGTAAATAGAGTCAAGATCAATGTGACTCATCGCTATCTGCCATTTGTTAGTAAATAGAGTCAAGATCAATGTGACTCATCGCTATCTGCCACGTGTTAGTAAATAGAGTTAAGTTCAATGTGACTCATCGCTATCTGCCACGTGTTAGTAAATAGAGTCAAGACCAATGTGACTCATAGCTATCTGCCATGTGTTAGTAAATAGAGTCAAGACCAATGTGACTCCCCCTAATTTTTTTGAGAGAGCTATGACTGTGTATAACTAATATAGAAACAAGTAATTTATTTTTGTGGGTAACTTAACGGTCTATCAGAAGACTGAGCAAAACATGTGTGCGCTCTCTTGTAACGTGTGTGCCTCTCTGGTTACGTGTGTGCGCTCTCTTGTAACATGTGAGCGCTCTCTAATAACGTCTGTGCGCTATCTTGAAACATGTGTGCGCTCTCTTGTAACGTGTGTGCGTTACCTTGTATTATGTGTGCGCTACCATGTAACGTGTGTGAGAGCTCTCTTATAACGTCTGTGTGCTATCTTGAAAAATATGTGCGCTCTATTGAAACGTATGTGCGCTCTCTTGTATTATGTGTGCGCTATATTGTAACGTCTGTGTGCTATCTTGAAACATGTGAGTGCTCTCTTGAAATGTATGTGCGCTCTGTTGTGTTGTGTGTGCCCTTGGATGTATTGTGTGTGCGCAATCTTGTAACGTGTGTGCGCTCTCTTGTAACGTGTTAGTGCTCTTATTAACGTCTGTGCGCTATCTTGAAACATGTGTGCACTCTCTTTTAACGTGTGTGCGCTATCTTTTATTGTGTGTGCGCTATCCTGTAAAATCTGTGCGATCTTTTGTATTGTGTGTGTGCTCTCTTTAAACGTATGTGCGCTCTCTTGTAACGTGTATGCTCTCTTGTAATGTGTGCGCTCTCTTGTAACGTGTGCACTCTCTTGTAACGTGTGTGTGCTCTCTTGTATTGTGTGTGCATGCTATCAATGAGCTCCTTTCCTGCAGCTATGACTGTGTATAGCCAACATAGCAACCATTAATTTATTTTTGTGGGTAACTTAACGGTCTATCAGAAGACTGAGCAAAACATGTGTGCGCTCTCTTGTAACGTGTGTGCCTCTCTGGTTACGTGTGTGCGCTCTCTTGTAACATGTGAGCGCTCTCTAATAACGTCTGTGCGCTATCTTGAAACATGTGTGCGCTCTCTTGTAACGTGTGTGCGTTACCTTGTATTATGTGTGCGCTACCATGTAACGTGTGTGAGAGCTCTCTTATAACGTCTGTGTGCTATCTTGAAAAATATGTGCGCTCTATTGAAACGTATGTGCGCTCTCTTGTATTATGTGTGCGCTATATTGTAACGTCTGTGTGCTATCTTGAAACATGTGAGTGCTCTCTTGAAATGTATGTGCGCTCTGTTGTGTTGTGTGTGCCCTTGGATGTATTGTGTGTGCGCAATCTTGTAACGTGTGTGCGCTCTCTTGTAACGTGTTAGTGCTCTTATTAACGTCTGTGCGCTATCTTGAAACATGTGTGCACTCTCTTTTAACGTGTGTGCGCTATCTTTTATTGTGTGTGCGCTATCCTGTAAAATCTGTGCGATCTTTTGTATTGTGTGTGTGCTCTCTTTAAACGTATGTGCGCTCTCTTGTAACGTGTATGCTCTCTTGTAATGTGTGCGCTCTCTTGTAACGTGTGCACTCTCTTGTAACGTGTGTGTGCTCTCTTGTATTGTGTGTGCATGCTATCAATGAGCTCCTTTCCTGCAGCATTTTAAGCCAACAGGCAACCATTCGGAAGTGAAAAAATAATCGAGCAATTTTTTTTTCTAATAGTACATTGAAATTTTCACTTTGTGACGTGGTGGCTGAATGGTTAAGCTTCTTGGAATTATCTTTTTTTTTTTCTATGCTGACTAACCAGGTTCGATTCCTCTTAGGAACATATTTTTTATTGGGGTTTTTTTTCAGAATGTATCCTTTTAGTTGTTTTAATGAAAAGTTACTAATTCGATCTCTTTCAAATTTTTTTATTATATAATTTATCTTTTAGGATGTTGAAAGAAAAAGAAACAACAACTAATTAGATTTTTGATTATTTCATAACTTAAAAAAAATATTTTGAAAATATACATTAAAGCTGAACACAGAGGCGTACTTAAAATGGGGGAGTGGGTCCAAATCGAAAGTCCCGCCGGACCCAGCTTGAGGGGAGCCCCCAAAATTATTTTTTATAGTAAATATTAAGTACATAATCTCATGTCCTGGTATCGAATGTCGAAATGTAGGCCAAGCCCCCGGACCCACAAATCCCTAGGTTTGGCACTGGTTCACAATAGTCTATCTTCATGCAAAAGTTTTCCGGGGTACCCCAGGCCCCAGCTTGAGGGGAGCCCCCAAAATTATTTTTGACATTAAATATTAAGTACATAATCTCATGTCATGGTATCGAATTTCAAAATGCAGGGGCCCTAAAAGAGGCAAAGCCCCCGGGTCCCCTAAATCCCTAGGTTCGGCACTGGATGAACAATGGTCTATCTCTATGCAAAGGCTTTGCAGGGTACAATATGATTGTGTGACGTGGTGGCTGAATGGCTAAGCAACTGGGGGGTTTTCTTTTTATTCTGACTATCCAGGTTGATACCTCTCTTAGACATTTTTTTTTTATTTATTGTTTTTTTTTTTTTTTGAATTTATCCTTTTGGTTGTTTAATGAAAAGTAACTTATTAGATCTCTTTGAAATTTTTTTATTGAAATGATTTATCCTTTAGGATGTTGTAAGAAAAAGAAACAACAACTAACTAGGCATTTCATAACTTAAAAAAAAAACTTTTTGAAAAATATGTGTCAAAGCTGAACACAGATGCATACGTAGGGTGGGGGAGGGGGGTCCAAAATCGTAGGTCCCGCCGGGCCCCAGCATGAGGTGAGCCCCCAAAAAGTATTTTTTTACATTAAATATTAAGTACATAATTTCATGTCATGGTATCGAACGTCAAAATGCAGGGGCCCTAAAAGAGGCCAAGCCTCCGGACCCCCAAATCCCTAGGTTTGGCACTGGCTTTACAATAGTCTATCTTCATGTAAAGGCTTTGCTGGGTACAGCTAGTCATTCATATTTTATCAGATTGAGGCAGTGTTTCTCAAAGTGTGGTAACACAAAGAGTAAGCAAAGAGTTATGTGGGGGGTACGCACATCTCCACGCTGGGTACATCGGGTAAACACGCAAGGCAGATGTAAACAGATGTCGAAAGTTTAGGAAACACTGCCTTAAGGGATTGCCGTAGGGGTCACAACACTCCGTTTTCCGTGAAATTTTAATGGTTTCTTTTATAACGGCTATATATAAATATATATATATATATATATATATATATATATATATATATATATATATATAATACACCACCATCATCATTCATGACACATCCACGCTTTCCTAATTTATCGTTTTCAATTGTCTATCTGCCATAGTCATAGGAATATTGTGTTTAGTATATTGTATAGTTCAGGGGCGGCCAAGTATGAGGTCGACTTTAAAAAAGTCAAATTATCGACATTTAGTGAAAAAAGAAATGAAATAAAAGATTTAAAAATCTGGCTCATTTGGGAGCCGCAGAAAAATTACGGAAAAGCGGATTGGTCAATACTTATATACTGTGTAAACGTGTACCGCTGACCTAGCCGTTGAGTTTTGAGAAATCCAATTCTTCTATACGGAGTCAGTCCAAGGTCACCCATGAACTTGATTTACCTGATGTGTGTGAAATCCCTACATGGATGAGATAAAATCTCTTAGATCCTGTAAACCACTATTGGGATGGTTTTTATGATGCCCTTCTTTTATCCCTACCCATATTGCAATGGCCATGGAGGCACCACGGGAGATATATCTGGAACTTGAGCCAAGACCTGATTAATGTCTTTTGTCCTCACCGGAGATCGAACCAGGTCGACAGTCGAGCGCGTTACCGCACGACCATCCGTCCCAGTTTTTTTGCCAGGTAGCAGTAGCTGCCTTTTCCCGTCTGTTCTTTTTTTCAATACACATTTGACTTTGTATTCTATCTGGTAGTTGACCGGCGGCTATTTACATACTGACCGCAAGTTGTCAATAGGTCACGGTCGGGCTTGGTCTGGCCAACCACTTATAGGTCAACGCTCACGTTGACAGAAGTGTCGTCATGTTTATAAATAATATTTCTTCACCGGTCATTAGCCTGACGGTTTTTTTTTTCTTTTCACATCTGCAACTCTGTCTACGTGTAATAAGAACGGACAGACACATCTGCACCTCTGTCTACGTGTACAAAGAACGGACAGACACATCTGCACCTCTGTCTACGTGTACAAAAACGGACAGACACATCTGCACCTCTGTCTATGTGTACAAAGAACGGACAGACACAATTAAGTTAAATAAAAGTTTCTAAATATTAAAACAAAAACGTTCATCCGTTTCAATTTGGACATATTTGTCTGCGACAATGTGGACGATTGTTTGGACGGGTCTGATGAAGTCGGGTGCCGTAAGTCCAAAAATACATCCATGCTAATTCCTCATATAATTTTGATACTTTTTATAAATATACAAAAAACAAAACTTGAGTTTTTGTTTGTTCCGAACATAAAAAAATTAAAATAAAAAATAAAACATAAAACTTTCCTCTTTATATCGCTACCTGGCCATCTTATTACAATGCAAACAAAAACAGAAAACGAATGCTAGTCAGTTTACACCAGTGAACATCATTAGCAAGAAATACTTTCCTTCAGTACCACCCTCAGTTAATGTTAGTTACTACCATAAAACAATTAATACAGGAAATATCAGAACTTGGACTTTTAGGTCAATAGGTACCCTGGCCGTGACACAGAATAAAAATCTATCTCTATATCTATCTGTTTATCTACTTGTCTATCAAAATTTCTTTCTACTTTTCCTATTTGTCTATAGTTCTCTCTATCTGTCTATGCATCGTCTATTTGTCTGTGATTTATTATGTCGTTCAGACTTTCTTTAAGTCAATATATCTTTCTGCTAATCTGATGATTATTTGGTCCGTCTAAATGTATACTTTTTCAAACTATTTTTGTATCTCTGTCTATTCATCAATTTAGTAAACATAATTTATATCTACCTGTCTACGTGCCAGACTCTCTTCCTGTCTACGTGCCAGTCTCTCTACCTGTCTACGTGCCAGTCTCTCTACCTGTCTACGTGCCAGTGTCTATACCTGTCTATGTGCTAGACTTTCTTCATGTCTACCTGTCTAAGTGCCAGTAAATCTACCTATGTTCCAGTAAATCTACCTCTCTATCTGTGCCAGACTCCCTGGCTGTCTTTCAGCCATTCTATCGAAAAATCTCCATCCCCATCACTCTACTTAGACACACTCACGCGCGTGCGCAGACACTCAAAAAACACATGGAATAATTCTGTTGTGTCACGTGATTTGCGCTTATAATTCCAGGCACCAACTGTAGTAACCCCTATCAGTTCAAGTGCGAGAACGGTAAATGCATCTCCCACTACTTCAGGTGTAACGGCGATGATGACTGTACGGATAAATCAGATGAAGCCGCCTGCAGTGAGTACTCAGACATTTACTCACGTTTTTGTCTATGTCTCCTGAACACTTTATTTCTATTATTGGTCACATTTTATAAAACTCTTCAATACCTGGGGAGGAGAGTGGGGTTTACAAGGGCATGTAGCGCCCCGTTGGGGAGTACTCTGTTAATATAGTCCGATCACCATGACGAAATGCAGAACAAAAACAAACCAACAACTAAAGCAAACACCACCCTAGGGGGATTCTCTCCGTCCACCCACCTCCTACCCTGCTTAAGTTATGCTAATGCTAGTATCACCCACAGTTAATGTTAGTTACTACCATAAAACTATTAAAGAAGGAAATATCAGAACTTGGACTTTTAGGTCAATAGGTACCCTGGCTGTGACACATTATACATATTTTTCTCTATAACTAGGCTTGCCATACGTCCCGGTTTGGTTGGGACAGTCCCGGGTATACTGGGTTGTCCCGGTGTCCCGCCCGTTTGTTGAAATTGTCCCGGTTTAGATTCAGGATACAGTTTCTTGGAAAAAATTGAGCAAAATTATTAGATCAGAGAATGATTAATCTGCTCTTGTGTGATCAGTAACATTTTGGTAAGTAACACAGTAATACATATTTACAGAAGTGAAAAATACGAGTGGTACAACAAGAAGAAAAATGTTTTGTTTTGTAAAAATATCATGTTTGTGTACCATTATGAATAAAATAACAAAGATTATCTATTCTATATTTTAAGTGTTTTTTACATTACTGTTTTCATACCCCCCCCCCCCGGAACCGACATCCCTAAACCTAAAGTAAAAAAGACAGAACTGTCCCGGTTGGTCCGTGAAAAAATATGGCAACCCTATCTATAACCCTCTGTTTATCTACTTGTATATCTACATTTCTATCTACTTATTTTAAGATCTTTCTATTTGTCTATCGTTCTCTCTATCTGTCTATGTATCGTCTATTTGTCTGTGGATTATTCTGTCGTTCAGACTATCTATAAGTCAATATATCTTTCTGTTAATCGGATGATTATTTGGTCCTTCTAAATGTATACTTTTTCAAACTATTTTGTCTCTGCTTATTCATCAATTTAGTAAACATCCTGTATATCTACCTGTCTATGTGCCAGTCTCCCTACCTGTCTATGTGCCAGTCTCTCTACCTGTCTATGTGCCAGTCGTTATATCTGTCTATGTGCCAGTCTCTCTACCTGTCTACGTGCCAGTCTCTCTATCTGTATATGTGCCAGTCTCTCTACCTGTCTACGTGCCAGTCTCTCTATCTGTATATGTGCCAGTCTCTCTACCTGTCTACGTGCCAGTCTCCCTACCTGTCTATGTGCCAGTCTCTCTACCTGTTTATGTGCCAGACTCTCTTAGCTATCTAACTACCTATGTATCAGTTAATTTTTACCTGTTTATATGGCATTATCTCCTCCTCTCTAAGTGCCAGACTTTCTTCATATCTACCTGTCTATATGACAGTCTCTCTACTGTCTATATGACAGTCTCTCTACCTGTCTACGTGCCAGTCTCTCTATCTGTATATGTGCCAGTCTCTCTACCTGTCTACGTGCCAGTCTCTCTATCTGTATATGTGCCAGTCTCTCTTTATGTCTACGTGCCAGTCTCCCTACCTGTCTATGTGCCAGTCTCTCTACCTATTTATGTGCCAGACTCTCTTAGCTATCTAACTACCTATGTATCAGTTAATTTTTACCTGTTTATATGGCATTATCTCCTCCTCTCTAAGTGCCAGACTTTCTTCATATCTACCTGTCTATATGACAGTCTCTCTACTGCCTATATGACAGTCTCTCTACCTGTCTATGTGCCAGTCTCTCTACCTGTCTATGTGCCAGCCTCTCTACCTGTCTATGTGCCAGTCTCTCTTTCTGTCTATGTTCCAGTCTCTCTACCAGTCTATGTGCCAGTCTCTCTTTCTGTCTTAGTGCCAGTCTCTCTACCTGTCTATGTGCCAATCTCTCTACCTGTCTATGTTCCAGTCTCTCTACCAGTCTATGTGCCAGTCTCTCTACCTCTCTATGTGAGTCTCTCTACCTGTCTGTGTGCCAATCTCTTAACTATCTAACTACCTATGTATCAGTTAATCTACCTGTTTATATGTCAGTATCTACTCCTATCTGTCTAAGTGCCAGACTTTCTTCATGCCTACCTGGCTATGTGCCAGTAAATCTACCTCTCTATCTGTGCCAGACTCTCTGGCTGTCGAAAAATCTCCATCCCCATCATTCTATTTAGACACACTCACGCGTGAAGACACACAAAAAACACATTGAATAATTCTGTTGTGTCACGTGATTTGTGCCAATAATTCCAGCCACCAACTGTACTGGCCCCTATCAGTTCAAGTGCAACAACGGTAAATGCATCTCCCACTACCTCATGTGTGACGGCGATGATGACTGCAGAGATAAATCAGACGAAGCCGCCTGCTGTGAGTACTCAGACATTTACTCACGTTTTTTTGTTTATGTCTCCTGAATACTTTATTTTTATTATTAGTCACATTTTATACAAACTCTTCCAGACCGGTGGGGGGGGGGAGTGGGGTGGTACTAGGGTATGTAGCGCCCCGCCCGGGGAGTACTCTGAAAATACACTCCGATCACCATGACGGAATTCAGAACAAAAACAAACCAACAGCTAAAGCAAACACCACCCTAGGGGGATTCCCTCCGTCCACCCAACCCCTCTCCCTGCTTAATTTATGCTAATGATTCTAGGCTTTACTTATGCGTTCATGTTTTCTTAATAATATTTTGTTTAACACGTATTGTTAATATCCGTACATTTGTATTCAAACCCAGATTTCTATTGTTATTTCCTATAGAGGTGTAGTCTAATGTACAGCACAGAACACCTTAACAGAATCATAGACCCTGAGACTTACAGTATTCTCGTCACCTGTGCCAATACTTTGTTATTTTGTTTTTTTAATGAAATTAATAAATATACAGTTTGTATATTAAAATAACATTTGTATTTAACTCACATTTTTTCTGTGTTTGTTGATTTATATTTTTCATGTATATGTATGTGTGTGTAGGCCTATATATATATATATATATATATATATATATATATATATATATATATATATATATAATAGGGGTATGACTAAAATATAACCCTATAGCCCCCATATCATGTTTGGTGGAGCTTTGTACTACAAATAAAGAAAAAAAGGGTAATTTTTGTTTTGCATAAAAAAGTTCACCCTCCAATCATGGGCGTCGCTAGGAATTTTTCCATGGGGGGGGGGGGGCAAAAATGTTTCCATTGGGGGGGGGGGTAAAAAAAACACGTTTTTTATTTTAACTGACGATGCCATACCTGTTTTTTTCTCAATTAAATCCAAGTTAATTATAAAATTAATTATTTATTTTGACATAAATAAATGTATTTGAAAATTCACACATTTTGACTACAAGCACAAACATGTTCCGATTTTAATTTTTTTTTTTTTGTTTAATTTGGCCTTCTTTAGCTTGATTAGTCCTTCGAAAATGTATTTGGCATTCAGGTTTTTTTTATAATCTGGAAACTCTTGTTAGTTTATAATCGTCTGCCACTGAGTGAATTTTTGAATTTATACTAAATTAATATGAAAAGATGGATATCGGAAAATAAATGTACATGCTCAATAAAACGAAAAGTAGAGCAATTGCGGGATTCCGAAAAGACGTTATTAGAAGATATTAGGGCGTTTGCAGTATCTGAATTATCACATGCATTGAGGACAACAGTATAAGTTCAACAGCCAGACACAACTGAAGAAACTATTCCTAATTTGATTGTTGCTCTCACTTCATTATTTCCTAAATTGGATATAGGAAGGTATGTCTTGACATACCACCTTTCAAATGAGTTGAAATTGCTGTTGATCCTTGATTGTTCGACCCCTGATATGTTTTTTAGAGCTGACATTAGTGAAAACAGAGGCTTTAGATATGCTTGGTTATCAAACCATCGTGGGTTGTATACTTGCAAATGTTAAAAGGTGGCTTTTGCAAATTGTGCGTGTTGTTTTCGCAAAAAGTAATTTCAGTAGTTCATGGAGCATTTGTCATCAAACCATGCACAAAATTAAACACAGTAGGAAAAATTAAGTCAATTATAGTTTTTTTTCTGAGAAATTAATCAGCGAAGAAAACTAACTCCAAATGTTTCTTTGCTATGTGAAACTAGATGGACACATAAATATAAAAGGTTGCGGATTTTCGCTGAAAATGTGACAGAAATTGTTAAACAACTGGAATATCTAGAACAATCTGTAAAAAGCAAGCAAGTTGCACATTAGTTACTTTCTGCTGTTAGAGGTTACGTTTGGGGTACATTTGTTGTTTGTTTAGTTATTATACTTTAATGTAATAAACTTTCAGGAAATTTAGTTCAGTTTTATTGTAACATTTTTTAAAATGTCGGGGGGGGGGTGCAAATGCCCCCCTCTTATATGACATTTTTTCCAAAATGTAGGGGGGGGGGCAAATGCCTCCCCTTGCCCCCCCCCCCTGAATATGCCCATGCCTCCAATCGACACGAATATTTTAGAACTTAAATTTTTTAGAGCATTTTCTAAAAAAAAATGCTCTATTGTCTCCGTTTTGTCTGTCTGTCATCACCCTAGATCTCAACAACCATAAGTCCTAGACCCATGATGTATATATCATTTTGTAGGTCTTGGCCTGCCATGTGTACATCAAAAGTTCATTTCGCGATAGGACCTCTGAGGGCCGGGCTTCAGGGCTCCTAAGGGGCTTATATATTATATATACTTCTTGTACGTTCAATAACCCATTCATTTGGTGCGAAATACTGCAGCACGTAGTTTCACCAAGATTTATTAAGAAACTCATCAAATGAAATAGTAAGCTTGTGTTCTGAGTTTAATTGAAAGTATCAGAGCTATGCAACAATTGACGGAGTTTTCGGACGATTAAATAACTACAATTTCGAATGTTTTCAATTATGAGTCCTATTTCAGTAACCACAAACCACTTGTAGTTAGATTTAAGAGAAAATAATTTTTTTTCAAATATAAAGAAACGTCTTTATAATATTTTTTTTACAGATATATGCATTACACAATTGAATTTATAAACATTTCCAAAATTTACAAATATTTACTGAAAGCTAACAAACGTACTGATACATAACACGAAAATGCGCTAAAACGTCCTGTGTCCAGAATGGAACAGGCTTGATTGCTTGTTTTCTCTCTTGTAAAGTGTGTGCGCTTTCTTGTAACGTGCGATTGCTCTCTAGTATCGTGTGTGCGCTATTGTGTAACGTGTGTGCGCTCTCTTGTAACATGTATGTGCTCTCTTGTAACGTGTGTGCGCTCTTGTAACGAGTGTGCGCTATTTTGTAAAATGTGTGCGCTCTCGTGTAACGTGTATGCGCTCTCTTGTATTGTGTGTGTGTGCGTGCCATAAATGAGCTGGTTCACTGCAGCATTATGAGCCTATAGGCAACTAAGAGGTTGGAACGATTTTAGAAACTCTAGGGCCCCTGACTTCCTAACAACAGCGGGGAGGGGGTTTCCACCAATACAACACAATAAATAAAAATTTGAAACAATTGAAGCCTTATAAAGCTTGGGGTAAAACAAACACCCTAGGCCCCGAAAAACACACGCATCCTAGGTGCAACAAAAGCCCCACCACTAGGTCCAAAAAGCCCCTCCCTAGGTCCAACAAAACCCATCTCCTAGGTCCAACAAAACCCTCTCCCTAGATCCCACAAAGCCCCTCCCCCTTGGTCTCACAAAATCCCACCCGCTAGGTCCAACAAAAAGCCCCTCCTAAGTCCCACAAAAGCCCCGCTCCCTAGGTCAAACAAAACCCCTCCTATGTCACAAAAGCCCCTCCCTATGTCCAACAAAAGCCCCTCCCCTAGGTCCAACAAAAGCCCCTCCCCTAGGTCCAATAAGCCCCCCCCTAGGTCCAACAAAAGTCCCTCCCTAGGATAAGCATAACGTTAAAGCCACCTCTGGTGTGTTGTATAATACAATAAACTAAAAAACTGTATTCAACTTTTCCCCCAGGTTGTGACATCTGGTTTACAAATTATTGGTAAGAAAAGCATCACCAGCTGATTAGAATTATTTTTTTCAACTACAGACTAAAGACCCTACACAAGTTTTCCAGCTGTAAGCAGGTAGGTCTGATAGAAATCTCTAATCAATACAGCTAATTATTATTTTAAGTATTTGTGCAATCAAGTCTTTTTTTATTGTTCATCACAATTGACGGATCCATTCTATGGATCTAAGGGACCAAGACGATTCAATTTCATGGAGATAGACATCTCCTATAGATGTCGGGTGTCCATAGCAAATCAACATTATGTAGTTAACATTTAGTTGACAGATGAATACATGATGTATGGTCAGATAGATAGATAGATAGATAGATAGATAGATAGATAGATAGATAGATAGATAGATAGATAGATAGATAGATAGATAGATAGATAGATAGATAGATAGATAGATAGATAGATAGATAGATAGATAGATAGATAGATAGATAGATAGATAGATAGATAGATAGATAGATAGATAGATAGATAGATAGATAGATAGATAGATAGATAGATAGATAGATAGATAGATAGATAGATAGATAGATAGATAGATAGATAGATAGATAGATAGATATAGATAGATAGATAGATAGATAGATAGATAGATAGATAGATAGATAGATAGATAGATGATAGATAGATAGATAGATAGATAGATAGATAGATAGATAGATAGATCTGTTTATCGGCTTATGTATTAATTTCCAAAGCGAGAATCTCTATAGTACCAAGAATTGTCAAAATTAACAGAATTGTGACTGAAAGCAGATAGGAAGGCTCGTGGCTATGTTCACTCTGTTATTCACTCATTTATTTTATATCATAAGAAATGTTGAGTTTGCATTTCCTTTATATATATATATATATATATATATATATATATATATATATATATATATATATATATATATATATATATATATATATATATATATCCATCCAAATTAGAGAATGATTACACACAAACTTATCCAGTCTTTTAGAACCTCAACAACTGACCTGTTTCAAATGTTCCTACAATAAAAGTTAACTCGCCACTAACACCCCTCCCACCACAGCTTAATTTCTCTCAATCTGTCTGAAATATTTCCCAATCTACGTTACTATGGAACTACATGAAAACCCAGTCCGAAGCTAGCTGTTGAGGTGCCATGTTCCAGTTTTTGCCACACCCCCTCCCTACCACCTTTCGAAAAGTGTGCAACCTTTATCAATATATAACATTTTTATCATTTTTAACTGCATATTTCAGGCTTGATTTCTTTCTGTTAACTGTAAAGTATTTATTGTCTTCATGCGTCGTTCTCTTCTCTAAAAATAGCTCTGGAACATCCATATTTTATTATTTTCTGTAGACCTTGAGCATCTTGCATACTCTGAATGGCCACTTATAAACTGTCAAGTTCATTGCTCCAGTGTTGTTGGATATGTCCGTACATTGCAGTGACTTACTTAGACAATCGTTGACAATAATCTGGACCAATATTTCAACATAAGCCTACAATTAAATGAGAAATTAATTAAGGTAGCTAAAGGGCCTCTCCAGATTTAGAACAAAAAATAGCACACTTTAGTATATCTTGAAGTAGATCATACACTTCTGTTACTTCAATGTAGCAGACGATTATAAACTAACAAGAGTTGCCAGATTTTTAAAAAACCCGAATGTCAAAATCATTTTCGAAGGACAAATCAAGCTAAAGAAGGTCAAATTAAACAAAACAAACTAAAATGTTTGAATTTGCAAATGCATTTATTTATGTCAATATAAATAATTAATTAATGTTATACTTAACTTGGATTTAATTAAGGAATAAACCTGTATCAGTTAAAATTTTAAAAACGTCTTTTTTGTCCCCCTGGATAAATTCCCAGCGACGCCCATGGCTGTGTGTAATAGAGGGTGTCTAGCCAGCCAGCATGTTTGTTTATTCTGTAAAGCAGCAACTTCCAGATAATAAATAAGAAAGATAGGAAAACGCTGTAAATGTATCGGTATATCAAACTTGTATTAAACTTATTAGTTACATAATATGTGCACCAATATTACCAGTTTATTTGATAATACACTGTATAATGTTAGTATACTGTCAATATTTCTTTTACGTTGTAAATATTTTTGCCGACACCCCAGCCCTGATAATAACAACATATTGAGACTTGCCCATTAAAACCTTTAGAGCCCACGGAAAATCTCCTTTAATTTAATGCCATGTTCCATCCATGTCTCAAGCAGCATAGAGACTGGAGACTGGCAGTAAAAAGAAATATTTTGATGATTGGACTGAAAAAACAAATTTCACGGATTTCGTTCACCCTATGTAGACGCTCTCTGCTTGAAGCTTAGTTTGTCATGAAATCATAGTCAAAGATTTTGAGGTCTATTTAGGTCTATTTTGAGGTCTCTTCTTAGGTTTATTTTGAGGTCTATTTTTAGGTTAGTTTTGAGGTCTATTTTTAGGTTTATTTTGAGGTCTATTTTTAGGTTTATTTTGAGGTCTATTTTTAGGTTTATTTTGAGGCCTTTTTTAGGTCTATTTTGAGGTCTATTTTGAGGTCTATTTCAGGAATGTGAGTGTCTAAAGTACACTCAATTTTATCCGCTACTGGTGGTGAATGCCTTTGATTAAGTATTACACTTTGCAAATGTTCCTTTTAAAAATGTCAGAGTCGGCAGCTTGATGGCATTAACCTAGCAATATACGTCCTTGAGAGATCAGACGAGTCGGTCACATGTTCTTATCATCAGACATCTTACAACCTACGTCAATGATTATTCATCATTATACTTTTCATGTTGATAATAATATTGATTCAGACGCAGCCCCGTAGCTTAAAAAATTCCACAGCAGGGGCCAGGCATTCTACAGGAGGGGGCCAGCAATAGCAGGGGGTTGGCAGAAAATATATTTTACTAAGTAGAGCAAACAAGCAGATGGGGCCAGACAAAACGCAGGGGCCGGCATTCCAGCCCCCCGCACGCTACGGGCCTGCTCAGACGTACAGCGAGGCAATGTAAAAAAAAGTGGGAATGATAGTTGTTATTCTTTTTATATAATTATTATTTTGGCTTGACCATAATGTTTAGTTTCGAACATACAAATCACTTCGTCTAAAGCAGTGGTTCCCAAAGAGGTCCCTACGGACCTCCAAGGGTCCCTGGCATCATTTAGGGGGTCCGTGGACAATTAAAATTCATTTAGGGGTCCCTGAACAACTTTAAGGGGTCCGCGAAAGGTTTAATGTAAAATTATGATATATTTTTATTATTATGGAAATAAAATAAAAATCATTTAATAAACTAGTAGTGCACACTAATTAAATTAATAACAAGCATGGCGCGGTGTGAGACAGATGGCCGAATTTAGTTCTATGTTATGTTACAAAAACAGATCCCAATTTTATATCCTGCAATATGGGTTATGGTACAGAAGTTGTTGACTGATTTTCCGTCTTACTTTTTGGTAGAACGTTGAACCAGTGCCGTTATGAACCTCATCATACACACACACACACACACACACACACACACACACACACACAAACAAACAACAGAAACCGACCAGAAATTGGTGCTCGTGGGAATTTGCAGCCACTACTCAAAAACTTTGAGCTGGACATAAATACACTCATTTCATCTCATCAAGTTCATTCAAGTCATTATTTTTTTTAATTTAAACGAAAATTATAATTTCAATAAATAATTTTTCAACAAAAAGTTGTTGTTTTTTTTTAATTTATAATTTTCATACCATGAATTTTTTTCACTTGGGGGTCCGTGGGCAAGTTTTACATAAGGGGTCCGTGGGTCAAAAAGTTTGGGAACCACTGGTCTAAAGTGTTGAGGATCCCGGACGGGCCCCCAGATGTTGAGGACCCCTTTGAGGGTATCCTTGGCTTGTTGCTAAGAGTATGAGGGCTGACTCAATGATGACTCGTATTTATATTTGTATTCCTACCACACACACAGTCTCAACAACAATTAAAGGTAAAACAGGTGACGATGATCAACTCGACAAGTCGTGTGTACAACAACAAGAGGGATTTATTTATACACAGGCACCAGTCCGTAATAGGAATCTGGTGACTTATCATAAGCAACGATAATTCAAGCTGCTGCAAAATAATCCAACATAAAATGCATAAGGGGAACAATCACGTTAGTACTAGTTAACTCTCTATTTCTCTTCTCTCACTCAGAGACACAGCAATCCACTGCTGTCACTAGTCGGATTGCTATTCACTAATCGATCCCTCTCACTCGAGAGCCCCTGGTCGAATGACCTGAATCTATCTTTCATTCTTCATATCCCTTTCTCCCACGTGACCCTTAGCCAATCAAATATAATATAGGCTTTTTTCAAACTTTCAAATTAGGGGGTGGAGCCTAGATGAGGAGGGGGGGAGAAGTACGTCGTATAGACAAAGACCTTAGTAACTGGACATCCAGCGGGTCGCTGTCCCTTTGAAGAAGCCGCCACGGAGAATAGTCCGGCGGTCAGTGAATATTTCCCTGGAATGTAACGTGTTTCTGTTACCTCCCTGCCTCGTACACCTGGCTGATGACGCAATTAACGGGGGTGGGTTAAAAAAAGGGGGGGAAACTGGAACACGGGAACGTATATTACTATACATGGTATAATATACACCTTAACGTTAGTAATATTATTAAGTTAAGGGTTGGAGTAAGGGGATAGTTTCGACATATTAGTCACAACCCGTGACTTAAAGGAAAAAAATTAATCTTTTCACATGAACACATTTGAGGTATGAAATAAATATTGAAAATTTATTTCTGGTGACACTTTATTTACATTTATTTTTTTTTAATATTTAAATCCAAGGTAAGATGTCACTAAGAGTGATTTATAACCATGAGTGATTTATAACTAAGAGTGATTTATAACTATAAGTGATTTATAACTATGATTGATTTATAACTATAAGTGATTTATAACTATGATTGATTTATAACTATAAGTGGTTTATAACTACGAGTGATTTATAACTATAAGTGATTTAAAATAAAATAAGGATCTTTCATTTCAGATAAAAAATAATTGTTACAAACAATAAAATGTCTATCAGATAGTCCGTAGCTGCACTTCTCGTCGTCCGTATTGTGGCTGTCAGTGCCAATAGTTTTCAAAAACGCGAAGGTAAGGTTGACCAATCACTGTAATTGAATTCTGCATTTATTTTTCTTGACTTATGTATGTTCTCAGGGCCGGCCTAACGAATTGCTTAGCCCAATTTGACGGATGTTTGCATGGCCCCTCTTCTACCCTTTTTACAATAACAACTATTACTATTAATGTTAAATGTAAATTGTGGGGCCCAAATTTGGAGCAATCGGTCAAATCGGCATAAGGTCAGCCTTGTATGTTCTTATACTCCATGGCCGTCTTAAGACACATGACAGAGCATTTCTTTTAGATAGACTTAGTCGATCGCCAAGCTCCCATTCCCGTTGTCCAAGGGACCCCTGTTTCAATACAAATTCCAATCAAATTTGATTATTTAGGGGCTTCAAAAGGTACTTTCCACTATTACGCCCATAAATATCCTAAAAGCTTATAATCTGCTCTGTATTTAGTTGTACACGCGAATCATTCATTCATATTTTATCAGCTTGAGGCAGTGTTTCTCAAAGTGTGGTACCACAGGGAGTAAGCAAAGAGTTATGTGGGGGGTACGCGCATCTTCAAGTTGGGAACATCGTGTAAACACGCAAGGCTAAAGCAAAAACAATGAAATGGTGAGAAAGCGTGACCTTATAAATAATATATGCAAGTTTTGTTTTTCTTCCAGTTGTACACAATATTACGAAAATAAGAAAAGGGGTACACAGAAATACGGAAATTAAAATGAGGTACAAAGATTTTGAAAGTTAGGAAACACTGTCTTAAGTGGTTATCGTAAGGGTCACAACACTCCTTTTTATCCCTGAAATTTTATTGGTTTATTTTAAGACGGCTATTTATAATACACAACCACCATCATCATTTATGACACATCCACGCTTTTCTAATTTATCGTTTTCTATTATCTTTCTGCCATAATCATAGAAATGTTGTGTTTAGCATATTGTATAGTTCAGGGGCGGCCACGCATGAGGTCGACTAAAGCAGCACTCTAAAAAAAGTCATTTTATCGAAATTTAGTGAATAAAAGTAATGAAAAAAGAAATTAAAAAAATTATGTCACATTGGTAGCCGCCGAAAAATTACGGAAGAGTCGAATAGGTCAATGCTTATATACTGCCGTTGAGTTTTGAGAAATCCAATTCTTCTATTTCGGCGTTTGTCCAAGGCCACCTATGAACGTGATTTACCAGGAGTGTGAAGTCTTTGTAAGGATGAGATGAAATCTCTTAGATCCTGTAAACCACTAATGGGACTGTTTTTATGATGCTCTTCTTTCATCCCCACCGTAGTGTAATAGCCATGAAGGCACCACTGGAGATATATCAGAAACTTGAGCCAAAACTTAAAAATAATTTTCCTTGGTCCTCACCTGAGATCGAACCAGGTACTTTCAGGTTGACAGTCGAGCGCGTTACGGCACGACCATCCGTCCTCGTTTTGTACCAGGTAGCAGTAGCTGCTTTTTCCCGTCTGTTCTTTAGTAAATTAACATTCGACTTTGTATTCTACCTGATAGTTGACCAGTGGCTATTTACATACTGACCGCAAGAAGTCAATAGGTCATGGTCTGGCTAACAACTTATAGGTCAACACTCAACTTTGACGGAAGTGTCGTCTTGTTTATAAATAATTTTTTTCACCGGTCATTAGCCTAACGGTTTTTTTTTCTTTTCACATCTGCACCTCTGTCTACGTGTACAAAGAACGGACAGACACATCTGCACCTCTGTCTACGTGTACAAAGAACGGACAGACACATCTGCACCTCTGTCTACGTGTACAAAGAACGGACAGACACATCAAGTTAAAAAAAAGTTTATAAATATTAAAACAAAAACGTTCATCCGTTTCAATATGTCTTTTCTCTTGTAGCCTACTTTTTTGGCTTCGAGTGTAATGATGGCCAATGTATCTTTGGAAAAGAAGTCTGCGACACTGAGGACAACTGTTGGGACCGGTCTGATGAAGACGACTGCCGTAAGTCTAAAAATACATCCACGTAGATTCCTCACATAATTTTATATTTTTTTTATAAATATACAAACAACAAAATGTGAGCTTCTGTTTGTTCCGAACTGAAAAAAATAAAATACAACATAAAACTTTCCTCTTTATATCGCTACCTGGCCATCTTAATACAATGCAAACAAAAACAGAAAACTAATGCTAGTCAGTTTACACCAGTGAACATCATTAGCAAGAAATACTTTCCTTCAGTACCGCACACAGTTAATGTTGGTTACTACCATAAAACAATTAATACAGGAAATATCAGAACTTGGACTTTTAGGTTAATAGGTACCCTATATCTATCTGTTTATCTACTTGTCTATCTCAATGTCTATCTACTTATCTTAAGATCTGTCTATTTGTCTATAGTTCTCTCTACCTGTCTATGTATCGTCTATTTGTCTGTGATTATTTCTGTCATTCAGATTATCCATTATATCTTTCTGTTAATCTGATGATTATTTGGTCCGTCAAAATGTATGCTTTTTTTAAACCACTTTTGTCTCTCTGTCTATTCATCAATTTAGTAAACATCCTTTCTACGTGCCAGTCTCACTACCTGTCTATGTGTCAGTCTCTCTACCTGTGTATGTGCCAGTTTCTCTACCTGTCTATGTGCCAGTTTCTCTACCTGTTTATGTGCCAGTCTCTTATCCATCTAACTACCTATGTATCAGTTAATCTACCTGTTTATAAGCCAGTATATCCTCCTCTATGTCTAAGTGCCAGACTTTCTTCATGTCTACCTGTCTATGTGCCAGTAAATCTACCTATGTGCCAGTAAATCTACCTATGTGCCAGTAAATCATCCTTTCTATCGAAAAATCTACATCCCCATCAATCTACTTAGACAAACACACACGCGCGCTCAGACACACAAAAAACACATGGAATAATTCTGTTGTATCACGTGATTAGTGCCTATAATTCCAGCCACCGACTGTACTGGCACCAATCAGTTCAAGTGCAGAAACGGTAAATGCATCAGCCGCTCCCGCGCGTGTGACCAAAAAGTTGACTGTTTAGATGAATCTGACGAAGATCAAGACGTTTGCAGTGAGTACTCCGACATTTACTCATGTTTTTGTTTATGTCTCCTGAACACTTTATTTCTATTATTGGTCACATTTTATACAAACTCTTCCAGACCTGGGGAGGGGGGGTGTTACTAGGGTATATAGCGCCCCGCCCGGGGAGTACTCTGTAAATACAGTCCGATCACCATGACGAAATACAGAACAAAAACAAACCAACAACTAAAGTAAACACCACCCTAGGGAGATTCCCTCCGTCAACCCACCCCCTACCCCTGCTTAAGTTATGCTAATGCTTCTAGACTTTACTTATGCGTTCATGCTTTCTTAATTATTATTTGTTCAACCCTTATTGTAAATTTGTGTACATTTGTATTCAGACTCAGATGAATATGCTTATATTAGGGCTGCTGATTAAACTGCGTAAATATTTCACGCAACAATTTGCGTTCACTTATTAAGTAGATCTACCACCCTCACCCTGTCACAATTTACACACACCCTCACCCCCAGGTACGTCGACAAAAGCCCCAATAGTAATATAAAATGAAGATATGTTGCTATATAGCCCTTCGACAAGTGAACCTCCTGCTCCCTTGCTGTAACCAAAATGAAACGAAAGAAAGAATCTTTAATGTTGACACACGAAAGAAAGAACCACAGAAGATGAAAAATGAAAGCTGACCTTTCAAAATTTTAGCTTTGAACGTTTGAAAATTGCCATGCGGTAACATTAAAGAGTGTCATTTTACAAGATATTTTTTTATTAATATAACTGACAGACCGATACAAAAATAAAGTTTTCTTTTCTGTTGTTCACTAAAACATTGAACAAATAGATGATAGTAAGAAAGTAAATGAATGAAAGAATATAAGAGTAACATTTATAGACATCGACGCGCAAAGCAAAAACTTCAAAAGAAGATTAAAAGTTAATTTGTCCTTCAACTCGGCGACCGTGGTTGTCATTTCTGACGCGTGCTCCTAGTTTGAACAATGGAACCGGTGTCAACATGTTTTTGGGACATCTTTAAGTGGATAGAGAGAGAGTGTGTTAAAAATGTGACTTGGTGGGGAAAAGGGGGCGGGGAATAAAGAAAAAAAACGCGTTAATAATAAGTGAGCGACAAATTTCTAGATATAATATTATTTTATGAAAGAAAAGTTACATTCGAGATATAAATGACGTGTGTATTTTTTTTTTTGGATGGGAAGTGAAGGGTAGGGTAAACAAGACTTACGTGTGAAGCAAAATATAACAGGAAGGGAGGGAAGAGGGGTTGACATACGTCATTAGTTCGGAAACTACGGTACCAAAAAAAAGTTAGGCGTTGTTGCTAAATAAAAAGAAAACAATTCGCGTCATTGACGTGATTGATACATATCCATAAACTGGTCTCAATAACTAATTCAAAAGACATATATGCTAATGCATAATAAATATCTTATAATTAAGGACTTGCTTATTGTCATATCCCTTGTGATTAAGCTTTAATTACGTTTCATGTTATTGCCTTATTTGGTATTGTTCCACCCCAATGATGCAATCACCCCAATGATGCAATCAATGATGCAATCACACCAATGATGCAATCAATGATGCAATCACCCCAGTGATGCAATCACACCAATGATGCAATTAGCGGGGGTGATATATCCTATAAATAGGGAAGTTACCACGGTTGTTGGAGAGACGGAGACACATCTACTCAAGGAGAACCATATATTTTTTTTTCAAAGTTTGTTACACATTCGTTTATTATTGACATCTGTCTAGAGATGTAATTGTATTTATATTTTTTTTAATATTAACATGTATTACATTTTGTTTTATTGAAAAGATTGAGAAATAATAGAATAATTAATAATGATATATCATAAGCATGTAATGCTATAAACAATGGCAAGAAAGTAATGTTAGATGATTTTATTTAAAATTGTTGATATTGCCAAAATTTCATTAGGTAATGAAATTTTTTTGGGGATAATGGGGGTGTCCTATCCCTTGTGATTAAGCTTTAATTACGTTTCATGTTATTGCCTTATTTAGTATTGTTCCACCCCAATGATGCAATCACCCCACTGATGCAATCAATGATGCAATCACCCCAGTGATGCAATCACACCAATGATGCAATATGCGGGGGTGATATATCCTATAAATAGGGAAGTTACCACGGTTGTTGGAGAGACGGAGACACACACACAAGAGAGAGACTAGAGACACAGGAAAGGGATACTAGGACTAAGTGGACAGTGCAGTCGAGAGTTACAATAGTTATAGATTCGTGTACTGGTTTATAAGTTATAGCAGCTACTTGTGATTTATTGCCACATCTCTCATAGAATATTGATATTAGTATTTATCGTGTGTGATGAAGTATAGAATTATACATGTGTTTTATTGATTCATTTTCTCAAGTGGTTATATTGGATTATCATATTCTCATCTGTATATATCATGCATTAAAAAGTTCAGTTAATTCTTTTACAATACAAGGAGTTGTGTCGTCTGATACGACACTTATTATACCAATGTTATGCTATGATCTTAATTTTAATTCTTCTTGTGCCGTTAGACGTCACATAGGGCTCTCAGCGTGTCTCTCCAGTTCTGTCTGTTTTGAGCTAGCTTTTCTATTGTTTCTATATTGGCATTTTTTTTTGCCTCTTTGATTAGAGTTATCTTCAGTGTTTCTCGAGGTCTTCCCCTTTACTTCCCCTATGTTATGATATTATGACATAATAGTTTGAATACAAACAATTCAATTATATTGTGTCGATTAAAATGTGCGTTAATTTGCGATTAAAATTTTTAATCATGCGTTAATTTCGATCAATTTTTTTAGTAGAACAGCACTCATATTAATGCGGTGTAGACTAATGTACAGCACAGAACACCGTCACAGAATCATAGACCCTGAGACTGACAGTATTCTCGTCACCTGTGCCAATACTTTGTAATTTTGTTTTTTTTTAATGAAATTAATAAATATACAGTTTGTATATTAAAATAACATTTGTATTTAACTCACATTTTTTCCTGTGTTCATTTATATGTATGTGTGTGTATTAAAACGCATATGATAGACTGAAATAACTATTAATATCATAGACGTATTTTGTTTTAGTTAATTTACACTATAAAAAACGTGTGTTTAAAAAGAACTCAAAATATAGCAATAGTTTAATACACATCAAAGACGTAAAATTTCTATGGAAGAATACACCTTTAGGGCGGTCGTAATTTTCAAAGTTGTAAAATACTCAACTCTTAACCCTTAAATTGTTTCATTTTGATACAAAAACAAATTCGGTGAAATAAAACTCCATTTCAACAACATTTAGAGATAGCTCAATGCTCCAAAAGTTTTATATGGCCATTAATGTTGCTCATACTAATTAAAATAATGTATATTTTTTTTTTGTTTTCTATTTTATGGTAGGAGAAATGGAAACAACACGAAACCAGTCTAAGGTCTATCTTCTAGATAAATACGTTGAAGGTATAACTGTTGGAAAGTTACCATCACTGTGGCAAGTTCTTGGTCGTTTTTTGTTTCTCCACCATGAAAAGAAAAACACAATTCGCCAGGCTTCAACTGTCGTTATAAAAGAAATCAGTCTTATGGCAGAAAACAAGAATTCCTATAAAAGATGTTCACAAGCCCCCTTACCTTCAAGTGCCCCAAGAAACGATCTGGAGCTTCTGAAATCAGTCCTCAATTACGAAGACATCAACTCAGACATTTCAAAAGCCGTTGCCAAAAAAATGAGCAATTATCTGTAGTATTCAGAAGAGCTTGTCACACTAGCTTTGTTTGATACCGAAGTTGAGACTGCAGTCAAACCATAAATGATGTCAGCCATGAAAGAAGAGGAGGGGCTACAAAAGCCACCAAAGCGTATAAAGGTTGATCTGAAATCTCTCTGTGACCAAAAAATTTCAGTTTTTCACAAAGCTGTCAGTGCAGCTTCTCATTTGGCTTCCTTGATGCAGACCCTGAAGAATGGTCCGAAAGAGCAGATTACCAAGAAGCATCTGTTGTTGTACGTAATCTTAAAATCGTAAATGACTATGCTGAATATGAGTAGCTCTTATTCAATAGTACAATGGACTGCTAACACGAAATGAAGAAAAAATTCAGTTCATTGTGCAAGTTGAAAAACAGCATCGTAGCATTTTTCCAAATTGCTGTAAACGTACTTTGGCTGGTGATGGCGGCCGACGAACCTGAAAGTCTCTTGATGCTGTTCACTGCTTCAATGCATTAGTTAATTTGCGAAATCTTACAAATTGTTCAACTCAATCATAGAGATTCATAAAATGATAAGTTGATAACATCTGATGTAATACTGAATTGAATATTCATATTAACGTTCATTTGCACTGTTTTGCAATATACTGTTTATTGTTTAATTAACGTTGACAAATTTACATGACTTACTAATTGAGATGCATTGAGCTACCTCCAAATATATTCTGATTTGTTTTTTATTTTTCTTGTAGTGTTGTCACGCCCAAACTAATGGGGTAAGACCAATGAAAATGTTAATTTTTTAAAATAGTGCCATATAACGACAACCCTAATACACATTAATATAAAAAATAGTTTAATACACATAAAAGACGTAAAGTTTCAATGGAAGCATACACATTAATATAAAAACTACAGCTAATTTATTTATATTGAAATTGTGAGTAAAAATGGTCTACTATCTTTGTACGTGCAACCTTTTTTTTCTTCTAATTGTTGTTGATGTCACCCGGTGCGGCCCGCATATATATAGTAGAATTTACCTGACGACTGTTGTTGTTTTTTAATTCCACTTTGTGAGTGTCGAGAGTATATCAGAATAACGCAACATTGTACTTGAAAAAAAAACACTTGAATGATGTAATGAAAAAGACATTGATAAACAACTAACATATGAACAAACAATAATACACTTGCGTTCAAGATAATTTATTGTGTTCAAGTAACATTAGTGTTGTGACGAGGACTTGTGTTATGAGATCAACTTTCTGAAGTAATTACATAAATACAGAAATAAACATTTGTATTTGACATATAATGTGTTTGTAGTAAGATGTAAATGAATAAGTTAATATGGCCGAAATAAATAAAGGAAAACACTGATGGTAACAACATGTGTATATATTTGACATTCTGCCATGTTAGTCTCACTCCGCGAAGTTACATTCCTGCCGCTTACGTCACGGCACTGATCTACATCATCAACAGAATACTAATGGAGGATGGGGTAACTTAACCAAGTTATACTAAACATGAGTGTTCTGGTCAGTAAAAGATAGTATAGCAGGTAAAATAGCATAATACTAAATATGCAGGTGGTTAATAAAACAATAAAGATAGGGTAGGCGATGAATATATAATAAACAGGTAGGAGATTATACTGAATAGGAAGGGGATGGAAATAGAATACATAATAGGAAAAAAAGGAACGGGGGGAGGGGGGTAAGAGAATACAGAATAATCAAGGGGAGATAATAAAAAAAAAGTGAGACTGAATTTTGATTACAGGTGAACAAGATAAAATACAGAATAGGTAAGAGTGAGAGAAATAGATACAAAATAGAGGGAGGGATAGAGAAAAAAAGAATAGAGAGTGTTGCGGAAATAATGCAGAGAATAATAGGGGGGGGGTACAGAATAGAGGAGGTAAAAAAGAAAACTAAATGTGTAGGGTCGGGAATGAGAATGTAGAATATGGAAAGATGAAATTTCATTTACAAACTTGGTTGCCATTTTGAGGGAAGGGGGAGGGGAGAAGAGAAAACAAAATAGGCGGGGTGGGGGTGTAAAGGAATAGTGAGAGCTCTAATAGAGTTAAATTTGCTAAATTCTAAGTGAAATCACCTTCATCTACTCATTATCATATTAGAGTAGTTTCAATGATTCAGTGAAATGTTGATTTTTCTAATGAGCGAGACATTTACTCTGCAAATGAAAGATGATGAAACATCTAGCGACTAGTGTGCTATCAGCGACTAGTGTACTATCAGCGACTAGTGTGCTATCAGCGACTAGTGTGCTATCAGCGACTAGTGTGCTATCAGCGACTAGTGTGCTATCAGGTTCTTTGTTTGTTTTTTTACCATGGGAAGAACCACACAAAGATAAATTCATCAAAGCTAAGTTCCCTTAAGCCATCGGGGGACATGAAGTATACAATACATCTGTTTCTGTAACATCGACATATGAAGGGATAGGGTGGTTAGCACCAGGGCTGGGGAGCCGTTGTTGGTGTAGGCGTCGGAGGTGTCGGCAGTTTTTGCCCGGTGTCGGTGTCGGCATTGGTACGTTGTCCGGTGTCGGTGTCGGCGCCCCAAAAACGTGAGAAAAAAAATACTAGAATTTTAATTAAATAATACAGAACAACGTCAGACAGTTCAAAGTCAATCTTTAATATAAAGTGTTCATCAATTTCTTCTTTTCTTTTGAAATAAATACTTTGTAAATCTGTTTATCAACAAATGTATTATTTTCCAAAGCGAGATTCTCTACAGTACAACATCTTGTCAAAATTAACAGAATTGTGAATGAAAGCAGATAGGAAGGCTACTGGCTATGTTCGCTCTGTTATTCACTCATTAATTGCAAATCATAAGAAATGTTTAGTTTGCATCTCTCTATCAATATTCATGTTGGAGAAAGATTACACAAAATCCTATTCAAGTCTTTTAGGACATCAATTGATGACCTGTTTCAAATGTTTCTACAATCAAAATGAACTCACAATGAACACTATCAACAGCTTAATTTCTCTCTGCCAGGCTAAAACATTCCCAATCTACGTTACAATGGCACTACATGAAAGCCCAGTCTGTAGCTAGCTATTGAGGCGCAATGTGCGATTTTTTAGGCGCCTCCAGTCACCCACCGTTCTAAAAAGTGTGCAACATAATGCAATAACATAACATTTCCACTGTATAGTTCATGTTTAATACGAGTGTAAAATAACGATTCCTTCCTCTATTTACTGTTAAGTATGTAGTGTCTTCATACGTCTCTCTCTTTTCTAAAAAAAAAAAAAGGTCTGGAACAACCATCTTTTATCATTGTCTGTAGCCCTTGCCGTGATTTTATTTCAGCATTCTGCATCCTCTGAATGGCCACTTAAAAACTGCCAAGTATCATTGCTCTAGTGTTGTTGGGTATGTCTGTACTATGCAGTGACTTGCTGACTTAGGCAATCGTTGATAATAATCTTGACCAATATTTGAGCATAAGCCTGCACATAGATAAGAAATTTTTAAACGTAACAAATTGGCCGCTTCAGGTTTAGTATAAAAATAACATCCCGCATATTGTGGCATATCTTGAAGTAAACGATTCACTTTTGTTACTTCAATGTATTCACTGCAGCTACTCTTGATGTCCATATCGAGTGTTTTTAGTGACCTTTTAATGTTACATGTACAACTGATAACTTTTTTTTTTCATCGCAATGGACATGCTGCAAAATCACATATCACAGATGTAAATTTATAACAAATGAAGGGCCACAATATGTTTTTAAATTTGATTGAAGGGCTGAGCCAGGAGAATATCAATGAAGTGTTTATAATACTTTATCTGAGCTAACATAAATGTAAATGTTTTATCAATGTAAATGAACGAAGGGGAGTGTACTGCGTGTCAAATTAAAACGTTTAACAGGACGTAGATTGCCCTTGTCTAGTTAAGAGGGTGAACATTGATTTCATACTATTTCTGAACCCCGTCTAGCTCGGTGCCCTGTGAATAATTATTAAAATAAACACATTTAACTACACAGTTCGGGCATTTTATTGATTTACTTTTGTAATTTAGTAATTACATTACAAATAAGACCAAAAATAAACTATTTCATATTAGGCTCCTGCAATGCATGCATCAACATAATTATACTTTAAGTTATTTTTATATTCATCTATAAAAATAGGTATATCAAGGAGGGGTCGGACAATAAAAATAGGTATATCAAGGAGGGGTCGGACAATAAAAATAGGTATATCCAGGAGGGGTCGGACAATAAAAATAGGTATATCAAGGAGGGGTCGGACAATAAAAATAGGTATATCAAGGAGGGGTCGGACAATAAAAATGCCGACAAACTTGCTTTTAAAGAGCAGCATAGTAAGATACAAAGGCAATGTCAAACAAAATAAAAGCTACCGGTACCATAGAAGTGGTGTGTGTGTGTGTGTGTGTGTTAGTGCAACCTATTTCTCACCGTGGACCGGTCGACGTATGATAATTTCACCGCGGCCCGCGGGGGTAGGCGTTGCACTGTCTTGAGAGAAATACACAACAATAAATAAAAAAGGAAATAATTTAATGTTTTTTGGGTGGTCCAGTGCCATTTGATCCACCGGCCAGTGGCCGGGGGACAACTTCCAGATACTGAACAGGAAAGATAGAAAAATGCCGCAAAAGTACCTGTATTAAACTTTATAGTTGCATAACATGTGCACAAATATTACCAGACGATTTGATTATAATTAGTAGGATTGTGTTATACTGTCAATATTTCTTTTACGTTTTAAACAACTGATTAAAAAAAATAATACCAGTACGGTACTGAAAAAAAATATGATCAATCGAGAAACTATATTATTTACTTTAGTAGCATTAAAAAGTCAAATGATCGAAGTAAATATATTCAGTCAAATACAGCTTAAAACATTTCACGCTATAAGCTTAGAATTAGCTAGCAAAATTATTTTAAAATTCTCGCAATTAAAAATGGGATTTGGTTGGTGATAAATAAGTTCTGCATGTGCGCCCTAACAGTTATTATGCTGACCCCGTATATTCACGTTATTTTTCACCAAGTACTGCATTCAATATATGCTTATTGAAACATTTTTACCTCTTTTGATTATAAGTTTACAAAAGTAACAAAAAGTAAATATATATTAAACAAATATACTTCACTATAGCGGAATATATATATATATATGCATACAGGGAAAATAAATACACAGTTATCTCCCTTTGCCCCCCCTCACCCAGTGTCGGTGTCGGCGGCTGATGGAATGCCCCACCCCTGGTTGATAGATAGATAGATAGATAGATAGATAGATAGATAGATAGATAGATAGATAGATAGATAGATAGATAGATAGATAGATAGATAGATAGATAGATAGATAGATAGATAGATAGATAGATAGATAGATAGATAGATAGATAGATAGATAGATAGATAGATAGACAGACAGATAGATAGATCAAACTGTGCTATAGGCACTAAATAAGCTCGTGGCCCCACAAAGTGTCTAGACCAACTGACGACTAAAAGATGGCCGTGCTGATGACGTCATTTGGCTTAACATTTGTTTGACTTAAGATTATTATTTTTTTTTTATTTTTTGCCTTCTTTTTAAAACATTGTATAATGTTTGTAAGTATAATGTCTGTCTAATTTTCTGTAAGTATTATGTCTTTCTAATTTCCTGTAAGTTTGATGTCTGTCTAATTTTCTGTAAGTTTAATGTCTGTCTAGTTTTCTGTAAGTTTAATGTTTGTCTAATTTTCTGTAAGTATTATGTCTGTCTAATTTTCTGTAAGATTTTGACATTTCATTTCATGTAATCAGTTTTGTCTAGTACTCACATCAAACGACTCACCATGACAGTTGCAGTTATTTATCTACTAACTTTTGCTATGGATGAGTTACTTGAAATTTTTATTTTTGTATCGTGAATTGTTTTTATTAATTTTAAAAAAGTTTTAATTATAATCATAGAGAGTTGAAAGATGCAAATAGGCAGATACATGCATACGTTATCTAATTTATGGTGTACTGGTTTTTTTGACACTTGATATTTAAATTATATAATCATCAAAAATAGAAAAAAAAATTAATGTAGGGGAAGGTACTCTAAACTAAATTTTAAAAGTATATATTTCATATTTTTGTCTCCACTTTTGTATAAATTAAGAACTCAACAATTTACACACATCGATAACTAATTCATAGGTACATGGATTTTTTGTTTTACTTGAACTATTACAATTTTGGTGTTTCTGGTATTTTATTTATATTTTTAATTTTTATGAGGGCTAGTATCATTTTTTTTAATATTTATTTCATAACCTTCACAGTTAAATTGTATACATACTCATATAGTAAGAATAATTGACATACATTTTTGAAAGGTCTAAGGCAGGGGTGGGCAAACTACGGCCCGCGTGCTGCATGTGGCCCGTCAGAGTATACTATGCGGCCCGTTTGCATGTGCAAGTTACGATCCTATGTCGATGTTAATTCTCTTTGTATGGAGTTGTTGCTATGTTTTTTTCCCACTATTGTATTTGAATCTAATCATATTAAATTGGTTTTATTGCTCCAGATTATGACCTGAAGGAGAAGTTCAAGTCAATAATTTTGTTGAAATAATTATGAATAGTAAAGTCTTATTACCAAATTAGCAACTGATTCAGTTTGTATTTTAAAATGTTATGTGTATGTGTAATAGAATGTGAATGTGAAATAAAATGACAAGTTATCTTCAATTCATATTTTCATACGTTGTAAATTATAATTAGATAGAGAAAATATATATGGGGCCCGCCGATAACAATCAAGTTTTCAAATGTGGCCCTCCGTAGAAAAAGTTTGCCCACCCCTGGTTGGCGACTTTCGTAACAAGAAATATAAGCGATTGAGTGTTGCCACTAAATTTATCGAGACATTTGAAAGATATATATATTTATTTATTTACTTATTTTTATGTATATATATATTTAAGTGAGGCCTTGACCTAATTCGATAATATCGAATCCAATTGGATCACTTTTAATCATTTCAAAATACCGTATCGTTTTTGTTGTTTTTTTTAATTGTCAGACTTAATGTTTCTTAATAAGCAGTTCAAACAAAGCGAAAAATGAATGATGATAATCCAATACATGTTATTTAAAAAAATTAAATATGCAATGTATTGAATTAAGGCTGTTAAATCTATTATTCTTATTGTTAATAATCATGACATCAAGGACACCAGTGCATAGCATAACAACAAACATTAAAATGATCTCGTAACGTGACATTTGCTATCAGTTCATGTTGGCCAGTGGCGGCTCAAAACGTCTTGATTTCTTCAGACAGGTCCGTGAGTGTCGCGGACCGATATATAAAATCACTCGTACGAGTGGTAACACTGAATGTGATACTTGCCCCAACCTGGCAACAATAGATCCTCTTAGGCCAGAGTTGTAGTGAGGGGTGGGCAAAGGGGGGGGGGCATCGTGCCCCGGGCGCTACTCACAAATGGGTGCCAAATGTTATATTTCATATATATTATACGGTATTCGGATGGGGGGGCGTTATAAAGGTATTAAAAAGGTATTGTGCCCCGGGCGCGAGTTAAGCTCGCTACGACACTGTCTTAGGCCCCTGTAAGAGACATCCCTTAGGCCCAGCGTACTGCATCTTAGAAACTAGAATGTTGGGAGAATATAAAGAAAACGATTGTAAACATTGTATTTTAAATAGGGGGTGGAGAGTGGAATTTTGTAAGAAATACTTTTTTTTCAATAATTGACGCAATAACAAATTATTTTAACTGCTTTGTGTATTATGTATGAGGGTCAATTATAATAATTCTCTAACAGAACTGGTATTAATGGATAGAAGTTTTTGTAGGGAAAAAAAATCACTAAAGCCACCAGTGATCCAAACTCCCAAAAAAATGTTTGAAATAGGGATGTGACGCGGAGCTGATGAAAATCCATCTGATTGGTCTATTATATCTGTTTGGTCTGTTATATCTGATTGGTCTGTTATATCTGTTTGGTCTGTTATATCTGATTGGTTTGTTATATCTGATTGGTCTGTTATATATGTTTGGTCTGTTATATTTGATTGGCCTGTTATATCTGTTTGGTCTGTTATATCTGATTGGTTTGTTATATCTGATTGGTCTGTTATATCTGTTTGGTCAGTTATATCTGTTTGGTATGTTATATCTGATTGGTCTGTTATATCTGTTTGGTCTGTTATATCTGATTGGTCTGTTATATCTGTTTGGTCTGTTATATCTGTTTGGTCTGTTATATTTGATTGGTCTGTTATATCTGTTTTGTATACAACGGATTTTTTCATTGCTTTCTAGTCTATTGTTGATAGACAAAGTGTTTAGTTTTGTTTTGTTTTATTGTTGCTAC
Source organism: Bulinus truncatus (assembly GCA_021962125.1). Taxonomy (NCBI): domain Eukaryota; kingdom Metazoa; phylum Mollusca; class Gastropoda; family Planorbidae; genus Bulinus; species Bulinus truncatus. The sequence continues at coordinate 442,011 of JAGDYQ010000330.1, forward strand.
TACTGTTGTTGTTACTGTTGTTGTTGTTGTTGCTCTTGTTGTTTTTGCTGCTGCTGCTGTTGTTACTGTTGTTGTTGTTGTTGCTGCTGTTGTTACTGTTGTTGATGCTGTTGTTCACGTTGTTGCTGCTGCTGTTGTTACTGTTGATGTTGTTGCTGCTGCTGTTGTTACTGTTAATGTTGTTGCTGCTGCTGTTGTTACTGTTGTTTTAGTTGCTGCTGCTGTTGTTACTGTTGTTGTTGTTGCTGCTGATGTTGTTGTTACTGTTGATATTGTTACTGTTGATGTTGTTACTGTTGATGTTGTTACTGTTGATGTTGTTACTGTTGTTGTTGTTGCTGCTGCTGCTGATGTTGTTACTGTTATTGTTGCTGTTGTTGTTACTGTTGATGTTGTTGCTGCTGCTGATGTTGTTACTGTTATTGTTGCTGCTGTTGTTACTGTTGTTGTTGCTGCTGCTGCTATTGTAGCTGCTGCTGTTGTTTTATTCTAGGAATATTTTACATTTTATATTTTCAGAAATAAGTAACAATGACAATCTTTAATACATTAACTTCACTTACTCAGACTTTGTATCATTACGTTTATAAGATTAGGTGTGGGGGGGGGGTGGGGCGTATGGTTGAGCGGTGTAGATCGCGCGCGTGTCAATCTGGGGATTTCCGGTTCGATCCTCGGTGAAAATAGATGGAATTTTGGAATGTTTTCACATGAAAAGCTGATTGAAACTAACCTCCTTCTTCGGACACCTAGTTTTAAATGGGTACCTGAGTTAAGTTGGGAAAGTAATGGCCGATGAACATTATAACAGATGAATTCTACGTTTCACCTGTCCTGATGGACGAAGTGAGCTTCTTTGTTTACACCACCTCCCCACCCCAAGCCCAACCTGTCTCAATCAAAAAGAGTCTAAATCAAGAACTGCTATAACCAATAGATCGCATTACAAATGCAAAAAAAATCAATATTTCGAAGTTTTGCAATTCTTTTGTCAGCCAAGATTTAAAACCATACAGCACATTTTATTATCATGCACGGGATTGGTCGATGTTTGAAATGCAGCCTCATCGCTATCTGCCACGTGTTAGTAAATAGAGTCAAGATCAATATGACTCCCCCTAATTTTTGAGATAGCTATGGGCGGAAAAAAAAATTTGACTGTGTACTGCTATTAAAGAAACCAATAAATTTTTTGTGGGTAACTTAACGGTGTATCAGTAGACTGAGCGAAACATGTGTGCGCTCTCTTGTAAGTGTGTGCGCTATATTGTAATATTTGTGCCTCTCTTGTAACGTGTGTGCGCTCTCTTGTAAGGTGTGTGCGCTACATTGTAACATGTGTGCCTCTCTTGTAACGTGTGTGCGCACTGTTGTAACGTGTGTGCGCTATTTCTGTAACATTGCTCGCTCTCTTGTAACGTGTGTGCGCTCTTTTGTAACATGTGTGCGCTCTCTTGTACCATGTGTGAGCTCTTTTAACGTGTGTGCGCTATTTCGTAACATGTGTGCGCTCTCTTGTAACTTTTGTGCGCTCTCTTGTAACGTGTGTGCGCACTGTTGTAACGTGTGTGCGCTATTTCTGTAACATTGCTCGATCTCTTGTAACGTGTCTGCGCTCTTTTGTAACATGTGTGCGCTCTCTTGTACCATGTGTGAGCACTTTTAACGTGTGTGCGCTATTTCGTAACATGTGTGCGCTCTCTTGTTACGTGTATGCGCTCTCTTGTATTGTGTGTGCGTGCCATCAATGAGCTGGTTCACTGCAGCATTATGAGACAACAGGCAACTAAATTAGTTGGAACGATTTTACAACACAAAAAAATGAATAAAAATTTGAAACCATTGTAGCCCTATAAAACTGGTGGCAAAAACAATAACCCTAGGTTCCGAAAAACACACGCATCCTAGGACCAACAAAAGCCCCTCCCCTAGGTCCAATAAAAGCCCCTCCCCCTAGGTCCAACAAAAGACCCTCCCCCTAGGTCCAACAAAAGCCCCTCCCCCTAGGTCCAACAAAAGCCCCTCCCCCTAGGTCCAACAAAAAACCCTCCCCCTAGGTCCAACAAAAGCCCCTCCCCATAGGTCCTACAAAAGCCCCTCCCTCTAGGTCCAACAAAAGCCCCTCCCCATAGGTCCAAAAGCCACCCCCCCTAGGTCCAACAAAAGCCCCGTCCCCTAAGGTCCAACAAAAGCCCCTCCCCCTAGGTCCAACAAAAGCCCCTCCCCCCTAGGTCCAACAAAAGCCCCTCCCTCTAGGTCCAACAAAAGCCCCGCACCCTAGGTCCAACAAAAGCCCCTCCCCCTAGGTCCAACAAAAGCCCCTCCCCCTAGGTCCAACAAAAGCCCCTCCCGCTAGGTCCAACAAAAGTCCCTCCCCCTAGGTCCAACAAAAGCCCCTCCCCCTAGGTCCAACAAAAGCCCCTCCCCTAGGTCCAACAAAAGCCCCTCCCCATATGTCTAACCAAAGCCCCTCCCCCCTATAATAAGCATAATGCCAAGGCCACCTCTGTTGTATTGTATAATACAATAAACTGAAAAACTGTATTCAACTTTTCCCCCCAGGTTGTGACATCTGGTTTACAAATTATTGGTCAGAAAATCATCTCCAGCTGAATAGAATTATTTTTTTCAAAACTACAGACTAAAGAACAAACACAAGTTTTCCAGTTGTAAGCAGGTAGGTCTGGTAGCAATCTCTAATCAATGCAGCTAATTATTATTTTAAGTATGTGTGCAATCAAGTCTTTGTTCATTGTTCATCACAGTTCTTTCTATTGACCTAAGGGACCAAGACGTTCTTTTCAATTCAACTTCATGGAGATAGAGATCTCCAATAGATGTGGGCTGTTAGCCTTCTGTAGTTCACATTTAGTTAGCTTCCCTTGTATTCTATTAATGAAAGATAGATAGACAGAAAGAACAGACGGACGGAAGGACAGATAGATAGATAGATAGATAGATAGATAGATAGATAGATAGATAGATAGATAGATAGATAGATAGATAGATAGATAGATAGATAGATAGATAGATAGATAGATAGACAGACAGACAGACAGACAGACAGACAGACAGACAGATAGATAGATAGATAGATAGATAGATAGATAGATAGATAGATAGATAGATAGATAGATAGATAGATAGATAGATAGATAGATAGATAGATAGATAGATAGATAGATAGACAGATAGACAGACAGACAGACAGACAGACAGACAGACAGACAGATAGATAGATAGATAGATAGATAGATAGATAGATAGATAGATAGATAGATAGATAGATAGATAGATAGATAGATAGATAGATAGATAGATAGATAGATAGATAGATAGATAGATAGATAGATAGATAGATCAAACTGTGCTATAGGCACTAAATAAGCCCGTGGCCCCACAAAGTGTCCAGACCAACCGACGACTATCAGATGGCCGTGCTGATGACGTCATTTGGCTTTATATTTTTTTTTTATTATTGTTTGGCTTCTTTAAAAAAATACATTTGATGTCTGTCTAATTTTCTGTAAGACTGATATTTTGTGTTTCTTGTTATCAGTTTGTTAGGTACTAACATTAAACGACTCAACATGACAGTTGCAGTTATTTATATACTAACTTTTGCTATGGGTGAGTTACTTAATTTTTTTTTATTTTTGTATAGTGAATTTTTTTTGTTAATTTTAAAAAAGTTTTAATTATAATCATATACAGTGGAAAGATGCAAATATGTAGATGCATGCATACGTTATTTAATTAAATAAATTTGATGGTGTACTGGTTTTTGACACTTGATATTTAAATGATGTCATCTTCCTAAATAGAATTTTTTTAATGTAGGGAAAGGTAATCTAAACCAAATTTTAAAAGCAAACATTTCATGTTTTTGTCTCCACTTTTGTACAGGGCTTTTTTTGTTTTACGTGAACTATTACAATTTTGGTGTTTCTGGTATTTTTATTGTATTTTAAATTTTTATGAGGGCTAGTCTCATTTTTTTTAATATTTATTTCATAACCTTCACATTTAAATGTATATATTCTCATATAGTAATAATAATTTATATACATTTTTGAAAGATCTAAGGAATAAGTTTCTTTCAACTTTTCGTGCATTTCACTAACACCCAATTTTTAGAACATTTTTTTTTTCCTATACAGTTTGTTTTATATTTTTAAGTTTTAATGAATTAAACTTTGTACTTGTTAGTTGGACTTTATAACCTCATATTAATGTATTAATATGTCTGGTTAAATGTGATCAAAGGTGCACCATAGCAAAGTTCCAACTTGCTAAACTGTATATCGGCACTGTATCTCTAAACTGTATACTGGCACTGTATCTCTAAACTGTATGCCTGCACTGTATCTCTAAACTGTATACCGGCACTGTATCTCTAAACTGTATACCTGCACTGTATCTCTAAACTGTATACCGGCACTGTATCTCTAAACTGTATACCTGCACTGTATCTCTAAACTGTATACCGGCACTGTATCTCTAAACTGTATACCGGCACTGTATCTCTAAACTGTATGCCTTCACTGTATCTCTAAACTGTATACCGGCACTGTATCTCTAGACTGTATACCTGCACTGTATCTCTAAACTGTATGCCTGCACTGTATCTCTAAACTGTATACCGGCACTGTATCTCTAAACTGTATACCTGCACTGTATCTCTAAACTGTATACCGGCACTGTATCTCTAAACTGTATACCGGCACTGTATCTCTAAACTGTATACCGGCACTGTATCTCTAGACTGTATACCTGCACTGTATCTCTAAACTGTATACCGGCACTGTATCTCTAAACTGTATACCGGCACTGTATCTCTAAACTGTATGCCTGCACTGTATCTCTAAACTGTATACCTGCACTGTATCTCTAAACTGTATACCGGCACTGTATCTCTAAACTGTATGCCCCCCCCCCAGCATTTTTTTTCTATATCTAATTAAGCCCCCCCCCCCCCCGTTTTTTTTTTTTTTGCTGGTTGCGCCACTGCATGAACTCAAATTTCAAACTAAACGAGAGCAGATCCTAAATTAACTTCCAAGATTCACAGACAAATACCCTCAAAAAAAAAGGGCGGGATTTCTTGTAGCGCCATGGGGAAAATGTTTAATTTTCAATAAAAATAAGTATCGAACTTTTGAGCTGAGTCATTCAAAATGAACACTTCAACACTGGTGAGTCATGTTCGAAGTAAACACTTTAACACTGGTGGGTTGTGTTCAAAGTAAACACTTTAACACTGGTGGGTTATGTTCGAAGTAAACACTTTAACACTGGTGGGTTATGTTCGAAGTAAACACTTTAACACTGGTGGGTTATGTTCGAAGTATATACTTTAACACTGGTAGGTTATGTTCAAAATAAACACTTCAACACTGGTGGGTTATGTTCAAAATAAACACTTCAACACTGGTGGGTTATGTTCAAAAGAAACACTTCAACACTGGTGGGTTATTTTCTAAATAAACACTTTAACACTGGTGGGTTATGTTCACAATGAACACTTTAACACTGGTGGGTTATGTTCAAAATGAACACTTTAACACTGGTGGGTTATGTTCAAAATGAACACTTCAACACTGGTGGGTTATGTTCGAAGTAAACACTTTAACACTGGTGGGTTATGTTCAAAATGAACGCTTCAACACTGGTGGGTTATGTTCAAAATAAACACTTCAACACTGGTGGGTTATGTTCAAAAGAAACACTTCAACACTGGTGGGTTATTTTCTAAATAAACACTTTAACACTGGTGGGTTATGTTCACAATGAACACTTTAACACTGGTGGGTTATGTTCAAAATGAACACTTTAACACTGGTGGGTTATGTTCAAAATGAACACTTCAACACTGGTGGGTTATGTTCAAAATAAACACTTTAACACTGGTGGGTTATGTTCGAAGTAAACACTTTAACACTGGTGGGTTATGTTCAAAATGAACACTTCAACACTGGTGGGTTATATTCAAAATGAACACTTCAACACTAGTGGGTTATATTCAAAATGAACACTTCAATGTTGGCGGGTTTAAATTTTAAAAAAAAAAGAAAAAAAAAATTAGCCTTAAGTCAAACAATGTTTCTACATTGCAACTTTTTTATTCACAGCTTCAGCCGGACTTATTGACATTGTAAAAAAAATTGGTAAGTCGCTGAATACAAGTTACTAGGTAGACAAGGTGGGGGGAGGGGGAGACACGTCAGCCAGATCCACTTGATGAAGGTTTTTGGGTTCAAGCCTTCGCGTGAATAAAAAAAACTGTAGGCATGGTATATGGGGATTGTGTAACTAGCATGTAATTACTCAACTAATATCAGGTTCTTCATTAACAGTTTTGTAGACTTTGCAACATTTACTGGTAAAGTTAGATGTATTTGGGATCTTGGACAGGTTTGGTAAAGATCCTTGCCAGGTGTTTGACACCTAACTGCAAACCGCACGACCAACCTCTTCTAAAAAGAAAACAAAAATGTACATAAACGAATTTTGGAAGTGCTCCTGCCATGTGTAAAGTCCCTGTAAGGATGAGATGAAACCTCTTAGATCCTATAAGCCACTAATGGGATGATTTTTATGGTGCCCTTCTTTCGTCCCCACCTTAGCCGATAGTGCAACGGGCGTGGAGGCACCACGGGAGAAATAGCTGGGGACTTAAGCCATTATCTGAAATAGCTCTTGGTCCTCAACGGAGCTCGAACCGTGGACCCTCAGGCTGACAGTCGAGCCCTTCACCACACGATCACAAGACCCATGGATCCATCCATTTATATGATTATAAAACTCACAAAACGTATTAGTAATTCGAAAGATTCATCTGAGACTCAGACTCTGCTGTGGTTAAGCCAATTATATGTCGCCCCATGCGGTGCTAGAGCGATTGCCGCATAGAACTACAAGTATTGTAGAACTACAAGTAATGTAGAACTGCAAGTAATGTAGGACTACAAGTAATGTAGAACTGCAAGTAATGTAGAACTGCAAGTAATGTAGCACTACAAGTAATGTAGGACTACAAGTAATGTAGAACTACAAGTAATACTGGCGATAGATAACGGCAAAAGAAATTTTGGAAAAATCGTTTTTATTTTTTGTTATTTTTTTTCGAATTCATTTAATTTACTACATCAATTAAAAAGTCACACAAAAAATGAAATAAAACAGAACCTGAATCATTTGTGGGATTCAACCATTTCGAACGGAATAAGTTTCGTATTTTTGTGTATCACGGCACTGAAAACCCACAATGCCTCCCACTTCCGCAGTTAAAGTGCCGCCTGGGGTGGACCACTCCCCCTCCCCATTTACGCCACTGTGTATGTGTATGTGTGTGTGTGTGTGTGTGTGTGTTTGTGTGTGTGGAAAAACACTTTTTTAATCATAAATATGATTAAAAGACCACATGTTTTTTTTTATTAAAAAAAAACTGATGAATAACACAAAATTTGATTCCGTCATCGAACTATTTTTTTTGTGTCTTAATTTCGGAAAAAGACAAGATGATGATGATCCCTATGCAATAAATAGTTATAATGGATGCCCTATCTGCTCGTGTCCTACAACCACCCCACCACCCAGATGTCCAATGGACACGTGCATGCTAGGGTGCGGCCATGGGCGTGTCATTGACGAAAACGGGTGTGAGACGTGCAGGTGTAGAAGGCCTGGAATGCCATCTAGAATGAGAAATCGCTGTTAGATAGCACATCTCTTTAGAATGTGTGCTTCATTATTGTGCTCTTTTTTTTTTTTGTATTTTGATTTTTGATTAGACATTAGTAAAATTGTCAGGCATACTATTTACATTCATAAAAAGAATAAAATCGCGCGATTATTTTTAAATGTATTTTTTTTTTACGGTTTCATTTTTTCTCAATGTAGATAAAAGAGTACAGAACATAAGTCATTTCTCTGAGCTGAAAATTTTCAATTTTAGATCAATTTAAAAACAGAAAACAGTTTGACTGTTAATTGAATCCAAAAATTGAGAAAAAAATTAAACCGCAATTCAAAAATCTGTTTTTTCTGGTACCATATTAAAGGACAAATTGGTGTCAAGTTCAAAAGATGAGTTGTTATAAAGAAAAGATGTCTTAAGCGATATGGGTCGAGACTATAATTTAAAGAGAAATTCAAGTAACTGGTTTATTTTTAGTTTAGGAAAAGGTTGTCACTGAATCCAAAGAAAGTGTAATATTGTTTATAAATCTCACAGAATGTTGATAAAAATTAAAAAAAAAAAATAAAATAATTTTTTGTTGTCTCCAAACTTTTTTCCTCTTTTGCTTTTTGTGTTAATTTTACATTTTTGTAAAAAAAAAATAATATCAGATCTAGTGTGGATGATGAGGTCACAGACCCTCAAATATCAGAGCTACTCCCTCCCCCCATCCCATCTCAGGTTCCTATTATCCCCACCCCCTAAAAGGATCAACACGACTTGTGGTCAGCAGAACCTGATCAAAATAACCACGTGCTTAAGACTTCTCACCTTCGGCCACTGACCGACAACAACGTCCCCTTCTACTCCCCGCCCACCTCATTCAGGGGCGAGAATTCGATCGAAACAGAAGAGTTGGCTTTTTGATTTGGGGTTTGAAGTTATGAGTAAATGTAATTTTGGTTGTGGGGAAACAGACGCGAGTAATTTTTAATACAATTCTTTGGATTTATATTTCATATTAACCAGTGTTTGGGTTATCAGAATGTGACTGTATTTTGTTTGATCAGAGTGAGTTATATATATATATATATATATATATATATATATATATATATATATATATATATATACATATTGCTATAATTCTCTCATTGCCCTCGGTAGTATCTGGGAATTCCCTATATCAGCGCACCGTAGGATTTAGATTTGAAAGCTGTGGCGGTATGAGCATGATGGCGTAGTAATAGCAGAAAGAGAGATAGAGTAATGAAGCTGGCAAGAACAGTGGCCATTATAATTGTTTATTGTTTGTAATCATTAAATGCTCTTTTGTTGAACCCACGCTTTGTGCGTTCAGTTATTGAACAGTGAGAGCATTTAACAATATATATATATATATATATATATATATATATATATATATATATATATATACAGGCTGTACCCGGCCTGCATTGCCGTGGCTAAGCCATATGTAATGTAATATTTAAAACTATAAACAGAGGAAGATTATTTGACATGTTACTACGCCCGTTTCAAAATGTGTCATGTTTATTAATACACTGATTTTGGCTATACTTGCGGAGTTGTGATCATTAGCGTGAATCCTGTTTACATGTTTGTTAAAAAAAAAATACTGACGAAATAATAGTTTGCAAACTAAAGTCTGTTAATTAAAACAAAATACTGACGAACTATTAGTTTGCACACGGCGGATTGGTTTATTTTTAAACAAATACTGACAATATATTTGAATTACCTCTTGTGGTTTAAAAAAGTAAAGTGCAGTCAAGAAATAATTTTACCACACCGATCGATCAAATATTATTTTTAAATATTATAGATGTGATCTATACAATGTACACTCTACATACATTATATACAGTGGATTCCGCTTAATTGGGACACCGCTTAATTGGGACAGCCGCTTATTTGGGACAAATCTCAAAGAAACCAAACCAAGAAGCCAATAGTAAATTTGTATGTTTAATTGGGACAGCCGCTTAATCTGGACAAAAAGCCTCGGTCCCGATGTGTCCCAATTAAGCGGAATCGACTGTATATATATAAACACGCCGGGTAATTTACTGCAATTAAAGGTGTACATTTCAAGGCAATAGGTGAAGAACTTTCAGAGTTAATAGCTAAGGAGTGATTCCTATTTACATTTTTATTTTTATAGAAGATATATATAAATGACTTTATTGTATGTGATTAGAATGAGTTATATATATATATATATATATATATATATATATATATATATATATGACTGTATTGTGTGTGATATATAGTGAAATATAGTCTTTTTGTTTGTTCTTTTGCTCTTTTTTTATGCGGCATTTTTGCTGAACGTATCCCGCGCCTTTGAAAAACATTTCAGTATTTATAAAACATTTTTTTTTTCAAATTATAACTTTAATAAAATTATCATTTATATTTTAAAAAAATGAACCGTAAAGAAATCATGACTAAAAATATAAACGTGGGTGTCCATGTAGGCTAAATAGATTATTTATTTAATTATTGCTTCTTATCTACTAATGTAATTGTAAAGACAATTTTAGTTCAGTACATTGTAATCAGCTGAGCTTTAATCTTTTGTAACGATTACTTTTCAGTGCAATTTCATTTAGGTTTTTTTTTTTAAAAAAAAGGTTTCATATATATATATATATATATATGTATATATATATATATATATATACATAGAGAGAGAGAGAGAGAGGGGGAGGGAGGGAGAGAGAGGGAGGGAGGGAGAGAGAGATAAAGAGAGAGAGAGAGATAAAGAGAGAGAGAGAGAGAGAGAGAGGGGGGGGGCAGGGTGGAGAGAGAGGAAAGGAGAGTAGGGAGGGAGGGAGAGAGGGGGAGAGGAGGGAAGGGGATGGACGGGGGAGAAAAGGATGGGGAGAGAGGGCGATGGGAGAGGGAGCAGGGGGAGAGGGAGCAGGGGGAGAAGGAGAGTGAAAGGAAGGGAGGGAGAGAGGGGGTAGGGAGAGAGAGAGGGGAGGTAGGGAGAGAGAGGGTGGGAGAGTGGGAGGGAGAGAGATAAAGAGTGAGGGGACAGGGAGGGAGATAGAGGAAATGAGGGAGGGAGGAAGGGAGAGAGAGGGGGAGGGAGAGAGCTGGAAAAGGGAGGGAGGGAAAAAGGAGGGAGAGAGAGGGGAGGGAAGGAGAGAGGGAGAGGATGGGAGAAATGGGAGGAAGAGATAAAGAGAGAGAGGGGGCAGGGAGGGAGAGAGAGGGAAGGAGGAGGGAGGAGGATGGACGGGGAGAGAGAGGGAGATGGGAGAGGGACGGAGAGAGATGGGAGACGGAGGGAGAGGGAGGGAGGGAGAAAGGGAGGGAGGGGAAGTGAGAGAGGGGAAGGGAGGGAGGGAGAGAGAGAGGAAGGGAGAGAGGGGGTAGGGAGAAAACAGAAGGTAAACAGAAAACCTTATTTTAAACCCGGGCAAAGCCGGGTACTTGCAACTAGTATATATATAAACACGCCGGGTAATTTACTGCAATTGAGGGTGTACATTTCAAGGCAATAGGTGAAGAACTTTCAGAGTTAAAAGCTAAGGAGTGATTCCTATTTACATTTTTATTTTTATAGAAGATATATTTAAATGACTTTATTGTATGTGATTAGAATGAGTTATATATATATATATATATATATATATATATATATATATATATATATATGACTGTATGGTGTGTGAAATATAGTGAAATATAGTCTTTTTGTTTGTTTGTTTTTTCGCTATTCGGCATTTTTGCTGAACGTATCCCGCGCAATTGAAAAACATTTCAGTATTTATAAAACATTTTTTTTTCAAATTATAACTTTAAAAAAATTATTATTTATATTAAAAAAATGAACCGTAAAGAAATCATGTCTAAAAATATAACCGTGGGTGACCATGTAGGCTAATAGATTATTTATTTAAGCAATCTTTTTATTGCTTCTTATCTACTAATGTAATTGTAAAGACATTTTTAGTTCAGTACATTGTAATCAGCTGAGCTTTAATCTTTTGTAACGATTCAGTGCATATTCATTTTGTTTTTTTTTTTAAAAAAGGTTTCACATATATATATATATATATAATTTGGCAAATCTATAGAAGACAAAAGATACCAAACTAAGATAAGAACAACTTGAGATAATTTATCTCTAAATTTGAAATAAAAAAACAGAACATTCATTAAATGAGCCACAGACCAAATTATTTACAGTTTAGCCACCAGAAGCGTTAAATTAGTTGTTGTTTATATATATTTTTTTAGATATAAAGTGAATTAGAAAAAAAATGAAATTCTGCGTTGTATTACTACTGATATTCTCTGTAGGTGAGTACATTTTGATCAAGTAAGGGTTAAAGATTTTTAAATTCGAAAACTTGACGATTAAAAATAAAAGTAACTTGAGGGGGGAAAAAGTCATATTAGTTAATCAAGTTACAATAGGCAGGGCCGGCTTTTTTAAAATAACAACTATAACTATTAATCAGATCATTATGTTAAATGTAAATTGCGGGGCCCCTGACAGGCGCGGGGCAAAATTTAGAGCAAAAGGTCAAATCGGCTTAAAGCCAGCCCTGAATATAGGTATAATCCTGTCAAATCTAATGTTGTATAATCAATATGTCCCACAGACGCATTCCTGTCAAATTTAATGTTGTATAACTAGTTTGCCCCATAAACGCATTCTTGTCACATCTAATGTTGTATAAACAACCCCCATAAACGTATTCCTGTCAAATCTAATGTTATATAATCAGCAAGCCCCATTGATATAGTAATGTCAAATAGATGATGTATAATCTACACATCATGAATTATGCCTCAGTGAAGTTGATACAGTAATATCAAGAGTCTATTTCATCCGTTCGTTGGGTTATAGAAGAATTAAGTAGTCCCTCTAGGACTTCTCCCCACGGGGCGCCCTGCCAGTTCACATTCCTGTCAAATATGATAATGCGATATAATTATCTACACATATATTATTACGTTTGTATAGATACATACATCGTATAGCAATCATTCCAGTATGATAGACAACATAATAAAAAAATTGGAATTCACTCAGTAAACGAAAGTAAAAAAAAAAGAAAATAACCAAATAAATAAAATACAAATAAATCGTCAAGAAATTCAAATATTTATATATATGAAATTAATCAACGGAAGACGGTGTGAATTTTAAAGACTATTTTAGTGTTTAGAAAACAAATAGTCCAACTGTGACCTTCTATTCTCAGCCTCTGCTGCCGTGATAGACCTGAGTCTCAAGAGGCAGCTGTGTGAGGACCGCTGCACACCTGGGGTGATAGAGACTGGTTGCCACTGGAATCAGATCTGTGTATCCAATGGATGCGGCCACTCGTGTCACTACATCCTGCGTGAGTAGCCAGCTCCTGGACATTAGCGAATATTACATGACACTCACACACAAACAATCACACACACACACACACACACACACACATATATATATATATATATATATATATATATATATATATATATTCATGACTCACCCATAACATTAATTATACATGCCATATACCTGCTATACATTTGACTACGTCACATCATATGCATGTATTACACACATTCACTTATTACACATAAACTTATTAACAGTACAATGAACCATTTCATGACATCGTCATTCCATAATAATGACAAAACATGCCATATATATATATATATATATATATATATATATATATATATATATATGAAACACATGACAAACTCGTGGTTATCATATAACAAACATACACATAAACACTTGTATGACTCTGACATACGACAAGGAAATTACTGCCATCTTTAAATCGACAATGTTTTAATCCTTTTTCCTCAACTCTGCAGCTAGAAAACGCGCCCTGTCCCTGTGTTTGGGCGCCATGTGCAACGTATTTTGTCCGTATGGCAATCAAGTGTCAGCAGACGGCTGCCCAATGTGTGCCTGTAAACCTGGACCAATCGATATTCTGTAAACCGATTGACCAAGTCAAGTTCTAAATGAATTAAAATGTTTACGTTTTAAATTTCAGCCATGTATTAGTGTTGTTTGTATTGTTCTTTTATATTTTATTTCTTGCAAAGTCCCTGATTTATGCGTCCTTATAAACAGGGCCGTCTTAAAGCCAAATTGACCGATTGCTCCAAATTGAACCCCCACCTGGCAGGCAGGCCCTTAGCGTGCGGGGGGGCAGTGGGGCCGGGCCCCCCCCCAGCGTTTTGTCTGGCCCCCTCTGCTTGTTTGCTCTACTTAGTAAAATGTATTACCTGGCCCCCCTGTTATTGCCTGGCCCCTGCTGTAGAATGCCTGGCCCCTGCTGTAGAATTTTCACGCTACGGGACTTCTGGCAGGTGCCCGGAAATTTACATTTAGCATTTCACTATCAGTCGTGGCTCTTGTCACAGACTAGAAAAAAGGGCCTCGCAAGCATCCATTAAATTGAGCCCCGCGATTCGTGAGGCCGGCCCTGCCTATAAATCTCTAGTGGAATGTTTTCATAGTCCCCAACATATCCGATAGTCACATGACCATGTCGCCCAGACGATAGACATAGGTAGGTGGTTGGATACGGTCGGAATCGAAAATTGATTTAAAACGAATTGCTGCGAAATATTTCACATTTATTTGGATGGTAATAACTGAGTCTTTGTCAGTGCTGTACAATTCAAATTAATTTATGCACAGCTGCAAGTGGGACAGCCATCGGCGCTATTCTTAAAGCCGTCAGGACAAAAATTTGCACACATGAACAATGGGCAAGATACTAGTAGACCTGGTCGACAATCGCAGGTCTGGCATCCATTTTCATCAAACACGTAGCCGTCAGGGCACACCATGCATCTGACCAATGGACACGGTTCTCTTTTGACTGGATGATACAAGCAAAAAAGACAAACAATGAAAAACAGATTAAAATTACGTCATCAAATCAAGTGTTCTGGCATGTTTTGAAGATTTTTTTAATGTAGTACTTTGTTTACCATAGTGCAGCTATCACTCAATTAGTTGCTGTTGTTTATTCAATTCTTTTGCTACTATTTTTTTATTATCTCTTGACTAAATTTTGTAAAATTATCTCTGGTGAGGGCTCTTCATTGTGCATGATATAAAACCACGGAAAGCCACTCTGATTTTCCCAGTGAGTGGTCACCCCTGGTTTAAATAATATCCAGAGTTGGGAAGCTAGAAACACAACTTAATTTATTTTCTGTAATGATAGTTCGAGCATTAACAGTGTATATCTCTCGATCCTGTATCTAAACAGTCACCTCTTTTTTGTGACGGATGTGTAGGACCCCTTCTAGGACCCCACCATGAAAACCAAGCTTGGAGCGGCCTTTGCAGGCAACACCTGGGGGACTTGAGCCAGTCACCTGCATCCCATTCTTCGGTGTCTGCCCCTTCCGCCTTCGACCTGTCCATCCTCCCCATCTAGGGTCATATATGTCATCCAAAATGCTCCTGCCCAGGCCCACCGGCAGAAATTTCGGGCCCCTGGGCAGAGCTGTCACTCCCACGCCCCCCCCCACCCGTGCTGATAATAATATTTTCAAAAGTTGATTGGCCAGCTCAGTCCGGGCCCTAAAACACGCCGGGTCCCTGGGCATTTGCCCCCCCACCCTCTCGGCGGCACTGATCTTGCCCACAAAATGAACGAGAGTCGTGTCCAAGAACTCACCTAGAGGGATGACACAGTGATCCCCGCAGTTCGTGGACACACAGACCTGGTTAAAATGACAACCGGCATTGGTAGCAGTGTCACACTGGTTCCCACACAGTAACCTCTTGAGGCCACTTTCAAAAGCACCAGCTGAAGCTGTAAACAATAAGTAAATCATAGAACCTTTCAAAAACAGTGTTATGGACTTCAGCTGAAGCTGGGAAATATGGAACAATACAACCTTTTTTAATAACTCCAGCTGAAGCTGTGAAGACCTACATTGAAGAATATATAGTTTTACCGGGTGTTGGTTTGTCTTCTGGTAGCGAGGGATGGATTCAGAAATGGTTTTAAAATACATATTTTACTTACTAAAAGAAATGTGTGTTGTTTACATTCAAACATTGGTGAAATAATATTGTTTAATTAAAGTCTAATTTAAGGTATGAATACACCAAGACGAAATTCCGGTATCTAAGGGCATTGCGAATTCCGTCTCTGTTTCGCTGCAATGATATTCTAATGAGAACATGTACACCGGTCAGGAATTCCGTTGCGGAACAGCGAAAGTTTTCAGTTTCGCTGCTCGCAGAGTTTTTTCCGGAGAGCTACATTTTCCGTCATGATAAACAAACAAAATGGCTGCTTAGAAACGTCGATTCGAATAGAAAAAATGATTCACATTAGTGTATATTCATTAAAAACAACAACAACAAAGTGAATTTTGACAGAAAAACATGAATTACTATAATTTTTGGCCGGCAACAGTCTTTGTATATGAATTTCTGAAAGGAAAATATACATCGTCTATCTATATATTCTACAAATGAAATTTCTTTCGATCGAAGCGCTGTCTGAAAACATAAATGCTATTAAATAAATGTTTGGCTGATCATTAAAATAAAACAAAAAAAAAAAATGAACAGCTACCGATCGAAAAAAAAAGTTAAAAAAAACAACAGTTTTCCATTTCCAGTTAGACAATTTATTTGTAATAAGAACAAAAAGGCACACGGGATGCAGTATTGTATTTTCTGCTTTTCAAAGTATCGTTTTTTTTTCACTAGCAGGAAAAAGTGCGAAGTAATCATTGAAAAATCTTGTTTCCCGTGAGTTGTTTCGGCGCTCACCGTTTCGTCCCGGTGTATCTACAAGAGTTTCGCTAAGTTGAGACTTCCGCGCGGAAGGTTCCGCGCGAAAGTGTTTCGTCTTGGTGGATTCAGAACTTTATACAATATTGAAAGGTCATTTCAATTAAAAAAGAATGATGCATACTTTGAAGAAAACATCGACTTACTTAGAAATTAATTATGTAAGTGATTTTTGTTAATTTAATTTGTTGCCACTCTTCTTTATTATCATATATATATATATATATATATATATATATATATATATATATATATATATACACACAAAGCATGTGTGAGACTCATTCAGTGTGTACACTGATTATACGCTCTCTTAATGCCAACTGAAAACCTTTAAAAAAATATTTCCTTCAATTCTCTATGGAAATTATCCTGTGTTAAAGAAATGCAAGAAAATAAAGTACAAATAGAGGATCTCAATAGAATTTTCATTGTATCATATTTAATGATGTAAATCTAGCGCTGAAAATTAGAAAGAACACTTACGTGAAGTGGAGCATACTGGATAGACAATATATTAGACACAATTATTCGTCAAATGACGTAATCGAATATATATTTTTTTTATTAACTTCATTGCAAAAGAGCGGAGGTTTGTACTTTGGAGATCATTGATTTTATCGTTTAGTTTCTTTTTCTCGCATTATTCTTTATTATTAGTTGCGACTGTTCATTACTTGTTGTTTTGTAATCTATTTCTTAAGTGTTTTCGCGAGTAGTTCCAGGCTGTTCGACTTGTTGACTTACATCACATTGAACTCAAGCGCTGCAACAGACATTTGTAACACTAACAGCCAGGCCCGTAGCGTGCTTGTTTTCTCTAATTAGTAACATTTATTTCCTTTCCCACCCCCACCCCCACACCCGCTATTGGCCTGGCCCCTGCTGTGTGTGACGTCCCTGTCAGGATGAGATGAAATCTCTTAGATCCTATAAACCACAAATGGGACGGTTGTTATGGTGCCCTTCTCTCATCCCCATCGTAGCCGATAGTGCATTGGCCATGGAGGCACCATAGGAGATATAGCGGGAACGGCCCCTGCTGTAGAATTTTCACGCTACGGGGCTGCAAACAGCTCTCCGTGATTATGCATGTGCATGTGATTATTGACAGCCATGTATTTTCTTTTCATCGTATTGAGTTTCTTGATTACATTATAATGATAGTGTAATTTTAGAATTCACTTTAAATGCTGTTATTTTTTTGTTATAACAATGGCAATGTTTGAAGTAATTATAACAGAAAGAAAAATTTGAAATAATAATAAGTAAATAAAAATGCACCATAATAACTCACCTAATGCAAAAGTTAGGAAACAAACAACGGCTAATTTCATGTTGACCTTAACTTTATCTAGAACTAGAAAAAAATCCCAAGGGTCGGAGAGTATTTAATATATATTCCAGTGAATCCTTGGTCTAGTTAGATAAAAAAAAAAGGAATCTAACTTGGCTGCCAATTAAGATTTTTTTTTTAATCAAATCTCGTTATTTTTTAAGTAATCTAGATAAAAGAAAATCATATATATAAATTTTAATTCTAAATAAAAAAAAATTGTGTCATTTGTATGTAAATTCTTTATTATTTTCTATATGTTCATTTAAACTAGATATTTTTCATCTATTTTCTTGAAAATTCTCGGGGAGATAGTTGACAGCACAGGCCTGTGACTCAAAAGACGGTGTATAGGCGACTTGGTCGAAGTCAACACACCATCAAAACTTTTTAGAGCATTTTCTAAAAAAAATGCTCTATTGTCCCCGTTTTGTCTGTCCGTCTGTCCGTGTACACCCTAGATCTCAACAACCATAAGTCCTAGACCCATGATGTATATATCATTTTGTAGGTCTTGGCCTGCCAAGAAATGACTTTTTTTTTCATTTCGCGATCTGACCTCTCAGGGCCGTAAAAGGGGCCTTAGTACCGTTTTTTACTCTATAAGCTATATTAATAAAGGAGCGCTATATCTCAGCAACTATAAGTCCTAGACCCATGATGTATACATCATTTTGTAGGTCTTGACCTGCCATGTGTACATCAAAAGTTCATTTCGCGATAGGAACTCTGAGGGCCGGGCTTCAGGGCTCCTAAGGGGCTTATATATTATATATACACCTTGTACGTTCAATAACCCGTTCATTTGGTGCGAAATACTGCAGCACGTAGTTTCACCAAGATTTATTAAGAAACTCATCAAATGAAATAGTAAGCTTGTGTTCTGAGTTTAATTGAAAGTATCAGAGCTATGCAACAATTGACGGAGTTTTCGGACGATTAAATGACTATAATTTCGAATGTTTTCAATTATGAGTCCTATTTCAGTAACCACAAACCACTTGTAGTTAGATTTAAGAGACAATAATTTTTTTTCAAATATAAAGAAACGTCTTTATAATTTATTTTTTACAGATATATGCATTACACAATTGAATTTATAAACATTTCCAAAATTTACAAATATTTACTGAAAGATAGCATACGTACTGATACATAACATGAAAATGCGCTAACACGTCCTGTGTCCAGAATGGAACAGGCTTAATTGCTTGTTTTACCTTATACCAAATGTTGATCTTTATATTCGGACCATTTATACTTACACTTGTTCTATACTTGCTTACTTTGCCACCCATCTCCCCCCCCCCCCCCCCATGTCTCGGGTCAGTGGCGTAACCTGATTTAGTGACGCCATGGGAGAACTCTGAAAATGTTTGATTCACGATGACATAAAACATTAAAATATTTCACAGTCAATTAGTGAACAACTTGGAGACTCACTATGCAGTTATGTGACTTACAACTTGGAGACTCACTATGCAGTTATGTGACTCACAACTTTGAGGCTCACTATGCAGTTATGAGACTTACAACTTGGAGACTCACTCTGCAGTTATGTGACTCACAACTTTGAGGCTCACTATGCAGTTATGAGACTTAAAACTTGGAGACTCACTCTGCAGTTATGTTACTCACAACTTTGAGGCTCACTATGCAGTTAAGTGACTCACAACTTGGAGTCTCACTATGCAGTTATGAGACTTACAACTTGGAGACTCACTCTGCAGTTATGTGACTCACAACTTTGAGGCTCACTATGCAGTTATGTGACTCACAACTTGGAGGCTCACTATGCAGTTATGAGACTTAAAACTTTTCTTTAAGACATCTACAGAGGCTGACACTAGGATTGTTCAAACAATATATATTTTGTTCAGTTTCTAATCGAAACTGTTGTTTTTATGTAATACTAGTAATAGCAAAAGTTATTTAATGGGGATTTTTATTTTATGCTTCTACTAAATACACGTTTTACTTGTTTACTGGAGTCGTACTAATAGACACAGAGACACAAATATTACTGGAGTCGTTCTAATAGACACAGAGACTTACTTGGTTTTTTTTTCTCGCTTTAGAAAAAAAAAATAGCCGGTTAAGGCCGTGATGTCTCCATATAAATAAACTAAATATTGTAAACCTTTAAATGCTTAATACAAGGTACTTCTTCTTTACGAAGAGCAGTACCCCATCTCTGGTACTCACCTACTGCTAGTGCTATTACCGACAACAGAATCAACTTCATTGCTGTTGTTACTAACTTCAAAGTTGTCCAATAGAACTGTTGAACCGTATACCTAATGTAATGTTCACTGGTACAATACTAAAAGGTCTTATAAACACATCTAATCACAGCGGTGCTCAACTGACACAACAAAGTTACACATTAATATTTAATATGCATGATTGATAGTTGACTATAACGAAGTGGGTATAGAGGAGAAACTATGAGAATCACCGCAGAAAGCATAAGCGAACATTTCAATTGTATTTTTTTTAATTGAGCAGATAAGAGGAAAATCGAGTTCAATTTTTTTTTAAAATCTAAAATTGGTCTTATCACCAAGTCTGCTCTCATTGGACAGCGTGTAAATAAAATCTGTAATAATGTATAATTTAAAATTAGTAATAATGTCTTGAACAACATATAAATGACATATGTAATAATGTATAGTTTAACATTAGTAATAATGTATTGAACAACATATAAATGACATATGTAATAATGTATAGTACAACATATAAATAAAATCTGTAATAATAATGTATTGAACAACATGTAAATAAAATCTGTAATAATGTATAGTTCAACGTGTAAATAACATATGTAATAATGTATAGTTCAACGTGTAAATAACATCTGTAATAATGTATTAAACTAATGCGCTAATCAACAATGTGTCCGATTCCATGTATGAAAAATAGTTTGTTGTTTTTTTTTTTTGTACCAGTACTTTACCACACTAGTTACGAGACTTGGTGTAGATGACACTCTGAGGCATACATACCTGGCGCATTTCACAGGGTTTAAGCTCAGGCGAAGGCAGCACTTATATCTTGCACACTGTCTCCATGGACATTGCAGGTTGTAGGTTTCAGTAAGGTCAAGAGAGTGCATTAAAACCGGCACAACAGTGAATATCTGGTTCAATATGCAATCAATAGATCAAAACCATTCTTTTGAATAGACAGACTTAAATGACTGCCTGGTTGTTAATGATCTTTCTGTCTGAACAATTTATGTCGAATATTATCATAGGTGTTTAAGGTCGCTTGGGGGCCCCCTCACACAGAAGAAAAAAATGTGAGCCCATTGAAAAAAAAGATAGTTATGGCAGTTAATAGCGTTCGGTGGTGACCCAAACCTGTCACTCCTTTTCCTTGTCGAAATTTAGGCTGCTCAAGTGGAGAAAATGCCACTCCCTTTTTCTGGTTGCAAAGTGAAGCCAGAGACGGACCGCCCTTCCGCCCTCCCCCCTATTACGCCCACTGGGAAGAGAAAATAATAAAACAAGTGTAAAGTATGTGTTGAGCTGGGCCCTTCCAATGTCGGGGCTCTGAGAATGCCCCCACCCCCCCCACCCCCAACCCAGTTAAATACTCCTCTTCTTATTCTAACATGGAGATGTAAAATTAACTTAGCATAACTAAGTACTATACCTGCATGGCGATAAGATAATTTTAAAACATATCAGACAGGCATAATAACTAACAGGGCCTGACTTGAGCCGGCAGGATGTAACTTTCAATTCGGGTGTTTGAACCGGGCCCTGCGTATCGTTCATTCACATCAACGTTTAGAATTAATGAATATCGGTTACTAGCGATGTACCCGGCGTTCAGTGCCGTAACGAGCCCGGGGCACAATACCTTTTTAATACCTTATTAGCACCCCCAGCCCCCCCCCCCATTCGCAAACCATGTAATATATTATATGTAAAATATACCATTTGGTGCCCCTTTTGTGAGTAGAGCCCGGGGCATGATGCCCGCCTTTCCCATCACTGGCTACGCCTCTGCCTGCATTGCCCGGTTAGTCGGAGTTCTAATAATACTTGAAACATGGTAATATCACAACATACCCGCAATTATTATGCAAATTGTTTTGCGATGCACTAATAAAAATGATCAATTTGGTGTCTAAACTGGATAACATTGATGCGAAATCATTAATACATGTACTATGATTTGGAACGTTGATAGATGTAAAGTATCAATAATATTTATCAAGATAATAATTGTCCCTATTTGTTGGAATTACCATTATGATTATAAAACATCTAAATGTCAACCATCGAATATTATATTATACCTGTCAATATTCATTAGTTATTCAGTTTAATTTGTTATAACAATAATATTAATTGTATTTCTCAATAGTTTTAAAAGCTGCTATGTGTCTGCTGATATATATATTATGTCATCTGTTGGAGTTAGCACCCTTTGTGGTGGCCTTGATATTGTTTGGTAGCTTGCGACGGGCCTTGATATGGTTTATTAATGTAATCGAAAATTCCCCGTGTTCAGGGTTCGCTGGCA
>JAGDYQ010000330.1:464902-614963 GCA_021962125.1 Bulinus truncatus
TGTTTCGTGTTCACCAGCTGCTTCGGCCGCCATCATTGGCATCTGTGCTGAGATGTGCCTGAACGGATGTCCGTCTGGATACGAATGTAGGTCAAACGGATGTGGTCACACCTGTCAGCCTGTCCTTGGTGAGTATGATTTGACATTTTGTTTTTGTAGCATAGATAGATAGATCGATAGATAGATAGATAGATAGATAGATAGATAGATAGATAGATAGATAGATAGATAGATAGATTGAATGGCATATGATACATAGGATATACATGTAGGTTGATATGTGGATAGATAATAGAATACTCTCATTCAAATTCTCATCACAGTGTTCTAAAGATTGTCTCTGTTTATTTACAGCCAAACGTGCTTGTCTTGGTGCCATCTGTGCTGTGTATTGCCCATATGGACACAAAGTCTCACCCGACGGCTGTTACCTTTGTGGCTGTAATCCAAACCCATTGTTAGAGGCGCTGGCTACATTTTAAAGTGTCACATGTAATAAATAAGTGAAAATGATTTCATAAAAAGTAGATTTTTTTTAGTTGTGTATTAGACATTTTTTTTAAATTTATTATAAATAATCACAATGGCACAAACTGTCTGTGTTTGTTCATTGATGTGCTATACTTGAACATTAATGAACATATCATGTCACGTGAACATTTGTACTTATTAAAAATAAATAAGAGAGGACTGGTGGTAGGCCGTTGTAGACTGCTCAAATCTAAACAACATGGGGGGGCCCAGAATTTGTATCAGCTCCTGGTCACGTTTTTTAAGGTCCTTAAATCGAAGCAGAGTAGGGGCCCCATGCACAGCAGACAATATCGGGGCCCTCTTAAAAAAAAGTAAAGGACTGTGAAAAATAAAAGCTACGAGAATAAAATAAGGGTTTTGTTGGGGCAACAAAGCGTTCAGCCCCAGGCGCCTGCTTCTAGATCCGCCTCTGCACTTTAAGTAGGTACATACAATGTGCCACTCACATAATCCTTCAATCCGCCGGGATATTGAAATCCTTGGGGCACCGAATATTAATTTTAACCAAATTAATTAATTAGAAACAGTTAGAAACATTATAAAACAACATGTCTGTTGGTGAAACAGTTAGAAACATTATAAAACAACATATCTGTTGTTTTTTTCCAAAACTCTGGATGACACTGTTTCACTTACAAAAGAAATTATCTTAAGTCTTATCAGTTTTTTAAATTAATTTTGTTTACACACAAACTAAAGCAAAATACGTTTGTTTATTATTTACTTCATTAAAGAAAGAAAAAAGAAGAAAAAGAACAGTTGTAGATCAAGATGATTCTATATGGACGAACTTTTTTGACATGGAGACGTAAATACTTAAAGTCAATTAAAACAAAAAGCAATCAAAATAGAATAAAACGATTATTTCAATTGTAATAAATCTAATGATATAATACCGATTTGGGTTGTGCGTCAAATCGAAAGTAAAGAATTAATACAACAGTATTCCAGTTTAAAATACAATCATGAAAAAATCGGATCTGCCCGAAACCAAAAACAACCTAGCCTACCGATCACGCCTTAGGGGATATAACTCTATGCAAAGGTTTGCAGGGTAAAGCTAGTATGTATATAATATTATACTTTATCTCTTTATTCAATTCTATTACATCTTTTTTGTAAAGAACTACAGCAAAATTCATAAGTTTTACTTAAATAGAAAAAAAAATTTAAGGCCAAAAGGTCAATAAAAATGGACTCAAAATTGACAGGAATCTGTCAGCAAAATAAAAGATGGAAAAAGAAACCTACAAGCGCAAGAATGTCAACAAAAGTTAACGTTTATTGTGTTAACTTAGGCTAATGTAAACAAATTTGTATTTATTTTTGTCAAACGGGTAATGTCGAAACGGTCGTTCTGTGATAAACGGCATCAGTTTGTCCAATCATTCAGCTTCAATGCTTGTATTTTTAAAGTGGATGGGTGCCACTTAAAAATTGATGTCATGTAGTTACAAATATATAATTATAAGCTTTTAATTAGTTTCACTTGTGTGTAGCCCTGGGGTAGGGAAGGGGGAGGGTCCTCAAATCTTGTAACTCAATTTTTTTTACTTTTCTATTTTGGTGAGAAGGCACGCTTGTAGATTCTATATTCTAGATTAATCTAGATTCTATATCTGTTTCTATAACCTCGGCATATGAAGGGGTTGTTTGGTTAGCACAACGCCCAGCCGCCTTTACTTCCCCATTTAAAGCTGGGTGTACTTGTGGGACGACTTTGAAAAGAATTTCACCTGGAAAAATTCCCATGGGTTCTCACCGAGGATCGAACCCAGGACTCTCAGGTCGACAATCGAGTATCTACACCACTCGGCCATCCGTCATAATGTACAAAAATCTCCTTGAGATTATCAAGTTAAATCACATTTAGCTATAGTAGATAACAAAAATAATTCTTCTTTTCTCTCTATCCCTTCCATTCCCTCCTGACAAAAAAAAAATAATAATATCCGTAGAGAAAGTCTTACGTTCATTCCAATTGTATTCACTGTGGTGTCTGCTTCATACAACGACAGAACCACTGACTTAACTTTATAATACAACACCTGGATGTAGTCGGCTCAATATCATATTTTTTTTGTTGGCTAACTCCCTGGACTATTCACAAAGGTAAGTATATTTAGGTCAGTAAACAGTTGCTTATCAGTTTCAACCATTTAATGACCAATGACATCCGACTGACGTCCATTGTTATCTTACTGTTGTCTTATCTACACATCAGGACTAGATTTGGGAAAACACACAAGTAAATCACATAAATTAGAATTATTGGACGGTTCGTCCGCGAATTCAATTGCTTTAAAAATATCTTTAAAAATTGCAATCTGCTGCTTCGTCATGAAGGTTATCTGCTTCGCATTGATTGGAATTCTTATATCAGGTTGGTATTAACTTATTAAGATTAGTATGTTATTATGTACTATATTATCAGTCTCGGTCTCAGCCCTTCTTTCAAGCATAGTTGACTAGGGGAAACCGAACACATGTAAGATGTAAGGGGGATCTTATTGACTCATGAAATGCATTGTTTTACCTGGGACGGATGGTCGTGCGGTAAAGCGCTCGACTGTCGACTGAAGGTACCTGGTTCGATCTCCGGTGAGGACCAAGTACATTTTTCAGGTCTTGGCTCAAGTTCCCAATATATCTCCCGTGGTGCCTCCATGGCTATCGGCTATGGTGGGGATGAAAGAAGGGCACCATAACAACCGTCGCATTAGTGGTTCATAGGATCTAAGAGGTTTAATCTCATCCTTACAGGGACTTCACACACCTGCAACAAAGCAAAGCTTCTTTCTTTTTGAAGAAGAAGAAGGAGAGGGGGTGGGGTGGAAAGGGTAGCACACTAGGTGTCATAGTCTGTCAGGAGCTCTAAATTTTCATGCTGCGGCCCTGCTACGATTATGTTGTTTTTTTTTAAACGCAAAAGAGATGTAACCCTCGTTGTAAACATGATATGATCTGTTTATTTCAGTGGTCTCCCCTGCCCAGTTCGGTATTTGTGTCGAACAGTGCAGCACTAGTTTCATTCTCAGTGCAGTCAGGTCCCTAGGATGTCCGGATGGTTACGAATGTAGGTCAAACGGATGCGGACATACCTGTCAACCAGTTTTAGGTTTGTTTGCTTAAATAATGCTAGCTAATATAAAGTTGATAAAGGCTCTTTGTTAATATTATTTTGTTTTATTAAAATAAAAAGTTAAAATATATTTGCTTTGTAATAAATTGTATTATTGTTAAAAGATACCTTCATTTTCCTAGAAAGTCGTTCCAAATTTAAGAAATTTTATTAAAATATCAAATTCAATTTTTTTTTGTATATCAATAAAGATGGGATTTATATCATAAATTAAACAAAGAAGATAAAGTTAAATTTCACTGTCTTTTTGTGATTTTTTAAAATGTACTTTTTGAAAAGGTATAATACTTTCTAATGTGTACTTGAATTAAATCTATCATTGCCAGGTAAACGATTATGTGAGTTCGTGGCCTGTGGCCTCTACTGCCCGTTTGGCTTCAGAGTTGTCAACGGCTGCACTCAGTGTAGCTGCAACCAAAGCCCATTCACAGATTTGATTGGTTAATTCGGTTTGAGAACCAACATAGAGTAAATTTGGTTGGCTAATTTCGTTATAAGTATCAATAAAAAGTAAATAATGTGTACATGCTATTACGTGAGAGTTTGTTATTTGTTTAAACTATGATTGAGAACTTCAATTGTTTATTTTTCAATGGCTTATTTCACTGATGTTATTTAAATTTAGAGTCAGCGCGCCAGTGACGTAGCGAGCTTAACTCGCGCTCGGAGCACAATACCTTTTTAATACCTTTTTAATACCTTTTCAATACCTTTTTAGCGCCCCCCCCAAACCCAATTCGAAAACCATATAATATTATATGTAAAATAAACCATTGGGTGCCCCTTTGTGAGTAGCGCCCGGGGCATGATGTCTCCCCTTGCCCACCCCTCGCTACGCCTCTGTCCAGAACAGTTTTAGTAAAGCGCAGAATGGTGTCATTATAAGAGGGTCGTCATCATGTCACTTTGAAAACAAAATTCCCTTTTATATTTTGCTAGATCTAACTTTTTTTATATAATCATAGGATCGGTTTAGTCAGTGAGTTAGTAGATCATATGCCACCCCCTGGGTATCGGTTTAGTCAGTGGGTTAGTAGATCAAATGCCGCCACGGGGCGGACTCTTAAAATGCTTCCCCATTCCCTCTTTTAAAAAACTCAAACGCCTTATAAGAAACTAATTGAAAACTAACAAAAAATATATTAAATTGTCTGACGATACGTACCTGCTTTGAAATTCGAACATCCGGTGAAATGTGTTTTTGCCCTATCACTTCGTGTGATCATCCTACCTTAAAGCCATGTATGATATTTCATATTCACCCCAGTAGCGGCATTAGTGAGAGGCAGCAGGAGCGACTCCCCTAGGCCTCTCGCTTGAGGAGGGTCTTAAAGGCTACGCCGTTGGAATGGAGAAACTTATTTTTTACCTCATATGATTTTTGGTCAGCCTACCTCTACCGATGCGGGGAGGGGGAGGGGGGGTGGTGGTGGTGGGGGCGGGCTTTGAGACTTTCAATTGTTAACTTAAAAGCAACAAAACCAAACGCTTATTCCGGAAACACATATATTCTACATCATCAACAATTAACAGGAATTAACCATTGGGACGGCGACATTTTTTTAATCGTGGGCCGAAATGGGCTCCTAAATTTTACAGATGGCCCGCACCACCAAGGTCAGAAGTAAGGAATGGTTATATGATTTGATTAGG
Source organism: Bulinus truncatus (assembly GCA_021962125.1). NCBI lineage: Eukaryota > Metazoa > Mollusca > Gastropoda > Planorbidae > Bulinus > Bulinus truncatus. Next base: position 470,232 of record JAGDYQ010000330.1, read on the forward strand.
GCGCTATTCATGTACTTGGTTGGTGTTGAGCGGAGCACGGTAAGGTCAGTAGCAGGAGCCCCAGCGGCCTGCAAGTGTCTCTTGTAGATTTACACAAAAGAAAATAATTTTTATTGTATTATCTTATTTCCTTTCGCCCACTTTACCAGCAAATTTTGTTCGACATTTTACTTATGAGCGATTATTATTTTTTTCACAACCTTCTCACAATAATTAATGCGTTTCAGGTACCGTGACTAAATCAGATAGGTAATAGATTATGCTCTTCATAAGGTAAAGTTAATAATTTTCACTTCTTGTAAGTAGGCTCGGGTTTGTCTTCAGTTCTAGTAACCCACTCTTTCGGACTTGTAAATCGGTAGGTGCAAGCCAAATTTTGGCATTGATTTCATGACAGGTTTTGCGGAGCGCCAAATTTTTTCCCGTCTGGCTCCGGCAAGCCTGCTTTGCTGATCCTACATAAGATTATACCCGATGTTGAAAAAATCGAGCGCATAATCTTTCATCTTCTCCATAGTATCAGATACAATTATGTGATTTTTTTATAGCTCCAGAATTAATCAGGAAATATTTATAAAGTGGAGGTAAAAAGTTCCAAAATTTATATAAAAAACTCATCAAAAAAAAATGTAGGCCTAAAACTTAGCACAAAAGTGAACCAAAAAAAAAAGAAATAGCAGACAATGAAATTTTTTTCTTTTTGAATGACTTCAAAATTTCCAATCAATGTACAAAATTTACTTCAGTAGTTGATAATAGGGGAAGTTTGGGCTTTGTCAGATAATGTAATCACATGGAGGTATAGGTGTGGGTGGTGGGTGAGGAGGTGGTGATTTAAAGCTGAGAACGCTATTCGGATGGATGGTTTAATGTTGAAGAGTTGTATTGAAGCAATATAAAAAGCGAGAAAAAAAGTGAAATTAAAAAAAAAAAAACAAATCTAAGTGCAACGCAGAGATCCTGTTTTAGTATCAAACGAGAGGAAACAAAAAAAAACTGTGTCTGTATATGCACGGCTATTTAAGTTGACTATTAAGCTTCAATCTCTGCTACAAAACGGCAAATAAATGGTGAGTGGGTAGAGAATTAAGGACAGGACGAGACGTTATCTTAAGACAGGTATGGTTAAAGAGCTTACTATCTTAATGATGATCTATAAAACATTTTAAGCGGGCAGATGTTAGCAATACCAAGTGGAATAGATTGTTCACGATGGCATTTCGCCATTCCCAGGTGCAATGTTCAGTAAATCCTTTTTTTTAGGGAGATCCTTAGATGAATTTGAGTGAGTTGTCAAGAAGATAACAAGTAGATATCAAAATACGGGGCACCAGCCAACCTAACTATATTCCTAACCCTAATATAATGGCGCTTGATGGTGCAGTAGCCACTGCGTTTATTTATTTTAAAATCCTTTTTGTCATTTGATGTTTACAGTAAATGAGGTTTTCTTCTAATCTTACCTTATGTCACTCCCTTTCAAAGTTGATCCTCCTGATCAGATCGGTCTATGTGTTGAAAGCTGTTTCGTCACTCGCCAGACCGGATGTCCTGCTGGATTCGAGTGCATATCTAACGGCTGCGGTCACACCTGTGAACCTATAGGTAGTTCCGGTGTGTCCTAACAATAACACGTTTTTTTTTTTTTGTTCTCTATAAACATATAAATTAGCTATCAGCAAGTAATAGTGTATTTGTGTACCAATGAATTATTTTGTTTTTTTTATCGTTTAGATGTTCCACGTGTTCCAGACATTGTCTGCGTCACTGATCCCTGTCCTTAACTCAATTTTACCTGTCCAAAAACTGTTCAACTTTTTTATTTTCCTTTGCATTAAACCAAATAAATATTTATATCCAACAAATGTTGTTTATTTGTTTATTATTGTTGTTTTTGTGTGCGGGGTAGCTTTTGCTTTTTGTTTTTTTTTTTTGGTTCCGACTTTCTAAAACTATTATAGCGAACATGTTGTATGTAAAATATCACTGTTTAAAATTTAAAAAAAGTAAAGTTCCCTTAGTCCTAACGGCCCGTCCAGGCATACTCTAAGTCTACAATTACTCTTCTTCTGCAACCTCGGCGTGTAAAGGGATTGTGTGGTTAGCACAACACCCAGCCGCCTTTATTTTCTTAACAACCCATTTAAAGTTAGCTGGACTTGAAGAGGGGGGGGGTCGGACTTTACACCATGTCCTGGGCTTCACAGATGATCGAACCCATGACTTTCATGTCGACGACAATCGAACACCAGTACCACTAGGCCATCCGTTTAAATTAAACTCAACGTAAAAAAAAGAACATTCTAAATTTACATGATATACAAGAAATCTATTTTCGAGCTTGTCCACCCCCCTCCTTTCCCACCCATTCCCTCCCTCCCTCCCTCCCTCCCGAGACAGCTGTTTGTTACTTTCACCACTGCTACTAGCTGTGTCACCACTAATATACCTTCAATCGATGCACATGTGATGAGGTCTGCGTGAAGATAACATGTTTATATCTTTCCAATATAGAACATGTTGCTTTAAGAGAAACGTTTGTTTTTAGCCGTCACTGCACCCCATTACATAGTTGTATTGAGTGCAATGGATATCGAGGTGCCACGTAGGACTTAGTCAACAGTCTTCGATTCTCTAACCTGATTCGCTACTGTCTTTTCATACATTTTTTATACATTTTTAATACATTTTTCATACATTTTTAAACATTTTTCATTCATTTTTTATACATTTTTCATACATTTGTGCGAAAAATTCCAAAATAAATACAAGCCAAGACTAAATTTAATATGACATACTGGAAATTAAATGACATTATATCAAAATATTTTATTATTATGCTAATCATATAACAGAATATGAAAATATTTTAGAAAATACCAGCTAAGTATAAAATGGCGAATCTCTCAATGAGCAGTGGCTACTGAAACATGTGAACCTACGCTTCTCTTCTGCGCCGATGAGCCATTAACGACTCATAGATTTATCAATATATTCCCAATATGAACACACACATGTAGGCCAATATGATCACACTACACTTATTAATGATACCAATATTATATAACTGATATGAATAAAAAATAAATTACGTTTACATGTTAAAAATCCAAGATTCAATCCTATCTTTAAAATGTAAATGGTTCATACACGGGCTGAAGGGTTGGGGAAACAGTAGACTTTGGATGCGTTGAAAATACATAGTGCACCGTTTTGCAAACTGTCCTAATAAGATGTATATAAACATAGGACTAAGGAGAAATTTCAATAATTCTGCTCTTTTAATATCTTTATGTGCATTTCAATAAAACTTTAATCTCTTTACTTTCTAGTTTTTTTTTTTGTTTGATTTTCATATCAAAAAATTATTTCGTTGGACTAAGTAGATATTATAAAAATAAAAAAAAATGTTACCAGTTTTTGGGATCGTACCATATTTACCAAAGTTCATTTAAGATATATTATATTTCTACTAAATAAATCTATTTCTATATTAAATCACGCCTACTCGTTAGAGTTATAATCTTGAATATTTTAAAAATGTTTGATCACACTAACAGTTTTACCAGGCTGTGTTGTTGTTTGACTATATAACATGTTTTATATCATATACTGATAATCAGAGCCGTCCCCAGACAATTTGGCGCCCTAGGCAGTCATCTATTAGGACACCCGCCCTTCTGCATGAACGTTTTTTTTGAAAGTTTTTCTTTCTAAAATTTGGCGCCTCTAGCAATTTTGCGCCCTAGGCAGCTGCCTATGTCGCCTATGCCAAGAGCCGGCCCTGCTGATAACATGTTAATCATTATGAACTCTTCATTTAGTTTTCTATTGTACGTTACAAAAGTCCGAAGTTTTGTTGGTCTTTTTAAAAATAAAAAAAGAATTATTTCAATAAAATATATAATCTACTTTGAGTAATATTCTACAACAATCAATTAACATATTATAGAACACATTTTTTTGCTGGCTTTGTCGTTTAGTTACAAAAAAAGGTTAAATTCTTCTTTGAATCACTAATAACGAAAATCGTAAAAAAAAAACAAAAAGAAACTAACAAATTACAGTTAAGAGATACTGATTTGTAGGGAGCGACCGATAATCGGATCGGTATCGGTATCGGACCGATATTGGCACTATCGGTTAATATCGGATCGGCCGATTTTTGTAGGGAGCGACCGATAATCGAACCGATATTGGCACTATGGGTTAATTATCGGATCGGCCGTTTTTTGGCTGCCGATACATTGTTGTTTTTTTTTCACAAATCTAGTAACTCTAAACTGGTTTTGGTTTACAGAGTAAAAGTTTACTTACAGACTTCCAGTTAACTGTTCACCTGAGTGAAGTGATATACTGATATAATTAAGTGTTTTTAATTGTTCAAACTTTTCTAAAAATCTGCTACAAGTAAATTCAGTAAACATTACAAAGATTAACGAAGAAATGTATTTTAATTTCATCACAACTTTCACAAGTTAGTGAAGTTACAATTAACAATTAATACATTTTTACTTTTTTAGTTTGACATTAATTATTTACAACTTTATCTTACTTTTCTGTTTGTGTACAAGTAAAAAGCAATAACAACAAACCCATTTTCGATATTTCAGCTCTACCTTCTTTTTGCCACGGGACTCAAACTTACACATGACGTAGTAGGCCGAAATATTTAGTATTTCCTTCAAAGTAAAAAAAAAATCAATTATCTCAATTGTAAGGTAAGTCACTCAGCTGTTTCTTCGGTTATTCCCCATTAGCCGCTGGAGTATTTTAAAGAAAAGCTCTTTAAAAATGTATTTTTTTTTCAATAAATCTGTTATAACTTCTATAGCTTCAGTTTATTCATTATAATTTGGACTATCAGTGACTATATGTCATCGATTTTGTGATTCCTATAGACATGGCGTATGTCATCACCATTTATAAGACAGAATGACATTCTATATTAGAAACTGGCTGTACTCGGCCACGCGTTGCCGTGGCTAAGCCCTATGTAATGTAATAGTAAGTATTGAGAAAGCCCTATGTAATGCAATAGTAAGTATTGAGAAAGCCCTTGTTTCTAATTCAATTTATAAAAAAGACACAGTTTAGAAAAAATAATTATCAATAATTTAAAACTATAAACAAAGGAAAATTAGTTATATTTAGTTGATCTTTGTTTCTAAATTTGTTTATTGATTAAATGATTTTAGATATAGACCTACTATATTTTTTATTTTGTACCATTATTTGTGTATATATACCTTAATTGTCATTTAAAACTATAAATTCTATATTAATAAAAAAAAATACGGACTTAATAAATCATAGATATATAAGACTAGATCGCTTATGCCTATTTAATAGAGACCGAAAAAGTGTTGTATTCGAGACCCTTACTTTAAAAAGAGAAGAGTACAATTCTGTACAGTTCTTTATTTTTTACCGAAAAAGATTTCCTTCTTTTTAATTAAAAAAAAAATCCCCATTCATGCTAGAGGTTGGCGCTTTTAAAATCAACTGATGTGTCCGAAAAAATTATATTTGACGGTTAGTAATAATATAATCAAACAACCGGGTACACAACACGAAGGCATTTTATTCAAAGTTAATTGAAAAAAAAACATATTTGAAAATTTGTCAAGGAAAACAATGCAAAATGTCTTCTGCTATTTATTTCGGTTACTTAAGGTTTCCATGCGTACTACGTCATCATAGTTGCAAAGAATTTGTAAAAAATATATAAGTTATACAGAATTGTACTCTTCTCTTTTTAAAGTTAGGGTCCGCACAATATATATCTATGCATAGCCCATAAGCGATCTAGTCGTATATATCTATGTAATAAATATTAGTTTGCACTCTCAATACAGTAAGGTTGAAAAACTACTTCCCGTGGCTTTTACAAAAGAATAATCTCTAAAGTTAACAGAACAATTTTACGATACCGTTTGATTAATAAAAAAATATATTGTCGAAATAATAGTTTACAAACTAAAGTAAAAAGAAATATTTTACGATACCGTTTTGTTAACTGAAAAGAAATATGAGTTTTTTACTCGGCGGATTGGTTTATTGACTATATGTTAGCACTCTGTGACTTACGATCTACCTCCGGTGGTTTTTTTAGAAAGTAAAGTGAAGTAAAGAAATAATTTTACCAAACCGATCGTTTAAATATTATTTTTAAATATAATGGATATTATGTCTATATTAAATATATATAGCAACACGCCGAGTAATTTTCTGCAATTTTGTGTGTAAATTTTAAGGCAATTGGTGAAGAACTTTCGGAGTTAACCCAAGCGGCGTGAAACCTCTTTCCATTTTTATTTATATACATATATATTTCTCGAGAGAATTACTTTTGGTATTAATAATAGTACGAGTCTTTTGTTTAGCAGATGACCGTGTTTTTAATACCATGATGTTTTATTTCATATTATATCTTGTGATGTATGAACATTAAATTATGTATTATTTGACTTCAGTATTTTTATAAAACTTTAAATTTAAAAAAAAAACACAATGTTAAAAACCATGGTTTGAAAGTCTCAACATTTTAACCAACACGGGCCCCAGGGCAGGACATCATTGCGGGCCCCTTAATAAACAATAAGTCTTGAAAAAATTATTGACATGGTTGGGGCGGCCGGGCCCCTTTACAGATGCGGTCCCCCCTGGCAATGCCCCCCTGCCCCCCCCCCCTCTCGGCGTGCCTGGTTGCATCGACCTTTCAGCCAGGTAATTCATTCATTTTGTTATAAGAAAAATTTTATTGCTGAGTAATGAAAATATCTGTCATTATTTTTACGCCTCGTTAGGTCCTTGAAACAACAGGAAAGTGGGTCAAGATAAATTTAGAAACCGGATGTTTGCAGAACATTTGTTAAATAAAAATAAACGACCAGAGGGACAAACATAAAATCTCTCAACTTTGTACTGCAGTTTACAAAAAGATGTCACGAGATGGCGATATTGTTTACTAACATCCTGAACATGTTTTTATTAGTCTTTACAATTACATTTACTCTTAATAAACCCTTTCAGGGACGGGATAGGGGGGGGGGGTCATTTCGTTCTATAAGGATGTTGTTTTGTTGTTGAATGGCATCAAGTCTGGTCTGTTGTTTTGTATGCAGACATATAAAAGAATTCAAATTTAAAAAATACTGTCAGTTAATCTGCTGTTTCTCGTTCCATAAATATTTCGGTATTTTCTGTATATTTGTTGATAATTTATGTTTTAATTTAATTATATTAGCTTCACCGATTTTATGTCATTTTTTTGTGTTTTTTATATTAGGAAGTCTAAATAAATTACTTTGTATATGTTTTTATATTTTTTTTCCCCCATATAGTCAGGGACAAATTGCTACATTTTCTGGACACCATGAATGGGATCAATGTAATCGTCTTAGTTGGACTGATGTCAGGTGAGTTGTGATACGTTAGTCTCCCGAGTATTAACATGAGTACAAATGTCAACTGGTGTGTATTAACATTAGTACAAATGTCAACTGTTGTGTATTAACATGAGTATAAATGTCAACTGTTGTGTATTAACATGAGTACAAATGTCAACTGTTGTGTATTAACATGAGTACAAATGTCAACTGGTGTGTATTAACATGAGTACAAATGTCAACTGTTGTGTATTAACATGCGTACAAATGTCAACTGGTGTGTATTAACATGAGTACAAATGTCAACTGTTGTGTATTAACATGCGTACAAATGTCAACTGGTGTGTATTAACATGAGGCATATAAACGTACAGGCATATAAACGTACAGACATACAAACGTACAGGCTAACAAACATACAGACATACAAACATACAGACATACAAACATACAGACACACAAACATACATACGTTCCATCATTTTTATATATGTATATTTATTTTGCGTCTTCTTGGTTTTTTTTTTTAAAAGCTAGCACATAATCAAAAACTCTGTCAATGCTCAAGATAACAAATTAGTAAATCAAAAACTTTCATTCATGTGATTGTAGTATTCTAACAAATAAGATAATTTTAATGATATTATTCTATAATTTTCCTCTCAATCCAGTTGTCTACTCTCAAACCGTTCGACCTTGTGTTGAAGAATGTTCTATTGTTCAACGTCCGGGGTGTCCTAAAGGTTTTGAATGCAAGTCCAATGGCTGCGGTCACAGCTGTCAACCGAAAGGAAGTAGTAAGACATGTTGAACTAAACATTTATGGCATCAATGTAACTAATTTCGCTCGTTTACAGCACTCGCGGCCTAATCGGGAACACTTCTGTACTATCTCAGGTATGACGTTTATAACTGTGTTGATGTGAGTAAATTGGCTCAAGTCGGTCCTGTTTGCAGGGGACTCCTGTTTACAGGGGGACTCCTGTTTGCAGGGACTCCTGTTTGCAGGAGGACTCCTGTTTGCAGGAACTCCTGTTTGCAGGGGGACTCGTGTTTGCAGGGACTCCTGTTTGCAGGGACTCCTGTTTACAGGGGGATTCCTGTTTGCAGGGGACTCCTGTTTACAGGGGGACTCCTGTTTGCAGGGACTCCTGTTTGCAGGTGGGACTCCTGTTTGCAGGGATTCGTGTTTGCAGGGGGACTCGTGTTTGCAGGGACTCCTGTTTGCAGGGACTCCTGTTTACAGGGGGACTCCTGTTTACAGGGGGACTCCTATTTGCAGGCACTTTTGTTTGCAGGGACTCCTGTTTGCAGGGACTCGTGTTTGCAGGGGGACTCCAGTTTGCAGGGACTCCTGTTTGCAGGGACTCGTGTTTGCAGAGTGGGTGGGGGGGTATAGGAGAAGGGGTAAATTCTAATAGTTACAGACTCCTTCAGGGGGGGGGGGGTAATCTTCTACATTTTGTGTCTATTGTTCAGAGGTCCAAGACTATCAGGCGGCCAGCCCGTAGTGTGTAATGTAGTGTTAGTGTTTTGTAGTGTCTAATGTAGTATTAGTGTTTTGTAGTGTGTAATGTAGTATTTGTGTTTTGTAGTGTGTAATGTAGTATTTGTGTTTTGTTGTGTGTCATGGAGTGTTAGTGTTTTGTTGGTTTGTCTTTTCGTCAAGGAATTTGTTGAATTTAAAAACGAGCATCTTAATCCTGTTCCATTCTGGACACAGGACGTGTTAGCGCATTTTCGTGTAATGCCATTTTTATCCTGTGGAATTTTTTTTTAATTTAATCTGAAATTTAAAAAAAAAATTAATTAATTTTATTCGAAACAATAAGTTTGATCAGTAGTTAGAATTTTCTGCTTTAATTCTGAACACTTTAGTGAAATAAAAAAAATGTGCATGGAAAATGAGGTCATATGGCACTTCCAGGAGGTCGAACTGCCACTAAAAGAGGTCGGATCGCTAAATGAACTTTTGATGCAGGAATGGCAGGTCATTTGGCTAAAAACTACAAAAAAGTAAATACATCATGGGTCTAGGACATATGGCTGCTGAGATCTAGGGTGATGACAGACGGACAGACAGACAGACGGACAAAACGAAAACAATAGCGCATTCAACTTCTTGAAAATGCGCTAAAAATATTATTCTATTCTGCAGCCCCACCCAAAGGTCGGATTGGAACTTGTGCTGAATCATGTTTCGTCACTCGGTCCGTTGGATGTCGCCGTGGTTATCAGTGCGTGCCCAATGGTTGCGGTCACAGCTGCCGACCAATAAAGTATGTCAAACATGAGAACTTGCTTAAAATCTTTTTTTTTTAAATAAGCCATTTAGAATACAGAATAACTTTGTAACAAACAACCGTTTATATGTATCCAGTATTTGTATCATTATTTACCTTCTTTCAGCTCAACTGACAAGTGATGATGAAGGTTTAGTCCAATGAGTCTTGGTCTTAATGTCTGCAAGACCAATCATCAGTCAACTTCCGGTTTCTTAAATTAGTTTACAAAATAACTTAAATAAACATTCACCATGCACAAGTGCTTTGTTACGCATTCATTAGAGACATTGTAATTTTTTTTTCTAAACCGTTTCGCTACTTTCTTATAGTACAAGGAGTCATGGGAAGGGGGGGGGGTAGGAGGTAGGGTGTGCGTTGACTTGTTGTTTTTCAAATGAAAGCCGAAAAAAGACTTTAAAATGAGTTTTGTAAGCTTCTAAATGAGCGAAATATTTTTAGTTTTTAATTTAATTAATTTAGTTGTCTACATCTTGGCTACTGTGGGACTCATGTTGTTAAGAATTTTTTTAACGACACAAGAGACCAACGACCTCCGATATGTTAACAACAAGACAGTAAATAACTGAACCAAACAGTTCGTCCCTTTATCAGACATGTTATAATCTATGTGGTCCAGCCAATCAGAAACATCTGATGTGTATTGTCACATACTCTATAGCCCAGTGTTTCCCCCAAACTTTGCGTAGCCTCCAACCACCTTCTTAAATTTTTTTAATACTAAGTAACAAACCATAGTAAAAAAAAAATAAAACAAACAAATACACAGTTCAATAAAAATTCAAATATTTTTTTTCTTATTTTTTTATAGTGCATAAAAATATATTAATAAATGAAAAAAAAATCCATTTATATTAATACAAAAATTGATTTGGAAGAACATTCATCATAATCAATGAGAAAGGTGAGATTGTTTATATTGAGGACGACAGATCGCCGTAATTTGGTTTTCGGTCTGAGAAGCTGTACTACATCCAAATGTCTGCACCTTTTAATTACTGTTTACTAAATTTAAACAAAAATGAGAAAAAAAAATTAGGTTCATGTCTAAATGTAAAAGAACATTTGTATGAGAAAGAAATTGAATGTGACCACTGTCCATGCTGAATGTGACTACTGCCCATGCTGAATGTGACCACTGCCCATGCTGAATGTGACCACTGCCCATGTTGAATGTGGCCACTGCCCATGCTGAATGTGGCCACCGCCCATGCTGAATGTGACCACTGCCCATGCTGAATGTGACCACTGCCCATGCTGAATGTGACCACTGCCCATGCTGAATGTGGCCACTGCCCATGCTGAATGTGGCCACTGCCCATGCTGAATGTGGCCACTGCCCATGCTGAATGTGGCCACTGCCCATGCTGAATGTGGCCACTGCCCATGCTGAATGTGACCACTGCCCATGCTGAATGTGGCCACTGCCCATGCTGAATGTGACCACTGCCCATGCTGAATGTGACCACTGCCCATGCTGAATATGATGACCACTGCCCATTTCTTCATAATTGTGAAAATGTCGTTCCTCCAATGGACATCAGTCTTTAATATAGTCAATAATTTCACGCTTTCACTCAGAACTTTCTGTAGTTCAGAGAGCACCTTACCTGTTGCAAAAGTATCTCTGTGTATGTAATCATGTGTGGATAGTACATAAAGGTAAACATTCTCAATGATTACAGGTACTTTGTTAATTCTAATATACTTGTGTGCGCCATCAGTGTTTATTCCAAAACATATATTTTCATTAATGTATTCATAACACAAGAGTTGTCCTCCTGTTGAATGACGTGATATAAACTGGCAAAATAAAAAGTTGACGTGGATTTTTTATTGTTCGTTTCAACAAACGTCATGCGATTTGCATATTCCGCCCAATGTCAGTTGGATCATCGTCTGGAGTTTTTGTTTGTCCCCTCCTGTCGATCCTCGCATTATTTTTTGAGTCATTCCAACACTCGACTATCTTTCTCCTCCTCCTCCTCCTCTCTCTCTCTCTCTCTCTCTCTCTCTCTCTCTCTCTCTCTCTCTCTCTCTCTCTCTCTGTCTCTCTTTCGTCTATCGCCGGCATCCCTTGCCTAATCTTCCGTGCTTTTGTCTTTGTTTCATCAGATGCTTTTGTTCTTATTGGTTCATTCCGTTTCTGCGGAGTACTTCAAGTGAGAACGTATGGTGAGGATATCCCCATGAGCATTACGGTGATTCATCATTGCATGGTTAAAAAAAAAATTTTCTCCGATTCTAATGCATTGTGGTTCATTTTTTTCCGTTCGACAAGCAAGTCAAGAAAAACTAAACTTTTTGAAAAAAAATGACCACTTTTAGAGGTCACTCAAGCGACCCGAAGTTTCACTGTATGAGAATGCGGCAGTTCTGATGTGTCGCTTGCTTGCTTTGCCATAGTGCAATTTTTGTTCATTGTAAAATTAAAAGTATACCGTGATATTTGAATTTAAGATTATAACTAATTTTATTATTCAAGTTTGATGGATAATAAAGTAGTTTTTGTCTAACTACAAATTATTGAATTGATATGCAATCCACATCAAGTGGTAATTCATAAATTGTAGGCCTATTGACAAGACGTATAACTGAAGTTTGGTTGATTGGACAAACGTATTCTTGTCTGCCTAGTAATGTCTTACTAACCTTCGGTCTATGAAGATGGTTTTCTAAAATCACAAGGTACTGAAGAAGACAATATCCGAAAGCATTAAGGTAACTGGTAACGATTTTCATAAAGAAAAGCAGTCTAAAAGAATCAAAGAGTAGTTGAAGACGTAAGAAGACATCAGAAGGCTGCTGTTATTACTTGGTCTACAAACAACAGCGAAAGTGAGGATGAAGGTAAAGATGACGACGATTTTGATATTGAGATTCCTGTCAACTACAAGAAGCTTCTGTCAGAGGGTTCGATACAAGACAAGAAATTTGAAATCGGAATTTCAATTTAGAAGTAAATGCCCATTGGTCATTCACTAGGATGGAAAGATAATGGAGGAAACTACAGATTATCCAGAGCTGCAGTAACACGTAGACAGATTAGCTGTAGTTTTAACTGGGAAAGAAGTTGAGAAGATTTTAGGTTTAGCTATAATACCGACCGTGCTGGTAAGGCACAAGCCAATGCAACAGTACAGCTGTTAAGACTATGTGAGGTATCTGATGAGATTATTGGAATGTGTTTTGACACAACACCCGTCAACACTGGTGTTACTAAGGGGACATGTAAATTGTTGTAAGAGGAGATGTTACATTTTGCCTGCCGACATCATGTGCATGAACTGATCATTGGAGTTATTTTTTCTCTGTGGCTCCAAAAACACCCCTAACATTCCACTACTCAAACGTTACAAACAATTTTGGCCTAAGGTTGATCAGCATCTGTTAAGTCCGCTAGAGGATTCGAGACTAGATGATCCGTTTATCGTGGAACAAAAACACAGTGTTGTGTCATTCCAGCAAGACAGTCTGTCAAGTGTCACGTGAAGTTTACAGAGGGATGTTCAAAACCTGATTGTTGGTATTTGGCGTCAGTGTAAGCAACCAACCGTACGACTTCCATGCACATGGCAATTACCTCTGGTTCGTTGGATGGCGAAAGTGACATACTGTTTCAAGATCTACTTCTTTAGAAATCAGTTCTAGCTCACACCTTCAGAGGTAAAGATTTTGCTAGAATTCTGCTTGTTTGTCACTCACATATATGTCAAAGCTTGTGGATCTCAAGTCCTGTGAGTCGTGAGGCTCCGTTTAACGATCTATTGTTATTCAAGCAGATCTCACGAAATTCTGTCATATACAAAACGATGTCTGATGCTGCGAATAGGAAATTTGAAAACCATCTTTGGTATAGTAGTCCAGAGGAGCTTTTTCTTGCATTGTTTTCTGAAAAAGTTTCTGAAGCGATGCTAAAGACTGGCGATGATTGGACGGATCGAGTATTTAAAGTGAAGAATTGTACTAACTGCATCACTTTGTATGTACCTCATTATTATCTGCAATACGTTCAGTCGGTATTGATACCAGTTTCACTGAAGTTGATCCAGTATCCTGGGATCAATTGCCGTCATTAGCTGAAGCTAAGTGTATTGTTGATTCCTTTAAGGTCATCAATGATGCAGCCGAGCGGTCAGTTGCTCTGATGTCATAATTTAATAAGCCAATCACTAAAACGAAATCTGAAATGCAGAGATTGCTGCAAGTTGTAGAAGATCACAGACAGTGAGTGCCAAATTTAAAGAAAAGTACACTGAAGTTATATAAAAAGCGTTGAACTGACAATCATCGGTAAATTGTATTGTTTATGTTTATATTACAATGTATACATGAATAAACAAGCAATAACTGTTGCATATCATTATATTTTATGTTATTTAACATTTCAACACATCTAATTTGATGTAATTAATGTTTAACGTTTATTTTTAGATAATGTTTAATTTAATGTTTATATTATAAGAATTAATGTCATTAAAGAAGGTACTATAAACTTCAGTCTCGATGAGCGACCTCTAAATGTAATTCAATTTCAATACAATTTTGCATGAAATTATAGGAATAGAAAATGAAAAAAATGTAACAACAATGCTATATCAAATTGCAAAAAAAAAAAAAAAAATTTAATCACCCTAATGAGCTTCTTTTACACGTTTTCAACTCCGTTATTTGGTAAATATGTAGCCCATGCTCGAGGCATAATTTTATGCAAGTTTGTTTTTATTTTCGCATTATTTTTTTTTCTTGTCATCATTGGGGTTACGGATTTTCCCCCTCTGCGCGTACCCTTCACCGAACTCTTCACGTCCCCGTCCCCCGGGTGTACGCGCATCACACTTTGGGAACCACTGATATAGCCGATGAGTCGACGGCCACGAGATGGGGGAGGCAGGGGCGTAAAGTAGGTTAGATGTCAGTTACGGGACTGTGTCACTCCAGCATTAGACTAGCTAGTGCAAGTAACGCACGTGGAGGACACTTTAAAAATAAGCCGCCCCCCACCCCACCCTATCCATGTGACAAAGTGTTAGATGAATGGCCTTAAGGAAAAGAAACCACTAGTGGGACGGAAAAGAAAACAAAATGGGTCAAATGACATGCGCTCTACCACACTGCCACTCCGTCGTTCCCTGATGTTTTTAGACAAAAAAATTTAGACATGAAGATCTACTAGGTCAGTGGTGGCGAACCTTTTTGGGGCCGCTTGCCCAACATTCAACCAATCATTCATTTATTTATAGCAAAGTTTTAACATTCAAATTAAAATTAAAAGTAAGTGCTATTTTAGTCGTGTGCCTACCTATGAGGCTCTGGTTCCCTACACTGGCACGCGGGCCATAGTTTTGCCACCACTGTACCAGTTGTTATTTTCTTATCTCGACCCTGACCAGACGACCTTGAAGCTTACAAAGATGTAGCCAAAAAATAAACTCTGTGACGTAAGGTAACTTTCTTCACAATACGGTTGCATCGATAGTCGAGTTTGCATTTTCAACAAAGATGAACTTTTTGGTATTTCTAGTAATTTTAATTCTTATGGCTATTTGTAAGTAACATTTAAACATATTTTTTTTTACATTTTAACTGTGATAAAGTGTTTGACGAAAAATATATGTTTGTTTGATTAGTTGACAATGCCTGTCCTTACGTTGCTAACTCCCTGTGCAAAAAAAAAAAGAATTTAGGAGCCATTTTGAATTTTCGATTTTATATGTAAGTGTTGGCCTAATGCTCCCACTTAGTATTTTCAATATACAACAATAGTTCTCAAAGTGTGAGTCACGCGCAGATTTGAATTGGGTTGCCTAAAATAATACTAACTATTTAATCAAGAATATTTGCTATCAATTGTGGCTTTACTGTAATAAAATACATTTTTTCTTACTTGAGGTATTGGTTGCAAATATTTAGTGGGTCCTAAATCGCAAACGTTTGAGAGTCACTGACATATAACAAACCGGAACGCAGGACCGATCAACATGACATTTGAACTCAATTTGTTTATCTCAATTATATGGGGTGGGGGGTTGTAATTCATTCTGTACTATTTGTTGTAACGGTATGGCTACCGCCATCTTATCTTGGGCCCCCTGACAACCCTCATAAAGTAGTGCCCCCCTCTGGTTACACTCAATCACCAAATGAGTAAGTCTATATATAGATGACTGTATCCATGGCATGGGTTCGAACCCCTCCCCACCCCACACCTTTAAATCTGGTAGCAGGAAACCTATATTTTTAACGAAGTAAAAATTCTTATCAAATGAAACCTAAATATTCATTTGTACTGATAAAAGAGAAAATATTGTTTTAATTCAACAAAAATAAAATATCAAGAAACTCTTCAAATGCATAAGATTTTTTTGTCTGTCTCTATTGTAAATACTTTTTACTTTCATCACTTCGGAGTTTGGTAAATGATGTGTCAGATAAAAATGTATAGAATGATGTCTTAGAAAATTCAATATAAATATAGAATTAAGTCTTAGAAAAATCAATATAAATATACAGTGATGTCTTAGATAATCATTTATAGAATGATGTCTTAAATAGATAATTATTTAATGATGTCTTAGATAAACATTTATAGAAT
The DNA here is from genome assembly GCA_021962125.1 of Bulinus truncatus. NCBI lineage: Eukaryota > Metazoa > Mollusca > Gastropoda > Planorbidae > Bulinus > Bulinus truncatus. The sequence continues at coordinate 486,521 of JAGDYQ010000330.1, forward strand.
AATGTGTTAGATAAATATTTATAGAATGATGCTATCCAAAGCAGAATCTATAACTATGTATCTGTCTGTTCATGTATATCTAATGTGTTGGCGAAATGGAAAGATATTCAGATTTCGTTTGTCAATTTTCTTATTAGACACTCTGGCCCTAACAGAGCCATGTCCACAATACTGTGCATGTCCAGACGGTAAGAAATGTCACGTGGGCAACAATATCTGTGGATTCTACTGTGTGGTCAGTTTACTCATAGTCTCATTTTGTTATTTATTTTTTTCGTTTTTAAAACACAAGCTATTGGTCTGACTTTTTACTGAGTAAACTAGCAGTTATATTTCAAATTTGCAAATAAGTATCTAAAGATTTATATATATATATATATATATATATATATATATATATATATATATATATATATATATATATATATATATATATATATATATATATATATATATATATATATATACTACATTTAATTAGTTGGACGGATGGCCGAGTGGTGTAGATACTCGACTGTCGACCTGAGAGTCCTGGGCTCGATCCTCGGTGATTCCTATGGAATGTTTCCAGGTGAAATTCGGTGCAAAGTCGTCCCAGCTTTAAATGGGTGCCTGACTTAAGTTGGGGAAGTAAATGCTGCTGGGCGTTGTGCTAACCACATAATCCCTTCATATGCCGAGGTTATAGAAACAGATGAATCCTACACTTCATCTGCTCCAATGGCCCGTTTGGGCTAAGGGAACTTTATTTTACATTTAATTAAATGAAGGTGTGCCGAAATATCAAGAACAATTAAGATAGACTTGGTCAGAAATTTTATAATTATATAATTGAATTATAAGTCTGTGAGGCAAAAAAATAGAAAGAAATGATTTAAAAAACTATTGAATTACTATTGATGTACTTCACAATTACTATTGATGTACTTGACAATTACTTTTGTAAAATGTTACTATTTTGTGTGTTTGTTTGTTCTCAGTGAGACTGGAAATCTGCAGGACTTGAGTCAATCAAATACCTATTCCACTTGCTATGGATTCAATACAACATGAATAATAAAACTTGTCTATTAAAATCAGTTTTATAATTGTGTGCTGTGTTGACTTTTGTTTGTTTAAATAACTGTCTATCTAAATGACGTAGTTTGGTTTCTGCGGGTCGCACATGTCAAGTAGATAAAGTTCAACTGATGAGTCACATGGGCGGAGGTCAGTGTACAAAATGACCGGCAAATTCACGACATTTGGTCGACCTGGCAAAATTAGCGTAACACACAAAAGGAGTCAAGAAAATCGAAATTAAAACAAAGGATATTTATAGGGCGGGGGGGGGGGCAGGTTGAAAAACTGTCAGTAACTAATTTGGTAATTAATTTGGTTTGTTTGGGCGTTTTTCGTTGGTTTTTATTGTTTAAAGTTACATATATAACTCTTATAATAGACTCATAGTGCTTTCTGACTGTTTTTTTTTTTAAAATAAGTACATTAAATAAAAGTGTACTAATATTTAAATTATCAATGACTTTGCGTGTTTTAATTTGCCATTACACTGAAAAACAAAAAATAATTTATCGTGGATTTCTTGGTACCCATCATCTAATCATACTCAATTTACACACGCTGATTTCGAATATGCAAACCATTTGTCTCTATCAGCCTCCAATTTTAAGAAATCCGCAATCTTAATTTTTTTATTATAGTTATAATACTCCAATATGTATAAAAATGAAAATTTTAAACCATATATTCTTATTTGCAGTTAATGTAAAAAAAATATTAAACACAAGCATGAAATCAGTTCTAACTAATAAAATTATATGTTATTTCCAAGAAAATTGGTTACGACTGACTTGAATGCCACCCACGCATCTTTTTCAGGATGACTTAAAGTGTTTTGAAAGTCTTCATCGGCCATGATTTTTCTTATTTGTGGACCTATGAAAATACCTTCCTTGACTTTAGCATAACTGAGCTCTGGAAACTTGTTGCATAGGTATATAAAGTCATTCGATTTGCTGTCTAATGCCTAGACAAAGTTCTTCATCAGTCCTAATTTTATATGAAGCGGTGACATGAGAATTTTGTCACGATCAACCAACGGTTGATGAAGAACGTTTTTGTTTCCTGGTTGCATTCTGTCTCTGATCGACCAATTCTTTTTTGCATAGTGGTGCTTCTTATCTCGGCTGTCCCATTCGCATATGAAGCACATGTACTTCGTGTACCCTGTCTGCATTCCCATCAAAATAGTTATTACTTTTAGATCGCCGCAGATATTCCAGTTGTACACGCGATAACGTATTGTTTCCAACAGTTCCGACATGTTTTCATATGTCTCTTTCATGTGGGCAGAATATCCAACTGGTACTGAAGCATATTTGTTTCCATTGTGCAACAATACTGCTTTTAAGCTAGTCTTTGACGAGTCAATGAACAGTCGCCAATCTTCAACAATGTGTTCGACACCAAGACTTCTCATAAGGCCGTCAACATCTGTGCAGTGGCAAATACTGCCAGTCACATCAAAGTATTGAATAAGCTGTTTATGCCTGTGACGAAAGTTTGCTGTAGCTGTACCTGGTGCAAGCAAATTAAATTCATTTAACCGTGAACCAAGAAGTTCAGCTTGGCCTTTTGTTAGCGCCAGATCTCGCACAAGGTCGCAAAGTTCAGCATAATTCATCAAATGAATTCCTTCTCCGGCAGCTTTGTAGTCAGGGTCTGAGTCATCGGCACAAGATGGAACATCACTTTCTTCATCCTTCTCTTCGTCTATTGTGTATTCTACAGGCGATTGTGGTACTGGACAAATGACAGGATCGTGTGGAATTGGTTTTGAAACTGATGGAACGTTTGGGTAATTGACAGTTGTACGAGTTTTATAACAAATTCCATTGATGTTTGCCAAACAAAAATAACAATCTGTGGAGTGATTGCTTTGCTCACGCCACATCATAGGAACTCCGAATGCCATGTGGTTGTTTTTCTTTGCCTTCCTCATCCAACCATGCAAGTTGCATGAACATGTCAAACAGATGAACTGTGGTGCCCACGACTTACCACAATCCACCTTTGAGTCAAAATAAAGTTGATAAGCTTTCTTCAGTAACGGCGTGAAAGTCTTCTGATGAGACTTGTTTGTGAAAAAGCCGCACACATAGCAAAACAGATCCGGTGAATTTACGCATCCTCTGGTAGCCATATTTTAAACAACTTGCAATTGCCACATTCACTGCTCCTTTTATGAAGTCTGAAACTGCAACGTAATCAAATTCTAAGACAAATCGCAATTCATAACACAACTGCAAATCAACACTCACCCTACAAACATCTGACGTCATCAGAAAAAAAAAGAACATTGCCAATATACGTATATAATTACGAGGTATGTGTGTTTGTGAACATGTGTGTACGTGCAGGTGCGTGCGTTTGTGTGCATAAAATTATGCTGTCAGCATTCTATTCCTGTTTGGGCGCATACAAAACTTTGTTCGGCAATATCTTTATAATTTTAGCTGATAGAGCAAAATGATTTACAGATTCAAAATCAGCATCAAAAACTGATTCCGAAAACGTTAATGACATATAAGAAATCCAAAACATGTTTATCAGTGTTATTGTTAAATGTTTTTAACCTTATTCACCGAACATTCGCCAGCTCGACGTGTTGTTATTTATCTTTACTTAATATAAACATTGAAAAAGGAAACCATCAAAAAAAAAAGGTCAATGGATTGGTTGTAGGTCCCCAATCATATCTAGCAAGTGTGATGGACTTCCCAATGGTAGCTTGCAAGTTGCAATGTTGGCAATGTTAGTTGTTGATTTTTCTAATTATTAGTTATGTACTGATGTCTGTTGTTCGTCTGTTGTCTTTCTGTTTCCTGTCTGTTTTCCGTCTGTTGTATGTCTATTGTCCGTCTGTTGTACATCTGTTGTCTGTCTGTTGTCCGTCTGTTGTATGTCTGTTGTCCGTCTGTTGTCCGTCTGTTGTATGTCTGTTGTCCGTCTGTTGTCCGTCTGTTGTATGTCTGTTGTTCGTTTGTTGTCGTCTGTTGTTGTTCGTCTGTTGTATGTCTGTTGTATGTCTAATGTCCGTCTGTTGTATGTCTGTTGTTCATCTGTTGAGTGTCTGTTGTCCGTCTGTTGTCTGTCTGTTGTTGGTCTGTTGTCTGTCTGTTGTCCGTATGTTGTATGTCTGTTGTCTGTCGGTTGTCTGTTTATTGTCCGTCTGTTGTATGTCTTTTGTCCGTCTGTTGTATGTTTGTTGTTCGTCTGTTGTACGTTTGTTGTCTGTCTGTTGTTCGTCTGTTGTTCCTCTGTTGTATGTCTGTTGTCCGTCTGTTGTATGTCTGTTGTCCGTCTGTTGTATATCTGTTGTCCGTCTGTTGTCCGCCTGTTGTCTGTTTGTTGTCCGTCTGTTGTCTGTCTGTTGTCCGTCTGTTGTATGCCTGCTGTCCGTCTGTTGTGTGTCTGTTTTTCGTCTGTTTTTCGTCTGTTGTATGTCTGTTGTATGTCTGTTGTCTGTCTGTTGTCCGTCTGTTGTATGACTGTTGTCCGTCTGTTGTATGTCTTTTGTTCGTCTGTTGTCCGTCTGTTGTCTGTCTGTTGTCCGTTTGTTGTATGTCTGTTGTCCGTCAGTTGTATGTCTGTTGTTCGTCTGTTGTATGTCTGTTGTATGTCTGTTGTCTGTCTGTTGTTCGTCTGTTGTATGTCTGTTGTATGTCTGTTGTCTGTCTGTTGTTCGTCTGTTGTATGTCTGTTGTCTGTCTGTTGTTCGTCTGTTGTATGTCTGTTGTATGTCTGTTGTCTGTCTGTTGTTCGTCTGTTGTATGTCTGTTGTATGTCTGTTGTATGTCTGTTGTCTGTTTGTTGTCCGTCTGTTGTCTGTCTGTTGTCCGTCTGTTGTATGCCTGCTGTCCGTCTGTTGTGTGTCTGTTTTTCGTCTGTTTTTCGTCTGTTGTATGTCTGTTGTATGTCTGTTGTCTGTCTGTTGTCCGTCTGTTGTATGACTGTTGTTCGTCTGTTGTATGTCTGTTGTCCGTCAGTTGTATGTCTGTTGTCTGTCTGTTGTTCGTCTGTTGTATGTCTGTTGTCTGTCTGTTGTTCGTCTGTTGTATGTCTGTTGTCTGTCTGTTGTTCGTCTGTTGTATGTCTGTTGTCTGTCTGTTGTTCGTCTGTTGTATGTCTGTTGTATGTCGTGGTTGTCCATTCAGAGTTGCCGACATATAAATTTACCCCCCCCATCACCTATTTACAATCTCCACTCATGGGAACCAAGGCCCGATTAAGGCCTAGGAACTATAGGCACCGTGCCTAGGGCCTAGAAAAGAACGTGATTTTTTTTTTTTAATTTAAAATTATATACTATTAAAATAGTTATAATTAATTAAATTAATTTAAGGACCCAATAATCTATATTGCATAGGGCCTACAAAATCCTTTATCGGGGCATGATGGGAACCCACAGATCTCACACACTCACTAATTTGTATCACTGTACCTGACGTGGCATGGACCCCCCCCCCCTCTCTCTCTAGCCAAATAATTTTAGACATGAGATCTACTAGGTCAGTGGTGGCGAACCTTTTCGGGGCCGCGTGCCCGAAATTCACCCCAAAAAAAAACAACATTTATTTATAGCAATGTGCCAACACTCCAATTAAAATTAAAGAAAATGTTATTTTAGTCGCGTGCCGACTGATGAGCTTCTGCGTCCCGACACTGGCACGCGTGCCATAGTTTCGCCACCACTGTACTAATTCTTATTTTCTTATCTTGACCCTGACTAGACCTTGAAGTTTTTATAGATATCGCCAAAAATAAACTCTGTGACGTTAAGTCAATTTGCATCGGTAGTTGAGTTAGCATTTTCAACAAAGATGAACTTTTTGATATTTCTAGTAATTTTATTTCTTATGGTTATTTGTAAGTAACATTTAAACATATGTTTTTTTTTACATTTTAACTGTGATAAAGTGTTTGACGAAAAAATATATGTTTGTTTGATTAGTTGACAATGCCTGTCCTTACGTTGCTAACTCCCTGTGCAAAAAAAAAAAAGAATTTAGGAGCCATTTTGAATTTTCGATTTTATATGTAAGTGTTGGCCTAATGCTCCCACTTAGTATTTTCAATATACAACAATAGTTCTCAAAGTGTGAGTCACGCGCAGATTTGAAATGGGTTGCCTAAAATAATACTAACTATTTAATCAAGAATATTTGCTATCAATTGTGGCTTTACTGTAATAAAATACATTTTTTCTTACTTGAGGTATTGGTTGCAAATATTTAGTGGGTCCTAAATCGCAAACGTTTGAGAGACACTGACATATAACAAACCGGAACGCAGCACCGATCGACATGACACTTGAACTCAATTTGTTTGTCTCAATTGTATGAGAGGGTGTGTGATTTATTCTGTACTATTTGTTGTAACGGTATGGCTACCGCCATCTTATCTTGGGCCCCTTGACAGCCCCCACAAACTAGTGCCCTACGCGCTGATTACACGCACTCACCAAATGAGTAAGTCTATATTTAGATGTTTGTATCCCTGACATGGGTTCGAACCCGTCCCCACCCCACACCTTTAAATCTGGTAGCAGGAAACCTATATTTTTAACGAAGTCAAAATACTTTTCAAATGAAACCTAAATATTCATTTGTACTGATAAAAGAGAAAATATCGTTTTAATTCAACAAAAATAAAATATCAAGAAATTCTTCAAATGTATAAGTATTTTTTTTGTCTGTCTCCATTGTAAATACTTTTTACTTTCATCACTCGGCGTTTGGTAAATGATGTGTCAGATAAACATGTATAGAATGATGTCTTAGAAAAATCAATATAAATGTAGAATTAAGTCTTAGAAAAATCAATATAAATAAACAGTGATGTCTTAGATAATCATTTATAGAATGATGTCTTAAATAAATAATTATTTAATGATATCTTAGATAAACATTTATAGAATAATGTGTTAGATAAAATATTTATAGAATGATGCTATCCAAAACAGAATCTATAACTATGTATTTGTCTGTTCATGTATATCTAATGTGTTGGCGAAATGGAAAGATATTCAGATTTCGTTTGTCAATTTTCTTATTAGACACTCTGGCACTGACAGAGCCATGTCCAGAATACTGTGCATGTCCAGAAGGTCAGAAATGTTACGTGGGCAACAATATCTGTGGATTCTATTGTGTGGTCAGTTAACTCATTGTCTTATTTTATTATATTTTTTTTTTCGTTTTTAAAACACAAGCTATTGGTCTGACTTTTACTGAGTAATCTTGCAATGATATTTCAAATTAGCGAATAAATATCTAAAGATTTAAAATATATGTATACTACATTTAATTAAATGAAGGTGTGTTGAAATGTTAAGAAAAATTAAGATAGGCTTGGTCAGCAATTTTATAATTATAATTAATTTATAAGTCTGTGAGGCAAAAAAATAGAAAGGAAAAATGATAAAAACTATTGAATTACTATTGATGTATTTCACAATTACTATTGATGTATTTCACAATTGCTATTGATGTACTTCACAATTACTAGTGATGTACTTCACAATTGCTATTGATGTACTTCACAATTACTAGTGATGTACTTCACAATTGCTATTGGTGTACATCACAATTACTAGTGATGTACTTCACAGTTGCTATTGGTGTACTTCACAATTACTAGTGATGTACTTCACAATTGCTATTGGTGTACTTCACAATTACTAGTGATGCACTTCGCAATTGCTATTGGTGTACTTCACAATTACTAGTGATGTACTTCACAATTGCTATTGATGTACTTCACAAATACTAGCGATGTACTTCACAATTACTATTGGTGTACTTCACAATTACTATTGATGTATTTCACAATTGCTATTGGTGTACTTCACAATTACTATTGATGTATTTCACAATTGCTATTGGTGTACTTCACAATTACTATTGATGTACTTCACAATTACTATTGATGTACTTCACAATTACTATTGGTGTACTTCACAATTATTATTGATGTACTTCACAATTGCTATTGGTGTACTTCACAATTACTATTGATGTACTTCACAATTGCTATTGGTGTACTTCACAATTACTATTCATGTATTTCACAATTGCTATTGGTGTACTTCACAATTACTATTGATGTACTTCACAATTACTATTGACGTATTTCACAATTGCTATTGGTGTACTTCACAATTACTATTGATGTACTTCACAATTACTATTGACGTATTTCACAATTGCTATTGGTGTACTTCACAATTACTATTGATGTACTTCACAATTACTATTGATGTATTTCACAATTACTATTGATGTATTTCATAATTGCTATTGATGTACTTCACAATTACTATTGATGTACTTCACAATTACTATTGATGTATTTCACAATTACTATTGATGTATTTCATAATTACTATTGATGTACTTCACAATTACTATTGATGTACTTCACAGTACTATTGATGTACTTCACAATTAGGCCTACTATTGATGTACTTCATAATTACTTTTGTAAAATGTTACTAATTTGTGTGTTTGTTTGTTCTCAGTGAGACTGGAAATCTGCAGGACTTGAGTCAATCAAATACCTATTCCACTTGCTATGGATTCAATACAACATGAATAATAAAACTTGTTGATTAAAATCAATTTTATAATTGTGTGCTGTGTTGACTTTTGTTTGTTTAAATAATTGTCTATCTAAATGACGTAGTTTGGTTTCTGCGGGTCGCACAAGTCAAGTAGAAAAGGTTCAACTGATGATTGACATGGCCAGCGTTCAAACTGGCCGGCAAATTCCCGACATTGGTCGACCTGGCATAACCAGATAACATACAAAAGGAGTCAAGAAAATCGAAGTTAAAACCAAGGATATTTATAGGGCGGGGGGGTGGGAAGGTTGGAAAATTGTCGGTAACTAATTTGGTCGGTTTGGGCGGTTTTCGTTTAGTTTTTAATGTTTAAAGTTACTAAGATAACTCAAATAATAGACTTAGAGTGCTTTATGACTATTTTTTTTTATTTAAATAAGTACATTAAATACAATTGTAATGATATATAAATTACACTGGTAAACAGTGATTTCATTGCCAGTGATATTTGAATCATTTTATACAAAGTCAACTATGCTGATTTAGAATATGTAAGTGCTTTTGCTAGATTGGCTCTATTTTACGAGATAATTAAAATTTATTAAATAATGTATGCACCGTGTTTGGAATTTGTCAAGAATTGCATGAAGTATAATAGTATACTAACAAATAGTAGTGAAAATGTTAGTAGTCACTCAGAAATTTGTTCAAAAATATGTGTAATAATGTTACAGAAGAAAACATTTTCATTTGAAAAACTAATTATGTCTAATTAATTAATTAATTAATATGTTAATTGTCTGTGGTAATGCATTAGCAAATCGCTGTTTGCTGGACTTCCTTTTGTATGTATCGTTGGTGCAATTGCGTTGGAGGCTCCAACAGTAGTCAGCCATCATATTATGTCCCATCTTCCTTGATATCTCTCCTCCACCACCCTCATATCCTGATGGAACCTCTCGCCTTGTTCCTCACTGAAGTCCCCAAGGTTACCTGGAAATTTGTCTAAATGACTGTGCAGGTAATGTACCTTGATGCTTATATTTACTCCAATGTTTCTGAAGTTAGCGAGCATATCTTGTACCAGTTTTTCGTAGTTCTCTGCTTTGTTATTACCTAAGAAGTTCCTGACAACTGAAACAAAACTGTTCCATGAAGAAGCTTCAAGGTGATCCGTGAAATCTGTAAAATTTTGATCGTTGATGAGTTTTCTAATCTGAGGACCGTCAAAAATCCCAAAGCCTTAACAAATTGTTTCATTAAACCTAATTTGATATGAAGCGGTGGGAGAATGATCTTATTATGTCAACCAGTGGCTTGTTGATGATATTTTCTTTACCTACAGTCATGGTTTCCCTTGCCGGCCATGTCACTCTTGTCCAATGATCTTGCCTTGCCCTGCTATCCCAAAGGCACATGAAGCATGGCTATTTTGTGTATCCTGACTGCTACCCAAGCACGAAATTTACCATTTTTAGATCAACACAAATTGACCACTGATGCTCATAATAACAGACTTTCTGCAATACTGTTTTGATATTCTCATACTCTTCTTTAGGTGTTGTTGAGTGAGCAATAGGAAGAGATGCGTAACGGTTACCATTGTGTATCAGAACACATTTCAAGCTTCTGATGGAACTGTCTATAAAAAGACGCCAGTCTTCGGAATGGTAGTCTTGTAGTCCCATTTGGAGCAGAAATCCAAGGATGTCATTACAGTAAACAAGATCTTCCTCTTGGCTGAAATATGGAAGAAGAAACTCTTCTCTTTTCCGATAAGAAATTTTAAAAATTCTTGTTTGAGAAAATTTCTTTCATTGAGCCTGGACGCTAAAAGCTCAGATGTTTGCTTGGGCATATTTAGGTATCGTATCAGGTCATTGAGTACTACTTGACTAAATGGTTGAGGTGTTGAAGAACTTCCTTCATAATCGCTTCCACTTTTTTCACCTGCCAAAAACTCCAGATCTTGCCCCTCGTCAGAGTCTGATGGTGAAAGCTCTAATAATCCACTAAACACTGGTATAGGAACTAAACACAGTTATAACTTGGTATAGTTAAATTAAACAACAGACACCAAACTTATTGCATTTGTTTTACACAAAGGGTACAATCATATTTTCAAGGGTGTCCAATATCTCAGAAACTAGAGCCAATTCAGCAAAAGCAGTGACAGTTTTGAAATCAGCACCCATGAATTGCTATAAATTCATTCAAACATTCTTGGCAACTCGCAAAAAAATTTTTTTTGTTGGGCTGTGTTATCAATGACTTCGCTTGTTTTAATTTGCCATTATTGCTAAATGTTTTAACCTTATTCACCGAACATTCGCCAGTTCTATGCGTTGTTATTTATCTTTACTTAATATAAACATTGAAAACGGAAACCATCAAAAAAAAAAGTCAATTAATTGGCTGTAGGTCCCTAATCATTTCTAGCAAGTGTGATGGACTTCCCAATGGTAGCTTGCAATGTTGGTTGTTGATTTTTCTAATTATTAGTTATGTACTAATGTCTGTTGTCCGTCTGGTGTATGTCTGTTGTCCGTCTGGTGTATGTCTGTTGTCTTTCTGTTGCCTGTCTGTTGTCCGTCTGTTGTATGTCTGTTGTCTTTCTGCTGTCCGTCTATTGTCCGTCTGTTGTCCATCTGTTGTTCGTCTGTTGTCTTTCTGTTGCCTGTCTGTTGCCCGTCTGTTGTATGTCTAATGTATGTCTGTTGTATGTCTGTTGTATGTCTGTTGTCTGTCGTGGTTGTGCATTCAGAGTTGCCGCCATCAAAGTTTACCCCCCATCACCTATTTACAATCTCCACTCATGGGAACCATGGCCCGATTAAGGCCTAGGCACTATAGGCACCATGCCTAGGGCCTATGAACAAAAATAGGGCCTACAAAAGTGGAAAAATATTTTTTTTTGAATTTAAAAATTATATAATATCAAAGTAGTTATAATTAATTAATTAATTTAAGGACCCAAAAATCTATATTGTATAGGGCCTACAAAATCTTTTATGGGGCCCTGATGGGAACCCACTGATCACAGACACACCCACTAATTTGTATTACTGTACCTGACGTGGCGTGGACCCCTCCCTCCCTTTACACTTATTACCATTGCAATTTCCTTTCAGCGATCCTGGTTTATTATTCCACAGATAAAAAAAAAACAAAGAGAGTGAGAAAAAGAGAGAGAGAGAGAGAGAGGAAGGAGAGGGAGAGAGGGAGAGGGGAGAGAGAGAAAGAGAGAGGGGGGAGAGGGAGAGAAAGAGAGAGGGAGAGAGGGAGAGAAAGAGAGAGAGGGGAGGGAAAGAGAGATGGAGAGAGTCAGAAAACGAGAGAGAGGGGGAGAGGGAGAGGGAGAGAGAAAGAGAGATGCAGGGAGAGAGAGAGAGGGTGGGGGAGAGAAAGAGAGCAAAAGAGAGACGGGGAGTGGGAGAGAGAGGGGGAGAGAAAGAGAGAGAGAGTGAAAAGTAAAACATGTTTTTTAATCTTTGACTTAAAATCCTTTTTTTTTTTTGATGATTTAAGTCAATTGTGGTTTTTTTTTATTTACTTTTTTTTTTAGATTAGTTTTTGATTCTATTGGCTGGAATAAAACCAAGATAAACTGACCTGAGCATGGGCTTACCTTTAAACAGACCAGAGGCCAGATCGTTGTCTCAAACATACAGAAAAATTTCTTGAACTCACACAAGATGTCTATCATCAGTTTTACTCTCCTGGCTGTCCTAGTGGGTAAGATTATTCGATTTAAATGACTATTTGTGAAAAGTCTGTTTTTATTGTTTGTTTGTTTTTAGGCTTAGTGTCTTTAATTAGATCCGCTGTTTAACGTTTTATTAAATGCTAATGTCATGTAATGTTAATGTCCTGTAATATTTATGTCATGTAATGTTTATGGCATGTAATATTTATGTCATGTAATGTGTATGGCATGTAATGTTTATGTAATTTAGAATTTGATTTCTAGAAACAAACAAAAACCAAACAAACGAAAAAGAAGTTTTAGGAACTCAAATGACAGTTGTCATTTATAGATGACATAATACCATGGCGTAATGACAGTTGTCATTTGTAGATGACATAATACCATGGCGCAGTGACAGTTGTCATGTATAGATGACATAATACCATGGCGCAATGACAGTTGTCATTTATAGATGACATAATACCATGGCGCAAAAGGCCAATGGCATTTGCCATTTATAGATGACATAATACCATGGCGCAATGACAGTTGTCATTTATAGATGACATAATACCATTGATGTTGTATTACTCCTACTTCATTTAGATATATACATTTTATGTTTCGCCTCCTTACCCATACCATGTAACGTAGTTGTACCAGTTGGGTTTATATGTTATATAACAGAATAATCCTACACAATGCAGTAGTACAGTATTATACAATACAGCTGTACAATATTACACAACACAATTGTACATTATTACAGCATTACAGTATTACACAACACAGTTGTACAGTATTAGACAACACAGTTGTACATTATTACACAACAAAGCTGTACAGCATCACACAACACAGTTGTACAGTATTACACAACACAGCTGTACAATCGTAAGTACCACAGGTGTATACATGTTACGGTAGAGCAGACACCCATAGTTTCACTTCGGCATACTCTATCCCCCCTCTCTCCCCTCCACCCCCACCCACAGCCTCGTCCAGTGCCATCAGCATCCTGCCGGACATCATGATAGGGACCTGTGTGGAGATGTGCAGCTCCAGCTTCATCATCAGCGCCGCCAGGGGAGTGGGCGGATGTCCGGCCGGCTATGAATGTAGGTCAAATGGCTGTGGTCACACGTGTCAGCCTGTCCTTGGTAAGCGGCCTTTTGTTTATATTCTTTTATCAACATTTTATCGACTGTTAAATATGACTGGTATGATATAGTTTGGTAATAAATGGATGTATAATATAACTGGGATGGCGAAGCTTAGTAATAATGTGTTCCTTTTTTAAATTTATTTTAATTTTTAATCAATACATATTTTTTCTTGCCCCGGCAGTCAAGAAAGCAGCAGTGGTGTGCCCAATGATTGGTTGCCTCAACTTCTGCCCAGGTGATTACGTTCTTGGACCCAACGGTTGCCCCACCTGTACCTGTGCGTAAAAGAACCAGGATGAAAATCTCATTAAACAAAAAGAAGAACTTGGGTATAAAACCGTGAGATCTGGTACAATTGGTGAACTTTGAACCTATAATGAATGAACTCTACATTCTTTGTTTATAAATAAAGAAATAAAGTATACAACTGAGACTCAGTGTGTTGATGAGAATAAATCTGTTTTTATGTGCCATCTATGTTTAGTCCTCTTGACTAAGTATTTTAAGTACGACTTCAAATTGAATGTCTTATCTCTGTAAATGTGTATTATTTGACAAGAATAATATGTTATTAAAAATTATGGAAATAGGCAAGATGCCTTGAAGTATTGATCCTCAACTGACCCTGTAGATTTCTCATCCGAGAATTCATTATTAACTTCCTGATACACACACAAATTTTAAAACGTTCTTTCCCTATGCATCTCACCTTAATTTATATCCCTCGCCCCCCCCCCCTACCACTGAAAATGTCAACCCGATACTTTAGATACATCGGGATTCGAACTGCTGCCTTTCACCGAGCAGATTGAGATATAACCCTTCTCAATATAATAAAACATATCAGAAATGTGCTCTTTCCCTGCCAATTGTAGCACTTTTTTTTCACTACAATGGCTGAAGGTAGGGATGTAAGAAAAGTTTACACCCACAGGTAGGGGTTTATGGGTAAATTTTATACCTGCATGGCATAGATCAGAGGCAGATCTATCGATAACCTCACCGGGCACGAGCCCGAAAACTGACCTAATGAATCTCTTTAGAAAAAACTGGGTGGTTCTTAAATTGTATGCGTTTCACGACCCACAAAGAAACATTTTCGTATTTCTCGTCTCACAGGTAGAAAGGAAAATGATTTTAAAAAAAGGTGAAATAAACTGCAGATATTCCTTTTAATTAAGCTATTCTTTTTTTAAAAAAAATGGCAGCCCTCTACATTATAGTTTGCGACCCACCGAGGAGTGCAACCCACACACTTTAAGGACCGCTGAACTAAACATTTCATCCGCAACTCAGAAACCTGTCCTACAGACAAATAACTGTGTTCCATGACAATTGACAATTATTATTATTATTTCCCTTTGGTATTTGCGTGGGTAGGGTAGGTCATGACCCAGGGCGCACTATCCGGGAGACCTCATAGGGGCTACAAGTGATTAGCGCAGCCATTGTGATTCGAACCCTGACAACTTAGCTAAATAAATCTCAGGATACACCTACGGTAGTTTCAATGAACGGCGAAAGAAGTAATCTTTGCGGGCAAGTCACATCATCTCAGATGACCAGTGACAGTAATTGAGGTCAGGTACCACACGAATCCAACATCCTGCTCACCCTTACCTTCCAATATATTAGTTTGTAGTTAACATGAAAAGTGTGCTCGTGGTGAAATAAATGAGGGCAAGTGAAAATGCTGACCAGTGAAAAAGTAGTTAGAAAGAGTGACAGTGAGTGTTAGGACAGCTTAAGAGAAAGAAGTGTTTTCTTTGAGAAAGTTGTAAAAATAGAAGATGGACTAGCAGTATGATATTTGGCAGTTGAGAAGTTTTATAGACACATGTGTATTCAGTTAATATTTGTGGACTGTTAATATTGCGAACATCCGTTATTTATAAAGCTGTTTGTATGTCATTATTCATGTTGTGGATTTATGTGTTATTTGTAGATGTGCATATTTAACTTCTTCTACATTAATAAATGGACCACGTCTAAGAAAGTCTTTTGTGATTTACGAATGAACGCGAAAAGGTGTTTACATTGTACTAGTCCTTATTCACACACACACACACAAGTACAGATGAAGAGAACTTAAAAGTAATAATCTCACAATACTCGAAAGGAGTAATTTTTACCTTCTGAAGAGACACGACATAGTATATAATAAATTTGGCGGCAGCGGTGTCGAAATACGACAGTACCCACGTAAGTTCTTTAAATTATTGGCTGTCATAAACAAACATCATAAGTCTCAGCATTCCAGCCATATGAGCTTTCTTGTACCCCTTGGGGGTAGGCGTGACTCCGATTGAGAACGGCGGTATTAAGTCAACACTTTGATTGGTTTACGGACTCACCAGTTGAGAACTGCGGTATTAAGTCAACACTTTGATTGGTTTACGGATTTACGGACTCACCAGTTGAGAACTGCGGTATTAAGTCAACACTTCGATTGGTTTACGGACTCACCAGTTGAGAACTGCGGTATTAAGTCAACACTTTGATTGGTTTACGGACTCACCAGGGGTTTACGTTACAGCAGAAAGTCTCATCAATAGATTTATTTTAAAAAGCGGATCTTTATATTAATTGATGTCTCCTTGATCATCACTTGAGCTAAACTTAAAACATCATGATGTGTAGTCTGATTATGTATAAACTAGTGAAAAAGCCTGCTGAAGCTGCTTGAACGAAATCCGAATGAAGGGATAGCGAAGAAATATACGAAATACTGCAAAAGAAAAGAAAATGTGGCCTTTATTGCCATGAACTATAAAACAGAAATTACAAAGAAACGTATGAAATACAACGCACGATATGAAAACTGCCTGCGAGGGAGACACAAAGTTATTACGCATACACCGCACGATATGTAAACTACCTGCGAGGGAGACACAAAGTTATAACGCATACACCGCACGATGTGAAAACTAACTGAGGGAGACACATTATGTATTTAAGGATAGTTCATGACTATCTGTAGCAAAAAAAAAACATTTCACGTTGTGTTATCTGATTGTTCATTACAACGTGTGTCGTTTTTTTTCAATGCTTTGTTCATTGATAAGATAATATTTAATATTTTTTTTACTGTTTTGAAGGTTAAAACTGGGGTGCCATTTTGTGTCCAACAACACAGAAGACCTATTTCTTGATGTCTGTTTGTGCCAGTTAAAAAACAAACGTGTTCTAGTGTCAGTGAATTCATTACATTGTATATATCTCAAGATGTTACGCCGCGTGACGCAGTTCGCCTTCATTTTAGGTGAGTACAACACCTGTGATGTCACACCTGGTAAAGAATAGCGCACGAGCCCGCTCCCTCATCCCACCCTCACTTATCCTCCCCCCACCCCCAGGGGCACCGAGAGCCAACAAGGGCCCCAGGGCAGGACATCAATGCGGGCCCCTTAATAAACAATGAGTCGTGAAAAAATTGACATGGTCGTGGCGGCCGGGCCCCCTTACAGATACGGGCCCCCTGGCAATGACCCCTGCTGCCCCCCCTCTCGGCGTGCCTGCCCACCCTCACTTATCCACACCCCACCCCCTCCCTCATCCCTCCCTCACTTATCCTCCCCCCATCCCCTCCCTAATCATACCTTCACTTATCCTCCCCCCACACCCTCCCTAATCATACCTTCACTTATCCTCCCCCCACACCCTCCCTAATCATACCTTCACTTATGCTCCCTCCACCTTCCCTTCCCTTCCGAGAAAATAAACTTTTCTGCAATTATTAAAAAAAACAGAATAATCTATGCACAGAAATATGAATTGAACAATTGTTTTTCCTTCGAGTTACGTGTATTCAATGCTGTTTGTACTCTGACCGT
The DNA here is from genome assembly GCA_021962125.1 of Bulinus truncatus. Classification (NCBI taxonomy): domain Eukaryota; kingdom Metazoa; phylum Mollusca; class Gastropoda; family Planorbidae; genus Bulinus; species Bulinus truncatus. Next base: position 503,831 of record JAGDYQ010000330.1, read on the forward strand.
ATGAAACTGTTGGTTTTGTTTTGATTACAGTGTGTGTCGCGGCCCACCCTGACATGAAACAGGTCAACCGAGACTGCCAACAAGAGTGCAATGAGAGCGCGCCACCTATGGGGGACATGTCCTGCCCGGACGGCTACGTCTGTCACCAAAGTGGTTGCAGCTCCACATGCGTTCGTGAGTATTTTTGAAGTAGACAATCTATTAAGACACCAGACGTGCTGACAAAAGTAGAAATACGGCATGCCCAGTTAGCAGTGGCGTCACTAGGGTTGGTGTCACCCGGTGCGGTAACTCATGGTGTCACCCCTCTCATGACACCCCGGTCTCCATATTTTTTTCCAGAGACCGTATATATGTGCGCATGCGCGACTTTATTTTTTTTTCCGTTTCCGGGGTCAGGATTTTAGCGATAATTGATATCTATAGGTCAGTGCAAGTATACCAATAATTTCATTAAAATAACGCACTGGCTCCGGATACGTCTAAGACGTACTAAGTATTTGTATTTTTTTTTTCGGGATACGTCTAGCAAACTTTGATGACGTCAGTAAACAGAATGAATGAGAACACATATTTACTGCAGACGTTGATGACGTCATTTACTGTTAATAATGGGAGATATATTTTTTTTCGGGGACCATCAATAGATATTGCTCCACACCCTAACCCTATCCCTGAAGGAAAAAATCTGAAAAAAAAAATATATCTCTCTGAGAGGAATCGAACCCGCATATAGTTAGCAATAGCTACAATTTTAATATATAATCAGAAAAAATTGCTCGGTTATGCAATTTCCCGCGAAAAGAAAATAACTTTAGATCATAAGAGTTCATCTTAGACGTATGCGGAGCCAGTGCGTTAAAATAATTAATAATAAAAAGTACGCAGTGTCTGTTAGTAATCGGAGATATTTTTATTTATTTATAAAAATTAAATACGGCTTTGAATTATTTTATATTACAAAATAAGAATATAGACCTAAAACTAGATATTTTGCAGTTGGGTGTCACCCCTCGTGAGGGTGTCACCCGGTGCGGTCCGCACCCCCCGCACCCCCCTAGTGACGCCACTGCCAGTTAGAAAGGCAGAAAGAAACGAAACCGAGTGACAAATAGACAGAAATCTAGAAACGCGAGCAAGAAAATAGACAAATGACTTTTGAGAAAGTAAGACTCACTGACTTTATGACACACACAAACTGACGAAGACATACAGAGACATATCAATCGATAGGTAAATAGATTTTTTGTATTAATTAATTGAGGTATTGAACTATTGGTAGATAGATAAACTTATAGATTGATTGATGGATGGATGGGGGGATGGATGGATTTGATTGATTCACTAATGTCATCTACAGCTGAGGTATTAAAGAGATCGCCAGACTGCGGTGTGGTGGTGTGCAGTACCTGGTGTGAAGATGGTCGTGTGATGGACCACAACGGCTGCCCCACCTGTACCTGCCTGTAGCCTCAGTCTACTTACATGCACCCGTTCAGTCATCAAGTTGACTCAGTGTATTCAAAGTCATAAAGTCCCTATTGAATATGTAGCGTATGATGTGTTTTCTTTCAACTTCATTGTTTTATGTTTAATTGTCCTGTAATTGTCAGTGAAAGTTGCACAGAAGATTCACAGTTTCATATAAAATTATTCAAAAATGTCCTTTTTTTTAATTTATATTCAAAGCAATCTTATGAGTAATAAAAATAAATGTTTAATCAGCTGGGTCAATTTCAAGACACAATCAGTTTTTATAGTGTCATATATGTGTGTGTCGTATGCTGTGAACGAAAATAACGAAATTCACGACTGGAATAATGAAACGAAATAATTCAACAAAATGATGATGCCATTTGGAAGATTTTAAAAATAATAAAAGCCTATTTAGAGAAATGTCAAGTCACTTTTGAAATACAACTGTATCTAGGAAAACGATCATCTCAAAAAAAACACAAGAAATTCGGTTAACTTTTCATGAGTTGATCATCAATGATAATACTCTCATGCCATTGATTTTTGGTTAAAACCTTGTAATTTTACGTTTCACTAGAAATTTACAAAACACAGACAGATATGTTGGCAGTGATGTTGTTTTGTTTTTACTTGGTTAACTGCGAGATAATGATGGAACAAAACTACCTCAGAGATAGTGATAAGTAGCAAGTGATAGAAGTTACGAATGCTGCAATAGAAGTGCAGAAATGTAGTCATTTCAATTTATTAAACTTTATCTTAAAAACAATGCAATTATTTTAAACAATGCATGTATTTTATAACAATGCATGTATTTTATCATTTTCTTTGATTCGGTTTGCAATTTACTTTGTCTTTTCTTCCTTGAAGATTTTTCTTAGAAATCGTTTTATAGTTAAGTATTTTATACTATTAATAGCAATGCTGATACCTCCATGTCTCCTGTGGTATCCCTATTACACTTACGGTTGTGGCGGGGATGAAAGAAGGGCGATATTTATTTTTTTCTTCGAGAGGACGGATGGTCGTGCGGTAAGGCGCCTGAGAGTCACTGGTTCAAATCTTCGATGAGAACCAAATGAATATTTCAGGTCATGGCTAAAGTATCCACTATATCTCCCATGGTATCTCCAAGCCCATTGCACTATAGGCTACGGATGAAAGAAGGGCTCCGTAATGACCGTCCCATTGGTGATTTATAGGATCTAAGAGATTTCAACTCAGCCTTAAAGAGATTTCAAACACACTCATATAGTCCTATCAAATCTTTCTGAAAATATATGCCTTTGTCCTCAAAGACCAGATCTGATAATATTACACACAATGTTTTTTTTTCATCAGTAATAAATGAAAAAAATATATGTACCTACTATAAGCAAATATTTTAATTACTACATACATGTACAATGTAGTTTGTTTTAAAATTAATATAATTTCAACAGCAACTATCCCCAATAGTCATCTAGAATATATCGTTAACTTAAATAGAACGATAAACGTCTTTCTAGTCACGATATATTTTCTTATAGTTAAAATAATCCATGCTGTGTTCATTATCCGATTTACGACTGTATGGAACATTTACCAACATGTATCGAAACATATGAATAGTTTAACAAATGACAGATGACAATGTGAAGGGCACACAGCTACAGATGTAAACTTTATAATATAAATCAATGTAAAACATGTAAATATTTAAGTGGAGCTTTTTTGTTTTTAAAAATGTATGAACGTTAGTGGAAAGACAACAAAATAAGCCATAGAGAGAAACGAGTCGATTTGATCATACTGGTCTTCACTTGAAGCGTGGGTTCCAACCAGAAGGTGGTTGTGTGCACCATGATCTAGGTGTACTTTAGATTATTTTTAGTAACTGACTGATAACAAAAAAAAACAGTGAATGTCCTTCGCAGCACTTAGAAAACATTTGTTACTGATCGATTGACCGTAGAACAATTGATTGAGTTTTGTTGAAGATGAAACTAATACTTGCAGCTGTTGTGGTCACTTTTGTGACAGGTCAGTGAAAATTGTTTTTACATGACATAAACATGAACTATAGGTTAATGCAGTCACTGTATAGAGCATTAGCCATTTTTTTTATTACTTTCATGACTTGTTTTGTCCAGTATTGAGTTTAGTGTGTTCAGTGGCTAGACTATGAGTTTAGTGTGTTCAGTGGCTAGACTGTGAGTTTAGTGTGTTCAGTGGTTAGACTGTGAGTTTAGTGTGTTCAGTAACTAGACTGAGTGCTAACAAACCATAAACACGAGAACCATTTTTCAAAATAGAGTTGGTTGTTTTGTATTCGTTAGTTAGTGATAGAGTCAGACAAAGTCTTCACATGAAGGTTTTGACAGTCCCAGCAGTATTTGTGTAAGTTGACCAGGCAGGAAACATAACTCTCCTAGCTTCACTGGTCTGAATGTATTGAATTCGTTTTACATCGCTCCATTTAAACAAAATTAATGAATTTCTTCATTAGTGCACAACGATCAAAAAATTCATTAATATTTACCTGACAGACATTTACCTGACAGATATTTACCTGACAGACATTTACCTGACAGACATTTACCTGACAGATATTTACCTGACAGATATTAACAAAGAAGAAAATGATAGACCTATAATAAGCTCATGTTCAGGCCATGTGAACAGGAAAATGGCCGTTCTTGTTAGTTATCTGAAATTGAACTTATAATTGCAAGATGAGTGACGTTATTAATAGTAAGATTTTTCAGACACGATTAAGAAAATTTAGACTAGCAAAAAGCCAGTCTATCGCCCAAAAGACTTTTGAACAAAATTCAAATTATTTTTGTTACTTCATCATTGATATAAAGTAATACTATTCCAGCTTCTCCGGCCGTCTGGAACTCTGGACTGTCCACTCTGTGCGTTGAGGAGTGCACTCCTCCTGAAATAGCCATGATATCACTGATATCCACCCCATGTCCAATTGGTAAAGTTTGTGTATCCAGTGGATGCGGTCACGTTTGTACCTCATTAACAGGTCAGTAATAGAGGATTTTTTGTTTACATACAGACTTAGTTCTATATTGCACAAAGCATTAACGTTTTCATACATACGTTTAGTCACCAACTACAGCTCCACACAACGTTTAGATAGATCATCCTATGGGATGATCTAAGTCACAATATCTCAAGAGCTGTCTCTGAATCCATCACTTGATCCTAATCTAATCTCACAACTTCACCCCCCCCCCCCCCACAGAACTCGGCAAGAGATCCGAATGTCCAATGCTGAAGTGCATTCCTTGTCCAGCCGGCTATGAAGTGGACCAAGATGGCTGCCAGACCTGCAGGTGTAAACCGGAAGAAGAGAAGAGGCAGGTGTGTTCTGGAATCATGTGCATGATGTTCTGCTTCAACGGGTTCGCGAAAGACGCCAATGGATGTGACATATGCAGATGTGCGGATGGACCCATTGTTTAAATAAAACATTCTTTTATCGAAATAAAAACAGTTGTTGATTATAACAATAATATTCAATATTATTAAAGGGGTGAGGGGTGGGGGGGAGACTTCATGAACACTGGACAGGACCCTCACTCCATTTCCCTCTGTGGTCACCAAAAGGATCGCTACATTTTATATTGCCCGTCCAGCACTTTTTTTTTTGGATAACCTCACTTACGTGCTCCCTACAGGGGGGGGGGGGCGACATACATTCTAATTGTGGAAAAAAGTATTATAGCCATAAATATGTCCGAACATGTCAGGGTTTTATTTTTATTAACCAAAACTGGTTCCAGAATGTCTACCAGAATGCCTACCAGATTTCCTACCAGAATGTCTACCAGAATGCCTACCAGATTTCCTACCAGAATGTCTACCAGAATGCCTACCAGAATGCCTACCAGATCGTCCATTCTGTCATTGACAAAAATCTTGATTTTAAACTCCTTCTATGACAGTTTGGGCAGTTTTCTTGGCTTTGAAAAGTCACAAAGAGTTTGGGTTTGTTTGTTTGTTTGTTCGTTTATTTGTTTGTTTGTTTGTTCGTTCGTTTGTTTGTTTGTTTGTTTGTTGTTGTTGTTGTTTTAATTGACCTCAGCATAACCCAAAGAACTAAGTGTGTACTTACTGGTACACTGCAGGTAATGCGGGTACAAGAAGGAATAAGACAACTCATATACACAGTTAGCTTTAAAAACACAAGCCATGCGTACCTGGAGTGGAAAAAGTTGGAGAACCGTTCTCTTGAGGGAGAAGGGAGTCAGCATTGATCTGATTGATAACCTGAGATTTATGTTTTGTAAGAATGAGAGATTTATGTTTTGTAAGAATGAGAGATTTATGTTTTGTAAGAATGAGAGATTTATGTTTTGTAAGAATGAGAGATTTATTTCTCACTTCATATGGAACACTAATGCGACAGTGGTTATTGTTGTTATTGCTTGTTAGCGCTTTTTTTTTATCCACACTATACCAGATTGTGCAAAGACCATGGAGGCACCAAGGGAGATTTGGGTTAACTGGACACGCTGAAATTCAAGCCCGTAATTTAGAGAGTGTTGAACGAGCTCATGACCAATAAGTCAGCGAGTTGACCTGATATGAGATTTCGCTGTGCACATGTTCTTAATATATTGCCAGTATGCATTTATGTGTATATAATCAATGTTTTGCTTTCCAAAAATAGTTCCATATTTGCATTGCTGTCGTCTCGCTGCCGATGGTAGAAACATAATACGAATTCTTTAGTACGTATAAATTAAGCTTAACAACAATTTAAGATGCAGGCTTTAACCCTGCTAATTGTCTATGGGTCGTCACTCTGTGTGTATTAAAGTAAATGTAAACAATATGTGTTTAAACTTTTATTCTGTTGTCTATTGCGCCATTCTTGCATGACGTGTATTGGCAACAGATTTCTGTCCGCATGATTGCAGGACCAAATGGCTAATCAGAAATGTAACTTATTTACATCAACAACAATAAAAACACTGAATCACTTCAAAAAACAGGTGTAAATAATGGAGAGTCATATCTGTTATCTTTCAAACAATAATCTTTGATTCTCTCTTTTAATGTTTTAATATTTAAAGAAAAATATGTTATTTGCATCATGTAGCCAATGTCTTATTTATTGGTATTGCTGTTAATTATTGTAGTTCATCAGTACAATACGTCAGTTAGACCCCTCAGCCGCCGTCTTAAGCCGCCGTAAGCCGCCAAGAAGCCTGTAAGCTGTAAGCCGCCACAAAAAAATGTTAAGCCAAGCTACTAAAAACTTTTCTAAGCCGTGGGAGATTCGGAATTACTAATTCATGTCATTTTAAAAGCGATTACGAAAATCGCATCCAAAAATTATATAAAACATTTTTTTATATTAATTTTTTTTTTTTACCATTGCCAGCATGGTAGGGTGTAGTGTACCTACCACACCAGCACTGTTGGCGGCGCTGATGCACATCTGCCATCCTTACAGAGCGGCGGGGTGAGTGTGCCCGCTAACATCTGCCGGGATGGCAGAAAGATGGGTTTTATTCCTTGCCCAAAACTGGCCAGACCAGCAGGGTGCGTGTACTGCTGATCAGCCAGAAGGGCAAGGCGAGGGTTTTTTTTCCTGCCACTCGGACAGAGGGGAGGGTGTAGTGTGCCGACCACATCCGTCACCACCGCCAGCTGTGAATACTGCGATGTCGGATAGTCCTCATTAACCACAGTACCACCACCCTCGCAAGAAAGAAGTTTTTTTTTTCCTGACTAGAGAACCCCAATGATCTATCCCCCGAAGATCATGGGGTGTTCATATGAATAGCATGCCAATATTTCTAAATGAAACTCCAGCACGCGTGAATTTAATTGACTAAAATAATCAATTTTATAGATAATACCCAAAGGACCAGATTCTTCATGTAAATTTTGCAAGTAGCATAACATAATAACACTTGAAATCTAACTCATTTTTTGTAGTTTTACATTTTTTTAAAAATTGGTTCTAAATTTAATTAAAATTTTTATTATTTTTTTATTATTTTTAACATAAATCTTTATATTTACTTTTTATATACAATAAAATTAAAAAAATAAAATTAAAAAGTATTATTTATTTATTTCAAAATTGTTGTTTGTATGACTAGTAAAAGTATAGTACATAAATATTATGACAGTTACCTCCCTTATAAAAAATATCGGTGATACCCAGTGTGATCGTTGGGATCCGGCTTTCAACAGGGGTGCTAGGTATTTTCCTAAGCCACGGCTTAAGCCGGCTAGCCAGCCATAACAATTCTAAGCCAGCCATCATCAGTTCTACGGCGCGGCTGAGGGGTCTAACGTCAGTAGCCACCAAAATGCAGCCCGCGAGGTGAGTGTGTCTGGCCTAATGACAGTTTAGGAAATTGTCAGATGTAACGTACGGAACACGAGACGTTTTGAGATCGCAATTTGTTTTCCGGGCTGCGCTAGTCAGTCAATTAGTTATCCGGCATGCTGTGAGAAGAATTAGATGACCTTTTAAAATATACAGTTCTAATGGCGAAATGATGACCGGGGGGGCGCTTTAATTATTATCAGGGGTGTAGACGGAAGAGAGTGACAATTATTTTTTTTTTTGTTTTGAAGTAGTTCACGAAATAATTATTTCTATAAAACGACAGCCAATATCAGAGTATGTTCAGTACATTTAAAAAATATGTATTTAAATCCAGCTATTTAATATTTTTGCTGTTTCAGGTTTATTTATGATGTTACTTTTTTCATTGTGTTATTTTATCCTGATGTAATATTCAACATATGACACTGAGAGTGTCCGATCAAAGGTGACCCCCGATGGCTTAGACTGCCGACCGTCAGCCACATATAAAGATAAGCGGAAAAGACAACAGACATAAAAAAAAAAAACATAAAATTCATTTCTAAACAATTTTTTTAACAAATGAGAATGAAAATTGTACAGGTTTGTTTTTTACTGTCAGCCCTTGTAGGTAAGTCCGCACACAAAATAATTATTTCTATAACCAAACAACTTCGATGAGGATGATTCTCTTTTTAATTTTAATTAACTCTCTTTTTTTAAGTTTTCGCATTGGCAGTATTGCAGTTACTGGTGTGTTTAAGTGTTATGTATGAGTATGTGTATGTGTGTGTGTGTGTTTTAACTTTTAATTGTATGTTTGTGTGTGTGTTCTCTAGAATTGATCTTTTAATTAAATGTGCAATGCTTGTTCCTTATTGACCTGCGTCTGTGTGTTCTACACACATATCAACCTTGTATTTCCCCAGCCTGTGCGTACAGCGCCATCTGTGTGGAGATGTGTGGTTCACACGATGACCTAGATCTACCGCCGTGTCCACCAGGATTTGTCTGCAGGTCCAACGGATGTGGACACACGTGTCAGCCTGTACTTGGTGTGTACACAGTTTCAATGTTGCCAGATTTAGCAGATTTTCCCGCCAATGTGTGTTTGTTTCTGCGCATTCAATTATAGTATTTATCTAAATAAATGCCATACATCAGTGGTCCCCAACCTTTTTCTCCCCGCGGACCGGTGAACGGCTTGATAATTTCATCGCGGACCGCTAGGGAGGGGGGTGGTTGATTATTTATATTTCAGATTGTTTTGAATTACAAGGCCACGTAGGAAATAAAGAAACAGGAAATAATTTAATGTTTCATGGTCGGCCCAGTACCATTGGATCCACGGACAGGTACCGGTCCGCAGCCCGGGGGTTGGGGACCACAGCCATACATAAATACCGTCTATAATATCTAAAAAAAAACATCTTTATTACCATTTACAATACCGCATATTTTCGTTGATATATATTTTTTTTTAATTCTGCAATACCCGTGCTAAAATTAACGAGATTAAGTACTAATTTGAACAAAAATACACTCGGGTAAAACAATGCGTTCAATACTTACAAGTGCAAAGTTCAGAATTGAAAATGAAAAAAAAAAAGTACATTTCTCTTTACCCTTAATGTAATCCGTACAGATGAAGTGTAGAAATCATCTGTTTCTGTGGCCGCGGCATATCAATCGATTATGTGCCTATCACAACGCCCTGCCGCCTTTACTTCCCCAACCAATGTCAAATCTGGGTGGACCTGGGGGAATTGGCCAACTTTCACAAGGATATGTACAAATCCCTTTGCATTCTCATCGAGGATCGAACCTGGGACTGTCAGGTCGAATATCCAATGCGCCTCACCCTTCGACCAGCCGTTTCACAAAATATAAACTTTTACACATAAAAACATTCAGATTTGATATTCTATTGAAAGTTTTATGATACAATGATTTGATATTCTATTGAAAGTTTTATGATACAATGATTTGATATTCTATTGAAAGTTTTATGATACAATGATTTGATATTCTATTGAAAGTTTTATGATACAATGATTTGATATTCTATTGAAAGTTTTATGATACAATGATTTGATATTCTATTAAAAGTTTTATGATACAATGATTTGATATTCTATTGAAAGTTTTATGATACAATGATTTGATATTCTATTGAATGTTTTATGATACAATGATTTGATATTCTATTTGAATGAAATGTTCATGTTTTTTTTTCTCCACAAGTTGTACAAAAGAGACAACGTTGCCCCATGTTGAAATGTATCCCGTGTCCTAACGGATATGAACTGGACGAACATGGCTGTCAAACGTGTAAATGTCTTCCCGCCAAAAGAGCCGTCTGCTCAATGGTCATGTGTGCCATGTACTGTATAAACGGTTTTCAAGTTGACAGCGACGGTTGCCAAATCTGCCGCTGTGCTTAAAAAAAAATTAAAAAAAATTGTAAACCTTTTTTTTTTAAAACTTCACTCTCTGTGTGATGGTTTGTTTGTTCTGTTTGTTTGTTTTTTTTTTAACTTGGAACTCCATTATGAACCAGTTCTCATTTAGCGAAAACACTCAAAATAAGTTGACGTGCACATTATACAAAACAATACATTAGTTGAATATTTTCGAGTCCATAAATTAAATTTTTTTTTAAATTTCAAAGCCAAAAGACGGAACACTATTGTGCACAAAAGTGAAGCTAATTTTAGTCTTATATAGACTAGCACAGCCATAGACTAGCACAGCGATAGTCTAGCACAGCCATAGACGAGCACAGCTGTACTTTAGTGTGCAACAAATTAAAATTTACTTTATTAAAACTAAAAAAAAAAAAAGTATGGAATAAAAAAAAAGAAATATCAAATCATCTTTTATTTAGAAACTGAATATACTGGTTTTAACGTGTCTTTACAAAAGTCAGTAGATAATGATAAATATATAAACATGTAATTTATACATTGGGACATGCACCCACGCTTATGTTTTTAGCATAAATTATTTATATAATTTGTCTTGTTGTTCTTTTTCACATTGCTGTATAAATTACATGATTAAAAGTGTGTTTCAGTTTTTTTTTTTTTATTGCTAAGAATAAAGTCTATATATTGTTCACGGATTACCATTTTATACAAAATCAAAGTGTAATTAAAATTACCTTTTTTTTTCCTCCCCCCCCCCTCAAAAACGAAGCAATCATGTCGTGAATGGAAGGTATAGGTTTTTTTTTAAAAGCTGCTAGCTCCAAAGTTATCAAAAATAAGTTTAAGTGTCAGGTGTCAAAGTTATTAGGTCAAAGTTATTAGGTCAAAGTTATTAGGTCAAAGTTATTAGGTCTAAATGTTTTGGTAATGATCTTGGTCTCGATACCAGTCCATGTTTATTGCAGACCGCGGTCTCAATGTTTGCATTTACTAGTAAAAAAAACCAAGATAAAACAGAAAAGCACGATTCCCGTCTCTCTCTCTCTCTCTCTCTCTCTCTCTCTCTCTCTCTCTCTCTCTCTCTCTTTCTCTCCCCCTCTCTCTCTCCCTCTCTCTCTCTCTCGGCTATCTACAAGGTTGACTTATCAGCTAATGAGACTAAACCCTCCCATAAGATTTTCGCGATGCTCACTTCACTTAAGGTGGTGCAATAATGAATGTAAATTAACATGTTGTTATTGCTGTTGTTATTGCTGTTGTTATTGTTGCTTTTTTTTTTAAACCAATGACTGTGAGTAATATTTAAGCCATATGTTTGAACAACATTTTTTTTACAATATTTGAACAATGCTACACATATGTATTACATTTACACTCATTTCTCTGATGTTGAACTGGATGGTCAGTTTTATTGAGATGTGGATTAATGATCCAGCTCATTAGCCCACCAGTGACCCACGAATAGGGCCTACAATGGCCCCAGTATTAATTTTAGACATATTGACATTGTAGTCTTTGAGTGGTTATCTAAGAGTCATTGCACATTGTAGCCTTTGAGTGGTTATCTAAGAGTCATGGCACACTGTTTTGGCCACAGGGTCAGGGCTCTTGCTAAGGGGAGTCAATCCTACACTATCCTGGGCCCCTGCTAAGGTGAGGCGATCCATCACCCTCCATGGCCTCTGCAGGGGGCAATCCAACACTTTCCAGGGCCCTGCTAAAGGGAGGCAATCCATCACTTTTCTGGGACCCTGCTAAGGGTAGGCAATCTAATACTTTCCAGGGCCCCTGATAGGGGGAGGCAATCTATCACCTCTCACGGCTCCTGCTAAGGTTAGGCAATCCAATACTTTCCAGGGTCCCTTCTATGGGGAGGCAATCCAACACTTTCCAGGGTCCCGTCACTTTCATATTATTTGTTTAATTTTTTTTTGCTGAAAGATTTTGTGAAATGGATACCGGATGTGTCCTCGTTGTTATATTTTTGTAGGGCCCCTTGAATATATAATAATATATACATAGAAATTGACGACCTAGAAGTAGTAAAAATTAAAACTGTGCCCGAACTATAAAATAAATTACGTGACTCCTGCTACATGGTGTACATGAAACAAGAGCTCTGTTCTTTTCTGTTTGTCTGTTCAACTGTATCTCAAAAGTTATCTTATCTTATTGCGTCGTGTTGTTGTTTTTTTACTGCTACTGCTAGACGACAAATAGCAGCCTAGCTTCAACTCATTAATAATATATATAAAAGCGATTTGGGCTCTGCGTTAAATCGAAAGTAAAGAATTAATACAACAGTATCCCTGTTTAAATTTCAATCATGCAAAAATCGGATCTGCCCGAAACCAAAAATTAAACTAGCCTACCTATCATGCCTAAGGGGATATAACTCTATGCAAAGGTTTTGCAGGGCACAGCTAATTATCCATAATACAAAAAAATCATTTTTGTCTCTCACACAAGATGTCGGCAACATTTAGTGTACATTGTACGTGTTATGTACTGAATGAGTTTAATGTTAAAATGCAAACATTTCTTTAATTTCGTACTAATAATACTTCAGTGCGCTGCACACGTAAGCACTAAGGGAAATCCGAGAGGTAATCGAAGTTCTTAACATAGGACCCGGGACTTTCGGTTATAAGCTCAGCGCTGCTACCACACAGGCACACATGTCCCCGCTCAGTCTCCCGTGGTGCCTCCATGGCCATTACACTCCCGGCTGTGGTGGGGATGAAAGAAGGGCACCATAAAAGCCGTCACATTAGTGGCTTAAAGGATCTAAGAGATTTCATCTCATCCTTACAGGTACTTCACACACCACACAGTCATGATACGTCTCCCAACTGGAAAGCGAAGTAGGTTATCCCCTACTTAACTGCCAGTAACGATATGAGCCCTGCCATATGTAGAGCGACGAGGTGAGCAAACGCCCAAACACTATTTCATTCAACAGGAGAGGTTGAGAATGTCTTCCGGCCAACATAACGTAATATATTTTTCCACACCCCTATCAATATCATTAAGTATTGAATGCGATAATTGGAACAATAACAGATATTATTTTTTTTTAACGCCGCCATTGCCAGCATGGTAGGGTGTAGTGTGCCTACCACACCAGCATTGTTGGCGGCGCTGATGCACGTCTGCCATCCCTACAGAGCGGCGGGGTGAGTGTGCTCGCTATCATCTGCAGGGACGGCAGAAAGAGGGTTTTAATCCTTACCCAAACTGGCCAGACGAGCAGGGTGTGTGTACTGCCGATCGGCCAGAATGGCAAGGAAAGGGGTTTTTTCTGCCACTCGGACAGAGGGGAGGATGTAGTGTGCCTGTACCCTCAGCCCGAAAAGGCAGGCTGGGCAGGTGTGCTTGAGTGGGACGGAGTGGAAGGGTGTTGTGTGCCGACCACATCCGTCACCACCGACGGCTGTCAAAACTGCGGTCTCGGATTGTCCTCACTGACCACAGTACCACCACCCTCGCAAGTAATGGGGTTTTTTTTCCTGACTAGAGATTCCCTATGATCCATCCCCCGTGGATCATGGTATGTCTCTCAGACCAGGAAGGAGAGTTCATAAAATATCATGCCAAAATATTTTGTGATACTTTCCGAAACACCCACATCAAGTATTGAATGCGATAATTGGAACAATAACAGAAATTATACCATGTAATTTTCTTTGAAGACGAATCACTAACTGCAAATTACTGATAACGAATTTCGTATATTTATCTCACGATAATGTTATATTTATGGTGTTCAGTTTGTTATTAAATTAGAAGCAATCTTAGGAGAAACATCTACAGAAATCGTTCAATTAGTATTATGTATTATTTTCTACAATTTAAATCTTAATGTAAAAAAAATTATGTTTGTATATCTCAAGGTAATGTAATATTTATAATGTTCAGTTTGTTATTATATCTAGAAATTAGCTATATCTAATGTACAATTAGCTCCCTTTACCACTAAACACAAACTGCGTCACAATTTTTTTTTTCATTTTTTTTATTATTACGTCACATGAATGAATTGTATAAGGGTGGAGTCTGAGTAGCGCCGTACACAATGTACTTGACAGGGGTGTACCCAGTGTGGGTAGACCCGTAGCAAGGATTATTGGATATTAGGCGAGGAAATTTTCGTGGGGAGTGCGCCGAAGAAATGATCCGGAGGGGGGGGGGGCGAAGATGGAGGCGCGAGGCCCAGTGAGTCTCCTCCCCAAGCACTGAATTTATCTAAAAAAAAAAGCTTCGGAATTCAGATTGTCTGTAAAGTCTTTTTCAAATGCAAGCAGGACAAGATTGCTTAGACGCTTTTGTAACATTGATCTGCGATATAGGGTGAGCGTTCGTGTGAGGGTTGAGAAACTGTTCTCACACACGGCTGTTGAAGCATCAAATGCCAATGCTGCCCTGAAAATACCCAAAAGTGAACTTCATTAAGATTGAATCTTTATGGCCGAAAAATTAGATAAGCTATATATGTAAGTAAAATAGCCTGGGTGATTGCCAAAATATAAACTTTTAAGTTTTTATTATTATTGATTTATTAAACAAAATGATTGATGTTTTATAGCCGTTATTATTAAAATTTTATCAAAAAGCTCAAATCATGCACGGGGGGGGGTCAGGTCATGAACGAGGGGGCTGAGTGTGGGTGGAGGGGGGTCCAAATTCGAAAGTCCCCCGGGCCCCACCTTGAGGGGGCCCCAAACATCTTTTTTAACATTAAATATTAAGTACATTATCTCATTTCAAAATCCAGGGGCCCCCGAAGAGGCCAACCATAAATCCCTAGGTTCGGCACTGGCTTCACGGAACTGTACTGTTTAAAACTTTGATATTTCTTTCTTTTTTTCTGCGTCTGCGGCCTCAACTGGATTGATGGAATATTATTTTTTTAATTGAAGGTCAGATAAAAACTACACAACGATTCTATCTACCCGGGACCCAACTTGAGAATGGCCCCAACATTTTTTTACATTAAATATTAAGTACATTATCTTATGTCATGGTGTCAAATGTCAAAATGCAGGGGCCCCCAAAGAGGCCAAGCCCCTGGGCCCCCAAATCCAAAGGCTCGGCACTGCCGGGCTGGCAATATTTTCTGAGTTAATTTTCAGAACGATATATTTTGTTATACTACAATAATGTGTATAACAGTAAATAAACCATCTACTAAATTTAACTGGCAAGCACTCACGTGTCTTTTTTTATTTAAACTCGTCATGTTGAACATCATAAAACATAAAATGAAGAACTGTTTGGAAAGGAGTCCATTAAAATAGTATGAAGATTTATCAATGATAAGGTGTCTCATAACAGAATGGGATTACTTTTCTGATGCGATACCTGGGCACGTGATTTGGTGATGAGTCAAACAGCAAAGTGGCAACCTTCTTTAAAAGTCTTGGTGGTTTCAAATGAAAAGTATGTGTCCCAGCGTACCTCTCCTTGGGGTACGCGCACCACCTGTCGAGAACCGCGGGCACACTGGATCTATATGACCACTACCTGGACTTGGTCAGGTTGTATGTTCGATCGGGTGACCAGACACCTCATCATACGAGACATTTCATCATTATAGGGTTAGGGTTAGGCCTTAAATTTGCAAAATGCACTTTATGCAATGATGAAATGTTATGGTGGTGAAATACTATAATGATGAATTGCTATAATGTTCAAATGTTGCAATGATGAAATGACTCGTATGATGAGATGTCAGGGAACCGTTCTATCGGCATGGCAAAACTGCAAGTGGTGTGAGTTACCAATTAAGGGGACGGATGGTCCTTCAATAAAGCGCTCGACTGTCGACCTGAAGGTATCTGGTTCGATCTCCGGTCTTGGCTCAAGTTCCCGCTATTTCTCCCGTGGTGTCTCCATGGCCTTTGCACTATCGGCTATGGTGGGGGATGAAAGAAGGGCACCATAACAACCGCCCCATTAGTGGTTCACAGGATCTAAGAGATTTCATCTCATCCTTACAGGGGCGTCACACAAACCAATGGCCTTCGTGGTGCCCCCCCCCTCCCAAATCCATTCATCCATTTCTGGCTGGGATAGAATTTTGTAATGAAGACAGTACATAAGAAAACTTTCTTGTTTTCGCCCACGCCTCCACGGTTTCAGTTCACCCAGTGTCAATAATGTATTAGTAGAAATTCGACCCAACACATCACAGTCACGTGACTGTGTGTGTGTGTGTGTGTGTGTGCATTCAGTGTCAGCGTGTTGACATACAGCAACAGCCTTATCTTTTAATAGTTTTTATTTTGTTATTTAAGTTGCCATATAGGGAAAGTGAATAACAAAAAAAAAAAATAACAGACATTAACGTAAGTAGCGTCCACCGACAACAAAGTGAAGCGTGTTATAAAATGAAACTTTTCTTGATTTCTGTTTGTTTATTGATTGTGGTGGGTAAGTTGATGATTGTTGAGCTATAAATAGATTTTTTTAATTTGCAATGATGTGTAGAACATTTATTTCATGTGTGTGTGTGTGTGTGAGAGAGAGAGAGATATTTGAATATCTCACGACAGGTCTATACAAAACTATTCGCTATGTCATCTTTACATTATACACGATTTATCTTTATTAAGAGGGGAAGTTCACATATCACGTAACGCACTTATATATATATATATATATATATATATATATATATATATATATGTGTGTGTGTGTGTGTGTGTGAGTGATTGTATATGTGTGTGGGGGGGGGTTACTGTAATTGATGAATTTTAATCTGTTAACGAAACTCTACATGTGTTCTAATGACCAATGTTCCATACATAAAAAGAAATTTGCATTCGAAACGTTTTTTTTTTTTCAAATATGGAGGTGTGAAGCAGACAGAGGCGGATTTAACGGCCACTACTACGAAAACCCGCCATTTTACACATGTAGCTTTTTTTTTTACTGTCTTTTTCTACTTAAAGGTGGGGGGGGGGGGGCTATATTTGTTGCTGCGCCCGGCGCCTTAAGGGCGGCTCTATTATATATATATAAAATTTGATGGAATGAGATAAATGAATTTTTATATGTATTTGTAGAGTGGCGAAGGGTCGAAATGTGTATTTTGTTTTTGTGTTATATTATAACAATGACAGAAAATGTTGGGTACATTGACGTCATTTCTGTTGTATGGATGCTGCTGTATTATCATAAATTATGCGCTTGTTGTGATAATATAAAGACTAGTTATGGTATGGCCATATTGTTTTATATTGATATGCATGTCATTCATGTCTCGGTGTTGATATTATTCGCTGTTGTGCTTTGATAACAACAGACTCAGTGTCCAGCGGAGCGTGTGTGGTGACCTGCGACAGAGACGGCCTGATCTCAGCATGTCAACCAGGCACTGAATGTAGATCGAACGGATGTGGTCAAACATGCCAGCCAATTCTAGGTAGCTACAAGCAACGGATTTAGCTGTTTTAGTAATACCCGTGCCTCTGGTCTGGTGATAACAATTTAGATCTAATTCCTATAACAGATGTTATCATTTGACCTCCATTTAAGACGGAATCATTATTGATTATCGGGTCAGTTTTATTATTTCCTGCATCCTAGCTTCAGCCCAGTCGAATTGTGGCCAGGACGTTGAGTTTACATCATAGAACATCAAGATGACCATCAATTATCTATTACTGGGGCGGTCCTTCTTTTTTAAAGTATGTTCTTCCTAAAATAGTGTTATCCTTCAAGAACTTTTTCTTCATATTTGAGGACCATTATATTTTTTACCCTTGACGTTGGTGGTTTTCTTAAACTCACTTGGCGGGTTTTAAACTCATTTGCGCTATTTAAACTCATTTGGCGGGTTTTATACTCATTGGCGGTATTTAAACTCGTTGGCGGTATTTTAACTCGTTGGCGGTATTTTAACTCATTGGCGGTCCCTTGAAGTTGGTGGGTTTTTTCAACTCATTTGGCGGGTTTTAAACTCATTGGCGGTATTTAAACTCATTTGGCGGGTTTTAAACTCATTGGCGCTATTTAAACTCATTGGCGGCCCCTTGACGTTGGTGGTTTTTTAAACTCATTTGGCGGGTTTTAAACTCATTGGCGGTATTTAAACTCATTTGACGGGTTTTAAACTCATTGGCGCTATTTAAACTCATTTGGCGGGTTTAAAACTCATTGGCGTTTTTTAAACCCATTGGCGGCCCCTTGACGTTGGTGGTTTTTAAACTCATTTGGCGGGTTTTAAACTCATTGGCGCTATTTAAACTCATTTGGCGGGTTTTATACTCATTGGCGGTATTTAAACTCGTTGGCGGTCCCTTGAAGTTGGTGGTTTTTTTTAACTCACTTGGCGGGTTTTAAACTCATTTGGCGGGTTTTATACTCATTGGCGGTATTTAAACTCGTTGGCGGTATTTTAACTCGTTGGCGGTATTTAAACTCATTGGCGGTCCCTTGAAGTTGGTGGTTTTTTTTAACTCACTTGGCGGGTTTTAAACTCATTGGCGGTATTTAAACTCATTTGGCGGGTTTTAAACTCATTGGCGGTATTTAAACTCATTGGCGGCCCCTTGACGTTGGTGGTTTTTTTAACTCATTTGGCGGGTTTTAAACTCATTGGCGGTATTTAAACTCATTTGACGGGTTTTAAACTCATTGGCGGTATTTAAACTCATTTGGCGGGTTTAAAACTCATTGGCGTTTTTTAAACCCATTGGCGGCCCCTTGACGTTGGTGGTTTTTAAACTCATTTTGGCGGGTTTTAAACTCATTGGCGCTATTTAAACTCATTTGGCGGGTTTTAAACTCATTGGCGGTATTTAAACTCGTTGGCGGTATTTAAACTCGTTGGTGGTATTTAAACTCATTGGTGGTTTTCCACAGCTTCAACATTCCCTATTACGTGAAGAAAAGAGAATGATAATTAAAATGAGAGGAAATTTAGACAATTTTATTTGCATTTACTAATTTGTCAAGTTTTTTGGCGATTTTCTCTTAAAGAAAAAAAAGAAAGAAAGAATGCATAATGAAAATTAAAATTCTATCGCTATTTTTAATAATTTCGGAAAACAACGTATTTACTTTTTTTTTTACTTTGCACAACTTTACCTTTTTCCATATTTTAAGTGGCTAAACTAATGAAACATGAAAGTGTCAACCTTGTGAGATTGTTTTTATTCTACTCTGTAGGTAAAAGGGCGGACTGTCCCCCAGTCCTGTGCAAGATGTACTGTGAGCTGGGATTCGCCCTTGGCGCTGATGGATGTCAGATCTGTTCATGTGTACAACCAGAATAGCCAGAACGTTGTGCGGACATTGAAATGGTCAAGGATTGGTCATTACTATTCTTGCACAGATCAGAGATATTACACATGCAACCTTGGTTTTTTGCTTATCTAATTAAATAGAAACAATTCTTAATATTTTTCAAATTAGAATTGTTTTGTTTGCTTTTATTTTTTCTAGAATTTTGAATCAGAGATATTTATTTTTCGTAAGAATCGGAACATTGCTATTGGGTTATTGTAAGGTTGTAGAAATGGAATGATGTTGGGGTCTGACTGCAGTTGCAGTTAGACTGAACTTGGAGGCGTTACTGTGGTAGCGTGTCACTTATTCCGCACACAAACAATTCTCAAATTAATGCTCAACACAATGTTGCTGATTCTTCATTTATTTACAAACACAGACTATAAAAATATTATTAAACTTTGGACGAAGGCACGTAATACAAGCACATCTTGGAAAGATCAAATAATATATATGACTTGCTATGTGAAAGCAAATATATTAACTTCTTCTAGAGTTAAATAAAAAATACATCTTATATGTTCATGATCTAAAAAGTAACTCACTCAATCTACCAAGCTTGTTTCTAAGCAAAATCTTAAATGACGTCAACTAGAAAAAACTACGTCACATAGCAATATAAAAATTAATACTCTCTAGAGTTACTTAAAAAGTTTTATTAACACACATGCACAAACTAAATCAATTAATGGATATTTAAATCAACCTTTATATTTAAATCAACCTTAACTCCTCGACAGTTATGAAATACAAAGTTTTTAAATTTATAACGAAATGAACTGTTATGAGGTTATCACACTATAGATAAAAGACAAAAATTAAACCATAAAACAAAGAAGTAAATAAAAGAATAATTTTTTTTTTATAAAACTGCTGACACAAAACATATAAAATAACTGGCTGTAATTCCCGGCGTTGCACGGGAAATCTATGCGCCATGTGTCACCCTATCCAAAACATTTTAACCCCCACGTGAGATAACACAAAATTTTATCAAAACAAAAAAAAAATTCGTCAAAAAGTAAAAAAAAAAACAGGATGAAATATAATTTTTTTTCAAAACAGCAAACAAAAACTGTTAATTATGCTGGTGTTACAATGTATTATTTTATTTAATGTTCAAAATGATGCGTCAAAATGACACTGAACGGTATAGTCAGAATTGCTTAAATAGTATAAGTAACGTAGCTACATTTGTAATAACTATAATACTTAATTACGTACAACAAATCTTATAAACTACTTATCAAATTTGTAAGCATCATAGCCGTAAAAAAACACTTTGACTATTAGTGCAAAATTACATATTGAAATGAGCATTTTTTTAACATGAATTAAATACTAATTATTCAGACAATAAGAGTTCTTATTTCGAATAGCTAACCGCTATAATTTTACTCCCTTACGAAGAGGAATTTTCCACCTCGACCATTAGCTCAGATATGGTCTCTAGTCACCCAACTTCATTAGTCGACACCACCACACAGCTAGGTTCCAAACTAACCCGATGAACAAAGAGGGTAGGGGGGGGGGGATATCCCAAACTATCAGAAGGGACAAAGGTCACTTAGAGCCTAACATTACGAAGTATTACATCTCATTTAACAAAGTTCTACAAAGTAAGTAAATAGCAGAAAAATATCACCAATATATATATAAAGACATGCACACCCGATGTAAAGAAAAAAAAATGTTCATTGCATTGTATGTTATGGTTTAACTATTGTATGTTATGGTTTAACTATTGTACAAATGGAGCGATATATATATATGAAGAGTTATAACGTTATTATCAAAAGTCGCATAGAAATGAGCTCAGATAAAAAATGTTCCTTAGAACCCCCCTCTCCTCCCCCCTCCCCCCTAATATCTTCCAATCACTCTGTCAATGCCCCCCCCCAAAGGTCTATGAATGGCACTGACCATAGCCGTAGCTAGAAATTATGGAGTTCTGTAATTTGGCGCCCTCCTCTCAATCTGAAAAGTGCAAAAAGTGCTCCTTCCTAGTACGGCGCCTTATGCTCTGACCAAAAATCCACGCAGTAGACATACGCCACTGTCACTGACTATAGAAGATGTTATTATTGTTAGGTAAATTATTTACAACTGTTCCTATCTAGGTATTAAAACATTAACTGCCTAATCTGGAATTACAGAAATCTGAGATTGTAATCAGTGGCGTAGTGAGGGGTGGGCAAGGAGGCATCATGCCCCGCGCTAAGAAAAGAGGGGCGCCAAATGGTATTTTTTTTACATATAATATTATATGCTATTCGATTGGGGGGGGCGCTAAAAAGGTATTGTGCCCCTTGAGCGAGTTAAGCTCGCTACGCTACTTATTGTAACAGTAACTATACACAAACTGCATTCATAAAATATTGAATTTCGACTTTTTCTGGGAGGGGGGAGGAAATATTTCACCGTTTAGAAGTGAGGATGAAGAAAGAGTAAACAAGTAGTTCAAATAAATGACAAGTCGTAGATTTACTCCCCTTCCGACCTACTTTTCGACTTCAGCTTTAATCATAAAAATATGTAACGGAATGAATAGCCTGACCTGTATTACAGTTGAGTTTGCCTTTAATTTTATTTCGACAATCTTCAGAAGATAAGAATAAATCTGTTTCTTCTCTCACGCAATTTTCATAAACAACGTCTGTCACTATAATTAGATTTCATTGTGTCCGGGCATCAATAAAAGGTATGGGGGGAGCAGCCCGAACACATGTTATGGGTCCTTGTCCTAAGGGGGGGGCTGCTATTGGCTACTTCATGTGAGATCAATAGGGCCTTTGTTTGGGCGAGAGCCATAAAGAGCCATAAGATTAGCCCTGGCTGCAGCCTTGATAGAGATGTAAACATTCGTTCGCACATGAGACCAAATATGCAAAAAAATGGTGTATCTATTTCATATGATTCATATGTAAGCATGTGGAATTTATTAATTAAATATTTATGGCATTTTCGTTAAGCGTTTGAAGAGTATGATATCATATTGTTTTTACAATTAGTGGAATGTATATGAAAACTTGTGTTTAATACTTCTATGTTTATCAGTTCTTGTTTATATACCACATTGTTCCGAGCTCCAGGATGGCATAAGCAGATGTTGCCCGCTCTCTTTCCACCTCCAATCTCTAAACTAAAAGAAGTTCCCTTAAGCCCCGAAGGCAGCAATGGGGGAACCGGGGTAAATTACCCCAAATGGGGTAAAATGAAATTTTTGGGGGTAAAAATGAAACTTTTGTGAGTAAAAAGTATATATTTTGAATTTGCCATGGGGTATATCAACTTGCACAAAAATATTTTGGGGTAATGATTTAAAAAGTTCCCCGTTCGCTGCCCTAAGTGCTCATCGGGGCAGATGAAGTGTAGAGTTCATCTGTTTCAGTAACCTCTGCATATGAAGGGATTGTGTGGTTAGCACAACGCCCAGCCGCACTTACTCCCCCAACTTTATGCTGGGTACCCATTTAAAGCTGGGGTAAACTTGGAGACTTACACCAGCACCTGAAAAAAAATCCCGAAGTTCTCATTAAGGTTCGAACCCAGAACTCTCCGGTCGACAGTCGAGCGCTCTACACGGCACGACCGCCCGTCCCCTTAATCCCTTTACTAACTACCATATAATACCCGAGTAAGTATGTGACAAGTGTATATTCAGATCATGCACATATTCACTAACTGATTACATGATTTTTTTACAGTGCTAGCAAATTGGTCTTTTAAAATGTGCCCTAGAGTGGCCTAGAGTAGACATAGGCAAACAAGCCCCCATCCCTTCTTCTCCCCTTATACTGTGAAATACGTCCCATGTTCTGCTCCTATCCACTTGTTAAAATGTACTATTTTTTTTTTACATTTAATTTACATCCTTTTTTTTTTAAGCATCCATAGATTTGTTCTGTCAAACATATGAACTCAGTGTGACCTGTGGTACAAAACGTTGGCCCAACCCTGGACCGCCTACTACTACTACCTTGATGACTATACAATTAATTCAAAGTATTTGTAGAACTCACAGTCCAAACTCTTTTCATTCAGGTCAGTGGTCCTCAAAAAGTAGGACACGACCCACTGGTGGGTACAAACAAAGTTTTAGGCGTATCACGACCCACTGGTGGGTACAAACAAAGTTTTAGACGTATCACGACACACTGGTGGGTACAAACAAAGTTGTAGGCGTATCACGACACACTGGTGGGTACAAACAAAGTTTTAGGCGTATCACGACACACTGGTGGGTACAAACAAAGTTTTAGGCGTATCACGACATACTGGTGGGTACAAACAAAGTTTTAGGCGTATCACGACACACTGGTGGGTACAAACAAAGTTTTAGGCGTATCACGACACACTGGTGGGCATAAACAAAGTTTTAGGCGTATCACGACACACTGGTGGGTACAAACAAAGTTTTAGGCGTATCACGACACACTGGTGGGTACAAACAAAGTTTTAGGCGTATCACGACACACTGGTGGGTACAAACAAAGTTTTAGGCGTATCACGACACACTGGTGGGTACAAACAAAGTTTTAGGCGTATCACGACACACTGGTAGGTACAAACAAAGTTTTAGGCGTATCACGACACACTGGTAGGTACAAACAAAGTTTTAGGCGTATCACGACACACTGGTGGCTACAAACAAAGTTTTAGGTGTATCACGACACACTGGTGGGTACAAACAAAATTTTAGGTGTATCACGACACACTGGTAGGTACAAACAAAGTTTTAGGCGTATCACGACCAAATTCAAAATATCAATAATCTATGTATTTGTAATAACAGCTCTATTTCTCTCTATGTATCTAGACTAAAAGACGTAAAATGCGCAATGACGGGTTTGATGAACGTAATAAATACACACACGCATATATACAAACACATACACACACATAAACAAACATTCACACATAAACAAACACACACATAAACAAACACACACACACAAACAAACAGACACATAAATAAACACACACACTCATAAACAAACACACACACACATAAACAAACACACACATATAAACAAACACACACACATAAACACACACACACACACAAACAAACACACACATAAATAAACACACACACATAAATAAACACACACACATAAATAAACACACACACACATAAACAAGCACACACATACACATAAACAAAAACACACACATAAACACACACACATAAACAAACACACACATACACATAAACAAAAACACTCATAAACAAACACACACACACAAACAAACAAACACACTCATAAACAAACACACACATAAATAAACACACACGCACAAACAAACACACACATAAATAAACACACACACTCATAAACAAACACACACACATAAACAAACACACACACATAAACAAACACACACACACACAAACACACACACTCATAAACAAACAGACACATAAATAAACACACACACACACAAACAAACACACACATAAATAAACACACACACTCATAAACAAACACACACACATAAACAAACACACACACATAAACAAACACACACATATAAACAAACACACACACACAAACAAACACACACATAAATAAACACACATACACTCATAAACAAACACACACATAAATAAACACACACACACACAAACAAACACACTTATAAATAAACACACAAACTCATAAACAAACACACACATAAACAAACACACACACATAAACAAACACACACATATATAATTATACAAACACACACATAAACAAACACACACACACATAGACTAACACTCACACATAAACAAACACTCACAGACACATAAACGAACACACATATATAATTATACAAACACATAAATAAACACACATATATAATTATACAAACACACACACGCGCATAAAATATGCCACAGACTTAGCGCCGGATTATTTCGAAGTTTAATTGAATCGTTTGTTGTCTTTTTACATTTCGACCAATCAGTTTTATTCATTAGGCACAGCTGCACACCTGGCAACCGTCGGCGCCAACCTTAAATCCGTTCTCACAGAACATGGCACACATGTACATCGGACAGGGGGATCGTTTGGCAGGACGACACTGACAGGTCTGGCAGCCATGTTCGTCCAGCTCGTAGCCATCAGGACAGGCCATGCATCTGACTGGTGGACATCGCTGTCTTTTGACTGGGGGGGAGAAAAAAAAACAAAGAATTAAAAGGTCCAATGACGTCATCGGTTAGTTATTATTAAAATTGATTGGATTCATTATATTTTTTTTTAAAAAGTTAATTTTATAGATATTATAAATTCCTTTGCCACATTAAAACTATTTTTTTTTAGTTTTCATGCTTGAGGCATTCAGCTGAGAAAAATCGTGTAGTTTGATAATTCAAGATGGTGTAAAAGAAATCCTGCACAAACGTTTGTTTACACTCATTCAATATGGAATAAAGGCTTTCAATAGTAGGAACATGTACTGACGACCCTATAGTGTTAAACGCTGCAGTTTAACTTGCTCAGTCTGTTTGTTGTCATCATGTTTTTGTTGGTGTTGTTTAGTCTATATTTTTGTTTTTATTATAAACACTGCTCTGAATTTTTTTTCTTTTTTTTTTAGTTTTTATTCATTTTATAAAAAAAAGGAAATGAAATATTTTTAACACTGACATTTATAAAAGGGGCAAAAAAAACAACAACTTTTGAACCGTACGCTTGTATTTAAAAATAATAATCAATATGAAAAAAAAAATACTTAAATCATGTGCAAAAATGTATAAATAAATAAAATGATTAAAAATAAAAGTGGGGTTACCAGTTGTGGCTGTTGATGTTGTTATACTAGAGATTAAAGTCATGTCTTCTAATTCTGGCATTTTAGATATATCGAGATGAAGATTTTTTTTGTGTGAAATTAGTTAAAATTAGATTTCGAATGACTGCATCTAGTAAATATGTACGGTGTGAACGGGGTGGGGGGGGGGGTCCCTAGTGCACATTTTTATGTGGAACGTAGTTTTTTTTTAATGTGATGTTTGAAAGTAATACTTGTGTGAATTTATTAAAGAAATGTGTCGTTATTAAGAATCTGTCATTGGGTCTAGTTTTTGATGATATGAAATAAAGAGGGTTTTATTGGAAATAATTAATGTCCCCCCTGAGACTTATGGTTCCCAACAAAACACATGTTTGTTTCCCTATTGGAATTTGATTTGTTATGTGAGAAGGTATTTATTTTATGAGAATAGGTATTTATGTTATGTGAGAAGGTATTTATTTTATGAGAATAGGTATTTATGTTATGTGAGAAGGTATTTATTTTATGAGAATAGGTATTTATGTTATGTGACAAGGTATTTATTTTATGAGAATAGGTATTTATGTTATGTGAGAAGGTATTTATTTTATGAGAATAGGTATTTTTGTTATGTGAGAAGGTATTTATATTATGAGAGAAGGTATTTAAGTTATGTGAGAAGGTATTTATATTTTGAGGATAGGTATTTATGTTATGTTAGAAGGTATTTATGTTATGAGAAAAGGTATTTATGTTCTGAGAGAAGGTATTAATATATGTGAGAAGGTATTTATGTTATGTGAGAAGGTATTTATATTATGAGGATAGGTATTTTTGTTATGTTAGAAGGTATTTATGTTCTGAGAAAAGGTATTTATGTTCTGAGAGAAGGTATTTATGTTATGAGAGAAGGTATTTATGTTATGTGAGAAGGTATTTATATTATGAGGATAGGTATTTATGTTATGAGAGAAGGTATTTATGTTATGAGAGGAGGTATTCATATTATGAGGATAGGTATTTATGTTATGAGAGTGGGTATGTATGTTATGAGAGTGGGTACTTATGTTCTGAGGGTAGGTATTTATGTTTTGAGATAAGTTTATGTCATTTATATCCGGTTTTATCCAGCAGCCATCGTTGCTGGTAGTAAGTTTGCTATTTCCAGCCTCTCACCAAAGACCGTCCCTGCAGTAGTCTTTGAGACTCAGTGGATGACTGGAGGCGATGATGAAGAAACCCATAACTTGAATTATCTAGATCGAGTTCACGACCTCATCTCCACAGATTTTACCAATTTCCCGCACATTACAAAGAAGTCCAGCAACTTACCTAGCGGGAACACGCAATGGTGACCACAGCCGTTAGACACACAGATTTGACCATAGTGACAGCCGGAATTAGTCGGCTGGTTACAATGGTTCTCACACAATTGCCTTTTTAGACCACCTTCAATGACTCCAGCTGAAGCTGTAAATATAAGCATATACATTAAACGAAAAATAAATTTTGCTAGAGATTTTTTTCCCGTAAATTGTTTGGTTTTTTTGTTTTTTACTAAAAGACTTTTCGAACACTTTGCGTTGTCTGATAGCAATCAATAGCAGAGTTTTGAGAAATTTGAAATCATTTATCACCAACTTTTGTAAGTCCAATCGATTTGAAATTTTGAACACATGTGTCTGATGACAATACACAATTTTAGAAACTTCATGTCTGATAGGGAAATTACAGAAGAGATTCTTCTAAAAATGAAACAGCTCTTCTGCATTAGCCCCACCACATAATATATTGTTACACCACTCGGCCACCGGTCCCAAACTCTATTAGTAGAAAATATAATTGACTTACATCAACGTCTCTCACCGCGTAGACACTTGAAGTGAAGTTTTAATTTGAAAATGTGAAGGTTTATAAAAAACATGTTGTTCAAATATAAATTATTGCTGATAACGTAGAAACAAAACAAGCAACTAACCCACGGCTACAGTAAGTAAACAGATAACTGCGACTTTCATGTTGAAACAAGTTGCTCTCTCTCTCTCTCTCTAACAGGAAATATAAGCGATTGAGTGTTGCCAATCAATTTATCGAGACATTAGACAGATATATATATATATATATTGAAGTGAGGCCTTGACCTAATTCGATAATGTCGAATCCATTTGGATCACTTTTAATCATTTCAAAATACCTTATCGTTTTTGCTTTTTTTTTTATTATTTTGGCAGACGTTAATGTTTACTTAATAAACCGGTTCAAACAAATTAAAAAAAATGAATGATGATAATCTAATACATGTAATTTAAGAAAATTAAATACGCAAAAGATTTGCAAAAAGACTTTTTTTTTACAATGTATCGAATTACGGTTGTTAAGTCTATTATTGTTATTGTTGTTAATTATTACATCAATGACACCAGTGCATAACATGGCATGATGACACCAAACAGTGAAAGATCTCGTCACGTGACATTCACATAAGGGGACCCCTGCAGGTATCTTTGCCAAGGGCCCCCAGTACTCTATGAACGGCACTGTACATGAGACATGGATAAATTGAACGTAACAGTACATCTAGGTATTGTAGATAAAAGTTGTATCCAGTTAAACAATGTGCTAGATACTAAGAAATATCAACACAGTCTTATTTGTGTTGCTATCAGTTCATGTTGGCCAGTGGCGGCTCAAAACGTCTTGATTTCTTCAGACAGGTCCGTGAGTGTCGCGGACCGATATATAAATCACTCGTACGGATATTGACCCTAACCTGGCAACAAAAGCCCCTTTTAGGCCACAGGCGTAGTGTGGGGTAAGGAAAGGGTGGCATCATGCCCGGGCACTACTTACAAATGGGCGCCAAATGGTATATTTTCGGATTGGAAGGGGGACGCTAAAAAAGGTATTGTGCCGCGGGCGCGAGTTAAGTTCGCTACGGCCCTGTCTTAGGCCCCTGTAAAAGACATCACCCTAGGCCAGAAGTCGGCAACCTTTTGAGACGGACGAGCCAAAAGTTATAATTTACATGTTTATCATTTTTTGAAGAGCCACTAAAATTGTTGTTTCAATATTATGGTATTTGATAAGGATTAGGTATATAAATTTATTTTTTGATTTAAAATAAATGGCTTCAAAATACGAAATAATATTTACTCATGGAAAATATTTAAACTTAAATAAATGATTTTAATAGAACGTTACAATTGTTACATCCGTAAGAGCATGCTTTTTTTGACAGTTTGATTAAATCTGGCTCATAGCTTGTTATTTTCAGTTTCAAGTACGCCTCTATATTTTTATTTGTTAGTTGGCTTCTTACTTGACCTTGTATTATATTCATGAAAGAGAACGTTTGCTTGCACGAATATGTTGACACAAAGATATTCAGCATACCAAATGTCAACTTCTTCACCTCACTGTAGCACTGGGGAAGACTTTTACATGCGTCAAATATGAGTGTCTCAACTCGCAGTATTTCTGTTAGATCTGTCCACTTGTGCAGCGCAACATGCTTGCTTTTCTGGACCTCCAACTCTTCTAACTAGCTCTTGAGTTCTGTGAACTTGCCACTCTACAAGTGTTATTTTTTTTAAATCCAGCAATTGCTTTAGAACCAAACCGGCATCAATTCCAAAATGTCTCAATGTTGATCTCATTTGTATTCGTACTGAGAGAATTGAGAGGATTTAATATAAACGCAAGAGCACTAGTATTTGTTTTGAATCGCTCAAAACTCTCAGTGAATCTATTCTTCATTTTGTTTATAGTCATGCTAAAGTAATTCGTGTCAATAGTTGTTTGTTTTTTCAAATATCAAGGCGCTTTCTGAATAATTTATATTCTTTGGTGATGATACGATGATATACTGAAATAACGTAACATTTGTTGAATTCCTTAACTATCTCGGTAAAGTGAATCCAAATATGGTTACTGGACTTGCCAGTCTTCTTCAACACAAACTGCCTCAGATTTTCGAGATGATTTAATTTACCGTTCTACAGGTTTTCGACAAAAATAAATAATGTATTTTCTAAACAAACCATTTCTTCAAGCATGGCATTGGTTGGGTTTCCGTTTCCTTGCAGTTTTACATTTAGCTCATTTAGTTTCTTTCTGATATCCACCATGAAGTTGAACTTTTGCAGGCATTTGTCTTCTTCTTATTCAGGATGGACAATGACTTTTCCATTTAGAATTTTTTTTTTTACTCAAGAAAGAAGCAAAACGTTTCAATACGTTATCCCTGGAAAGCCATCGCACTTTGTGCAAAGCATCAATTCGACATTGAAAGAGCATCAACTTGACAAAGAAAGAGCAGCATGCGGCTCGCGAGCCGCAGGTTGCCGACCCCTGCCCTAGGCCCAGTGTACTGCATCTTAGAAACTAGAATGTTGGGTGGATGTAAAGAAAACTATAGTAAATATTTTATTTTACATAGGGGATGGAGAGTGGGATACTGTAAGAACTACGTTTTTCAATAACTGACGCAATAACAAATTATTTTAACAGCTGTGTGTATTACGTGTGAGGGTCAGTTATAAAAATTCTCTAACAGAACTGATATTAATGGATAGAAGTTTTTGTAGGGACAAAGAATCACTAAAGCCACAAGAGATTCAAACTCCTAAATAAAAGTTTGAAATACTGGCCTACATAACCACAACAGGTATACGTCATGTCCTAATTTACTTAATGCTCTAATCTTACTAGGGATAATTCTCATATATTGTTTTATAACTAGTACAACTTGATATGACTGTTATATCTGATTGGTCTGTTATATCTGATTGGTCTGTTATATCTGTTTGGTCTGTTATATCTGATTGGTCTGTTATATCTGTTTGGTCTGTTATATCTGATTGGTCTGTTATATCTGATTGGTCTGTTGTTATATCTGATTGGTCTGTTGTTATATCTGTTTGGTCTGTTATATCTGATTGGTCTGTTATATCTGATTGGTCTGTTATATCTGATTGGTCTGTTATATCTGTTTGGTCTGTTATATCTGTTTGGTCTGTTATATCTGATTGGTCTGTTATATCTGTTTGGTCTGTTATATCTGTTTGGTCTGTTATATCTGATTGGTCTGTTATATCTGTTTGGTCTGTTATATCTGTTTTGTCTGTTATATCTGTTTGGTCTGTTATATCTGTTTTGTCTGTTACATCTGTTTGGTCTGTTATATCTGTTTGGTCTGTTATATCTGTTTGGTCTATTATATCGTATGTATTGTGTATAACTCAGTTTTTCATTGCTGCCTAGACTAGCTCATTGTTTATATTTTTATGGATTAAGGGATTTTCTTTGTTCTGTTTTGTTGTTATGGTTGATGTTGCTGTTGTTGATGTTGCTGTTGCAGTTCCTGTTGTTGCTGTTGTTACTACTGTTGCTGCTGTTGTTGTTGTGGCTGTTGTTGGTGTTGTTGCTGTTGTTGTTGTTGTTTTTTTGTTGTAGTTGTGTTTTTGTTTATGCTGTTGCTGCTGTCATGTTGTTGTTGTTACTGTTGTGTTGTTGTTGTTGCTGCTGTTGCTGTTGTTGTTGTTTTCTAGCAATATTTAATATTTTATATTTTCACAAATAAGTAACAATGACAATCTTTCAAACATTAACTTCCCTAACTCAGACTTTGTATCTATACGTTTATAAGATTAGGTGTGTATGTGCTCCACTTCCCCACCCCGAGCCCAACCTGTCTCAATCAAAAAGAGTCTTAACCAAGACCTACGATAATTAATAGATCACAATACAAATGCAAAATAATCAATTTTTTGAAGTTTTACATTTCTTTAGTCCCTGTAATAATCAGATTAGGCTATAGAATTTATAGTTGGCACAGAGATGGTTTGAATTATCTGGCCACTTAGCTTAGCGGAAGTAGAAAATATTAATAAGAGCAGACGATAGATTTCTTCAGACATGATAACAGACGATAATTGAGACGACTAGAGGAACTACGACATATATTTATAAGGAAAGGACGTTGTTCGTATCATCATTTTATTCTACAATATTATGCATTATTAAAGTAAGAAGATTATTCATATGTAAATAAATAGACATATATATTTCAACAAACTGTTTATTCAGTGATTCATAACTGTTAATATATGTGTTACGTCTCACACATATCTGTGGACACTTCATTTTGATGTGCAAGAAATAAATATACAAGAAACTCTGAAGAGACTGGCTAATCTGTCATACTACAAATAATTTATGTACACCTACCAGAAGAAGAAGTGCCAAGTAAAATATATATTATACACACAACTAATTTATACAGAAAAACAACTCATGACAGTCCCCCATGATTAAAAAACTTACTGTGAATTTAATTACCATGCACGGGATTGGCCGATGTTTGAAAGGCAGCATCATCGCTATCTGCCACGTGTTAGCAAGTCAAGACCAATGTGACTACCCCTAATTTTTGAGAGAGCTATGGGCGGGAAAAAAAACATTTGACTGTGTAGTGCTATTAAAGTAAGCAATACATTTTTCGTGGGTAACTTAACGGTATATCAGTAGACTGAGCGAAACATGTGTGCGCTCTCTTGTAACGTGTGTCAGCGCTCTCTTGAAACGTGTGTGTGCGCTCCCTTGAAACGTGTGTGCACTCTGTTGTAACGTCTGTGCGCTATTTTTAAACATGTTTGCTCTCTCTTAAAACGTATATGTGCTCTCTTGTAACATGTATGCGCTATCTTATATTGTGTGTAAGCTATCTTGAAACTTGTGTGCTCTCTTGTAAAGTATATGTAGTATCTTGTATTGTGTGTATGCTACCATGTAACGTCTGTGCGCTATCTAAAAACATGTGTGCGCTATCATGTAATGTGTGTGTGCTCTCTTGTATTGTGTGTGCGTGCCATCAATGAGCTGGTTCACTGCACCATTCGGTTGAAACACTTTTAGAAACTCTATGGTCCCTGACTTACCCAACGACGGGGGGGGGGGGGGGGGACAGGAGGCGTCCCACCAATACAACACAATAAATAAATAAAAATTTGAAACTATTGAAGCCCTATAAAGCTTGGGGTAAAAACAATCACCCTAGGTCCCTAAAAGCACACGCATCCTAGGTCCAACAAACCCCCCTAGGTCCAACAAAATCCCACCCCCTAGGTCCAACAAAAGCCCCTCCCCCTAGGTCCAACAAAAGCCCATTCTCCTAGGACCAACAAAAGCCCACTCCCTAAGGTCCAACAAAAGCCCATCCCCCTAGGTCCAACAAAAGCCCACCCTCAAAGTCCAACAAAAGCCCCTCCCCTAGGTCCAACAAAAGCCCCTCCCTTAGGAATAGCATAATGTTAAAGCCGCCTCTGGTGTGCTGTATAATACAATAAACTAAAAAACTGTATTCAACTTCCCCCCCCCCCCCCAGGTTGAGACATCTGGTGTACAAATTATTGGTCAGAAAATCATCTCCAGCTGAATAGAATTATTTTTTTCAAAACCACAGACTAAAGAACAAACACAAGTTTTCCTGTTGTAAGCAGGTAGGTCTGGTAGCAATCTCTAACACTGGTAAACAGTGAATTCATTGCCAGTGATATTTGAATCATTTTATACAAAGTCAACGATGCTGATTTAGAATATGTAAGTGCTTTTGCTAGATTGGCTCTATTTTACGAGATAATTAAAATTTATTAAATAATGTATGCACCGTGTTTGGAATTTGTCAAGAATTGCATGAAGTATAATAGTATACTAACAAATAGTAGTGAAAATGTTAGTAGTCACTCAGAAATTTGTTCAAAAATATGTGTAATAATGTTACAGAAGAAAACATTTTCATTTGAAAAACTAATTATGTCTAATTAATTAATTAATTAATATGTTAATTGTCTGTGGTAATGCATTAGCAAATCGCTGTTTGCTGGACTTCCTTTTGTATGTATCGTTGGTGCAATTGCGTTGGAGGCTCCAACAGTAGTCAGCCATCATATTATGTCCCATCTTCCTTGATATCTCTCCTCCACCACCCTCATATCCTGATGGAACCTCTCGCCTTGTTCCTCACTGAAGTCCACAAGGTTACCTGGAAATTTGTCTAAATGACTGCGCAGGTAATGTACCTTGATGCTCATATTTGTTCCAATGTTTCTGAAGTTAGCGAGCATATCTTGCACCAGTTCTTCGTAATTCTCTGCTCTGTTATTACCTAAGAAGTTCCTGACAACTGAAACAAAACTGTTCCATGAAGAAGCTTCAATGTGATCCATGAATTTAGTAAAATTTCGATCATTGATGAGTTTTCGAATCTGAGGACCGTCAAAAATCCCAGGTTTCAGCTTCTCCATGCTCAGTCCGGGGAATGATCTGCAAATATACCTGAAGCAATTGCCAGATTTGTCCAAAACCTTAACAAATTGTTTCATTAAACCTCATTTGATATGAAGCTGTGGGAGAATGATCTTATTTTCTTTACCTACAGTCATGGTTTCCCTTGCAGGCCATGTCACTCTTGTCCAAAGATCTTGCCTTGCCCTGCTATCCCAAAGGCAGATGAAGCATGGGTATTTTGTGTATCTTGACCGCTGTCCAAACAAGAAGTTTACTATTTTTAGATCAACAAAAATTGACCACTGATGCTAATAATAACGGACTTTCTGCAATACTGTTTTGATATTCTCATACTCTTCTTTAAGTGTTAAAGCAATGGGAAGAGATGCATAACGGTTACCATTGTGTAACAGAACACATTTCAAGCTTCTGATGGAACTGTCTATAAAAAAACGCCAGTCTTCGGAATGGTAGTCTTGTAGTCCCATTTGGAGCAGAAGTCCAGGGATGTCATTACAGTAAACAAGATCTTCCTCTTGGCTGAAATAAGGAAGAAGAAACTCTTCTCTTTTCCGATAAAATGTTATTTTAACTTCTGGTTTGAGAAAATTTCTTTCATTGAGCCTGGACGCTAAACGCTCAGATGCTTGCTTGGACAGATTTAGGTCTCGTATTAGGTCATTGGGTTCTTCTTGGCTGAATGGTTGAGGTGTTGAAGAACTTCCTTCATAATCGCTTCCACTGTTTTCACCTGCCAAAAACTCCAGATCTTGCCCTTCGTCGGAGTCTGATGGTAAAAGCTCTAATAATCCAGTAAACACTGGTATAAGAACTTCACTGCTATGTGGAATTGGTCTCCTTGCAGATTCAAGATCAGGATAATGCCACTTAGATTTCTTGTGGCGATTGAAGCCTTCAACATTCACAATACAAAAATAAAAATCACCAAAAATGGTCTTTCGGCTCTCGCCATACCATTGATACACACAAACATAGACTTTTCGTCTCACCATTTGCCCACTGCTGTAGGCTCTCCACAGTTTTTGCAGACCTTATGGGGAGCCCAAGACTTGTCTTGGTCTCCCAGCTTCACACCGAAATAAGCCAAATATGCCTGCTGCACAAAGTCGGTTATATTTCTTCTTTGCTTTTCAATCAAGTATTCTCCACAGATGTAACAGAATACATTCGGATTATTTTTGCAGCATCTTCGTGATAAACTCATGATGTCTTTAGAAAGCAGCAATAAAAGAGAATTCAATAAACCAAGTTATAACTTGGTATATTTAAATTAAACAAAAGACACCAAACTTATTGCATTTGTTTTACACAATAGGTAAATCATATTTTTAAGGGTGTCCAATATCTCAGAAACTAGAGCCAATTCAGCAAAAGCAATGGCAGTTTAGAAATCAGCACTCATGAATTGCTATAAATTCATTCAAACATTCTTGGCAATTCGCAAATTTTTTTTTGTTGAGCTGTGTAATCGATGCAGCTAATTATTATTTTAAGTATATGTGCAATCAAGTCTTTGTTTATTGTTCATCACAATTGACGGGTCCATTCTATTGATCTAAGGGACCAAGACGTTCATTTCAATTCAACTTCATGGAGATAGACATCTCCTATAGATGTGGGCTGTCCATAGCAAATCAACATTCTGTAGTTAACATTTAGTTAGCTTTCCTTGTATTCTAGCAATGAAAGAATACATAGACAGATAGATGAACATACGGATGTATGCTCAGATGGATAGATAGATAGATAGATAGATAGATAGATAGATAGATAATAGATAGATTAGATAGATAGAGAGATAGATAGATAGATAGATAGATAGACAGACAGACAGACAGACAGACAGACAGACAGACAGACAGATAGATAGATAGATAGATAGATAGATAGATAGATAGATAGATAGATAGATAGATAGATAGATAGATAGATAGATAGATAGATAGATAGATAGATAGATAGATAGATAGATAGATAGATAGATAGATAGATAGATAGATAGATAGATAGATAGATAGATAGATAGATAGATAGATAGTTCTCATGCAGTGACTTACTTAGGCAATCGTTGACAATAATCTGGACCAATATTTCAACATAAGCCTACACATAAATGAGAAATTAATTAAAGGTAGCTAATGGGCCGCTCCAGATTTAGAACAAAAAATAGCGTACTTTAGTATATCTTGAAGTAGACCATACACGTCTGTTAATTCAATGTATTCACAGTAGCTACTCTTCATGTTTCTATATTTAGTGTTTTTTATGACCTTCCGATGCTACACGTACTACTGATAACTTTATTTTTCGTCGTAAAGGACATGCTGCAAGATCACAGATCACAGATGTAGATTTATATCTAGTGAAGAACTAAAATAGGTTCTTAAATTTGATTGAAGGGTCAGACCATGAGCAGATCATTTGGTTTTATTCAAACTAGTTTTGTCATAATATCATAGCATAACAATGGCATAATAAACAAATTAGATTAATTTACGAAAGAGGTATAATTAATTATAACAGATTTATTAAGCATTAACATTTAGGCTATGTGTATTGAATCAGTTATTGAGACCAGTTTATGGACATGTATCAAACACGTCAAGTGGTGCGAATTGTTTTCTTTTTATTTAACAACAATGCTAAACGTGTTTTTCTTGTACCGTAGTTTAATGACGTACTGATAACGTATGTCAAACCCTGTTCCCCACTTCCCTGACATATTTTGCTACAATTCGCCCACACGAAAGTCTTGTTTACCATACCCTTCACTATCGTACATACCCTCTCCACTTTTCATCCCAAAAAAATACACCCGTCATTTATATGTGCCTTTTCCATCATAAAATAACAGTATAGCCAGAAAGTAATCGCTCCCTTATTATTAACGCGTTTTTTTTAAATATTTTCCCCTTTGCCCAACCCAGTTACATTTTTGACACACTTAGCAGTCTCTCCCCTTACCACCTGTGTCGCAAAACAAGTTTAGCAAGTTACAAATCAAAATAGGAGCACGCTTCTGCAGGTAATCACTAATTGTATTCAAGGTCATAAATTAGAGTTTAGAAATGACAAGCCTATTGTTTCAAGGTCATATAGCTGCTATGATTTAATGCAAGATTGTGTTGTTTTTTTTTAATTTAGTATAAATTTAAAAACTCACTCTGTAGCAGACGATTATAAACTAACAAGAGTTGCCAGATTTAAAAAAAAACCTGAATGCCAAAAACATTTTCGAAGGACAAATCAAGCTACAGAAGGTCAAATTAAACAAAACAAATTAAAATGTTTCAATTTTCAAATGCATTTATTATCTCAAAATAAATAATTAATGTTATACTTAACTTGGATTTAATTAAGAAGTAAACATTTATGACATTGTCAGTTAAAATAAAAAAAACGCGTTTTAGCCCCTCACCCCCCCCCCCCTGGATAAATTCCCAGCAACGCCCATGGCTGTGTGTAATAGAGGGTGTCTAGTCAACCGGCCAGTTTGTTTATTCTGTAAGCGGCAACTTCCAGATAATGAAAAGGAAAGATATGAAAACGCTGCAACTGTATCGGTATATCAAACTTGTATCAAACTTAATAGTTACATAATATATGCACCAATATTACCAGTTTATTTGATTATACAATGCATGATGTTAGTATACTTTCAATATTTCTTTTACGTTGTAAATATTTTTGCCGACACCCCAGCCCTGATAATAACAACATATTGAGTCTTGCCCATTAAAACATTTAAAGCCAACGGAAAATCTCCTCTAATTTAATGTCATGTTCCATCCATGTCTCAAGCAGCATAGAGACTGGAGATTGACAGTAAAAGGAAATATTTTGATGATTAGACTGAAAAAACAAATTTCACGGATTTCGTTCACCCTTTGTAGACGCTCTCTGCTTGAAGCTTAGTTTGTCACGAAATCTGCCAGCCAAAGATTTTGAGGTCTATTTTGAGGTCTATTTTATAGGTCTATTTTGAGGTCTTTTTTTAGATCTATTTTAAGGTCTTTTTCAGGAATGTGAGTAAATCTAAAGTGAAACTCATTTTTATCCGCTACTGGTTGTGAATGCCTTTGATTAAGTATTAATGTTTGCAAAAGTTTCTTTTCAAAATGTCAAAGTCGCAGCTTTATGGTATTAAAATAAAAATATACGTCCTCGAGAGATCAGACGTGAGTGGGTCAAGTCTTTTTATCATCAGACATCTTACGTCATTGATTATTCATTATTATACTATTCATGTTGACAATACTATTGACTCAGACGTACAGCGAGGCAATGTAAAAAAGTTGGAATGATGCTTGTTAGTATATTTATATAATTATTATTTTGGCTTGACCATAATGTTTAGTTTCGCACATAAAAATCACTTCGTCTAAAGGAAAAAATTAATCTTTACACATGAACACATATGAGGCATGAAATAAATATAGAAAATGTATTTGTGGTGACACATTATTTCTATTTATGTTTTAAATTTAATTCCTAGGTAAGATAATATCTAGTCCTTTTTTATTTTCCAAACGATGACCTCCCTTGGTCATTTCACCTTTATATTTGTCTTAAACTTTTAGAGGTCAAAGAGAAAATAAAATAATTATGTGCTGTCGAGCCTCAGTCCTGGTAATGTTTGGTATCTAACTAAGAGTGATTTATAACTATGAGTGATTTATAACTAAGAGTGATTTATAACTATGAGTGATTTAAAAGAAAATAAGGATCTTTCATTTCAGATAAAAAATAATTGTTACAAACACTAAAATGTCTATCAGATTGTCCGTGGCTGCACTTCTCGTCGTCCATATTGTGGCTGTCAGTGCCAATAGTTTTCAAAAACGCTCCGGTAAGGTTGAACAATCACTAAAATTGAATTCTGCATTTACCGCTTTTACAATAACAACTATTACTATTAATGTTAAATGTAAATTGTGGGGCCCATATTTGGAGCAATCGGTCAAATCGACATAAGGTTGGCCTTGTATGTTCTTATACTCCGTGGCCGTCTTAAGACACATGACAGAGCCTTTCTTTTAGATAGGCTTAGTCGATCGCCAAGCTCCCACTCCCGTTGTCAAAGGGCCCCCTGTTTCAGTACAAATTCCAATCAAATTTGATTATTTAGGGGCTCCGAAAGGTACTTTTCACTATTACGCTCATAAATATCCTAAAAGTTTATACACGGCTCTGTAATCAGTTGTACACGCAAATCAATCATTCATATTTTATCATCTTGAGGCAGTGATTCTCAAAGTGTGCCAGTCTCTCTACCTGTCTATGTGCCAGTCTCTCAACCTGTCTATGTGCCAGTCTCTCTACCTGTCTATGTGACAGTCTCTCTACCTGTCTATGTGACAGTCTCTCTACCTGTCTATGTGCCAGTCTCTATACCTGTCTGTGTGTCAGTCTCTCTACCTGTCTATGAGCCAGTCTCTATACCTGTCTATGTGCCAGTCTCTCTACCTGTCTATGTGCCAGTCTCTTATCTATCTAACTACCTATGTATCAGTTAATCTACATGTTTATATGCCAGTATCTCCTTCTCTCTGTCTAAGTGTCAGACTTTCTTCATGTCTACCTGTCTATGTGCCAGTAAATC
This sequence comes from Bulinus truncatus, assembly GCA_021962125.1. Classification (NCBI taxonomy): domain Eukaryota; kingdom Metazoa; phylum Mollusca; class Gastropoda; family Planorbidae; genus Bulinus; species Bulinus truncatus. Next base: position 544,041 of record JAGDYQ010000330.1, read on the forward strand.
AACCTCTCTATCTGTGCCAAACTCTCTGGCTGTCTATCAGCCTTTCTATTGAGAAATCTACATCCCCATCCCTCTACTTAGACAAACACACACGCGCGCGCATACACACAAAAAAACACATGGAATAATTCTGTTGTGTCACGTGATTTGTGCCTATAATTCCAGCCACCGACTGTAGTGGCCCCAATCAGTTCAAGTGCGACAGCGGTCAATGCATCACCCACTACTCCAGGTGTGACCGCAAAGATGACTGTACATATAGATCAGACGAAACCAAATGCAGTGAGTACTCCGACATTTACTAACGTTTTTGTTTATGTCTCCTGAACACATTATTTCTATTATTGGTCACATTTCATACAAATTCTTCCAGACATTGGGGGGGGGGGTGTTACTAGAGTATGTAGCGCCCTGCCCGGGGAGTACTCTGAAAATACAGTCCGATCACCATGACGAAATACAGAACAAAAACAAACAAACAACTAAAGCAAACACCACCCTAGGGGGATTCCCTTCGTCCACCCACCTCCTCCCCCTGCTTAAGTTATGCTAATGCTTCTAGTACCACCCACAGTTAAAGTTGGTTAACTACCATAAAAATATTAATGAAGGAAATATCAGAACTAGGACTTTTAGGTCAGTTGGTACCCAGGCCGTGACATAGAATACATATCTATCTCTGTATCTATCTGTTTATCTACTTGTCTACCTATGTATCAGTTAATCTACCTGTTAATATGTCATTATCTCCTTCTCTCTGTCTAAGTGCCAGACTTTCTTCATGTCTATCTGTCTATGTTCAAGTAAATCTACCTATGCGCCAGTAAATCTACCTCTCTATCTGAGCCAATCTCTGTGGCTGTCTATCAGCCTTTCTATCGAAAAATCTACATCCCCATCACTCTACTTAGACTAGACACACACACGCGCGCACAGACACACAAAAAACACATGGAATAATTCTGTTGTGTCACGTGATTTGTGCCTATAATTCCAGCCACCGACTGTAGTGACCAAAAATATTATTTCAAGTGCTCCAACGGTAATTGCATCAGCAGATCCCGCAAGTGTAACGGCAATGATGACTGTGGAGATAGATCAGACGAAACCGGCTGCTGTGAGTACACAGACTTTTACTCACGTTTTTGTTTATGTCTTCTGAACATTTTATTTCTATTATTCGTCGCATTTTATCCTAAATCTTCCAGACCAGAAAGGGGGGGGGGGGTTGTTATCAGAGTATGGGGCCGTCCATAAAATACGTCACGCTATTTTTGACCCATTTTGACCCCCCCCCCCGGTCACAAAGTGTCACAAATCTCGGGACCCCCCTCCGTTTAAAGTACGTCACACTTTAAAAAAAAAATGTAATCAACAACTAATTAAAATTTTATCAAAAACTTAAAACGCACTTCACTATTAAACTGCCTTAAAATATAAATATTATTTATTATTATATGACTTTGCTAGTAGAATACTAATTGTCAACAGTTGTCACAGTAACTCAATCAACTGAATTGGAAAAAAAAATGCAAACATTAGACTTGACAATTATATAATAAACATCATTTATCTGCTACCTTTTCATTTACAATGGGTGAGGTCAACTTTGGGATAATCTTCCGATTATGCATTCTATTGACACAGGATAAGAAGTAGATTAGCGAAACCTGACCTCAACCAGTGATTAAATAATAAAAATGGAAACAAAATAATGCGACTAAAAAAACGACTAGATTAACAAATCATGTGAGCAGCTCTTGTGCTATATAGAAAATGTTTATAATGTATCTATGAATTATGTTTAATTAAAAAATAGTCACTAGACATCAATCCATGGTGAGGTGAAGTGTTCATCTATATTTACGACTGACATAAATCTTTCCCCATCATCGTTTCCTGGAAGAATAATTACAGACAGATCAACTTCATCCTCGTCTAGCCACTCAACATCCTCTGAATGTATATTTTCCATTCCGCCAATAACTGCCATGAGTTCTATTTGCCTTCTAGCAGCGATTCTCAAAGGACGGAGGCGTTTTATCTGAGTTAATTCTGAAAAATTTTGGGTTGGCACATTCTCCTGCGCCCGAGCTCTGTGTTGTCCTGTATGTTTCTTCAACATTGTTTGTGAGGCAAAGTATAAGTGACACACTTTGCAGATTAGATCGTGTAAGGTAGTCTGCAAAGATGGACGATAAAGGTCATATGGTTGTACTTTTAAAACTCCTGTTGATCTTGGCAAAATGTCATCAACTTTGAGAGTTTGTGCCACAAACAATGAAGGAAATGTATGAGCATCGGCATCTGCTCTTTCTGAAGCTCTGAGTCCTTCAGTTCAGGGCCGTTTTAAAGTTATCGTAGGCCCTAGACACTTTCAAAGTCGTAGGCCCGCTCGATCTTCATTTTAATATTTTTCAAGAATGCACCCGCACTTCTTTGCTTTTTGAAATCTTTTGAGAACGTCATATGTGACTTTGCTAAGACAAAGAGCCGAAAAGTTAACATACTGTAATTTACAGATCTGGAGCTTGACGTGCTCATCTCATACGGTTATATATAGTTACTTTAATGCAAACATTTTTAAATTTTATTGGCATTCTGATCTGGTTTTCACTTTATGTTCTGGCTTTCATAGGCCATTGAAAAGTCCGTAGGCCCTAAGCATAGTGCCTACTGTACCTAATTGAAAATAACGGCCCTGCATCAGTTGTTTGGTTGATTGGAATTGGAGGAGGAAAACATCTCGAAGGTAAAAGTTGAAATATGAACTTCTAGGCCAACATGAGGAATTGTGAACAAAACATTTAAAGGATATGCAATTCATGCTATTTTGACATAAAACTAATTCAAGTGTTTCACAAAATTTTTGAAAATTATTTTTAAAACTATTAAGTTTTACTAAAAAAATAAAATTTTTAATTTAAAATTTAAAAAATATATAAAAAATGTGACGTCACACTAGGCCTGACCCCCCCTCCCCCTGTCACAAACTATCACACTTTCTTACACCCCCTCCCCCCCCCCTTTGGAGCGTGACGTACTTTATGGACGGCCCCTATGTAGTGCCCCGCCCAGGGAGTACTCTGAAAATACAGTCCAATCACCATGACGAAATACAGAACAAAAACAAACCAACAACTAAAGCAAACACCACCCTAGGGGGATTCCCTCTGTCCACTCACCCCTACCCCTCCCTCTGCTTAAGTTATGCTCATCCTTCTAGACTTTAGTTTCTTAATTATTTTTTGTTCCGCCCGTATTGTAAATATCTATACATTTGTATTCTAACTCAGATTTCTAATTATATTTCCTATAGAGGTGTAGTCTAATGTACAGCACAGAACATCGTAACAGAATCATAGACCCTGAGATTTACAGTATTCTCGTCAACTGTGCCAATACTTTGTAATTTTGTTTTTAAATGAAATTAATAAATATACAGTTTATATATTAAAATAACATTTGTATTTAACTCACATTTTTTCTGTGTTTGTTGATATACATTTTTCATTTATATGTGTATATACAATAATATACATATAATAGGTGTATGACTAAAATATAACGCTAAATCCCCTTATCATGTTTGATGAAGCTTTGTATCACAAATAAAGAAAATATGTGCAATTTTGTTTGTTTTGCATAAAAAAGATCACCCTCCAATCGACACGAATAATTTAGAACATATTTTTTTTAATATTTCGATAAAAGTTTCACCATTACAAATATAAGTGGCATAAGAATAATATTGATCATTGTTAAAATGTTAAAATGTACATTTCTATTGTGCATTAGTTAAAAAAAATTAATGTTCAATCTTTCAATGGACTTGCAAAGTGGAAGTAAATCTTGCATCATTTTAATTGCACGCTCTGCACAATATTAGAACGTTGCGTTGGTATAGAAGTTGGAATATGTAGGACCATAACGTCTTTAATGATTTCAAAGTCTTTGTATGCTGCTTGACAACGTATGATAAATTATCAAAGTCAGTAGTATTGAAGCACTGGGCAGAGAACCAGATGTCAGCCCACGTACCACTGATGAAATCACATGCTGCCTTAATATTAACTTTTTGCCGATACTCCGGTATCAGAACGAATGATGACAAACAATAAATTGCCCCTTGAGTTCGATCTCGCATTACTGATTCTTGAAAGTGATTGAAAATTTACTTTTGGTAAGCTTCCTCTAGTTTTGAAAATCCTGTAGCATTATGTTAAAGCCATGTCATCTCGCCAGCACTCTTATTCTGATTTCTTTAGTGGTGCTCCAGCATTATCAAATGATGTTTTGAGTTGTTCAAACTTTTCTGCTATTGTTGAAACAAACGAGTAGTTGATGTTTGGTGAAGTTGTTGATGTACCAAAATGATCATTCATGATATGTGTCAATATAGTATCTAGAATGTGGTGATATCATCCAATTTATACAGCTTTTTTTATTATCCAACATCATGAAAGTGTTTCTGTAACAGTTTGAATGCACCAATTCTTCGTCAAGTATTTGCTGCAGTTTTTATTCGGGAAAAGTGAAGAACTATTCCGAGAAGTAGTATGGCAGGTCTAAATAACAAGAAAGCAGAAGACAGTTTTTTTTTCATTGAATATTATTTCTCCTTTTGCATTTGCAAGCTGAAGAACAGCGAGTCTGACCTCCATTTTTTCATTTTTCATAATAATAACCTTATATGCTTCATTTTGTTTGATCTTGCCATCAAATTATAAGCACCAGTGTTCTTTTTTAAGTTTTCTTTGAAATCATTTTTTTTTAATTTTTCTCCTTCTTTCATTAGACTTTTTAAATGCCGCTTTGAGTTGAAGTATTGATGCAAACTCCAGTTCCCGACTTTTGGACCTCCCTAGTACTCAATTTTGCTGCAGTCACTAAACACACTGAAGAAGAGGTTTTTTGTCTTTTAGAATTTAATGGTTTGTCATTATCTTCTCTATTACTGGAAGACTGTTCTTCGCTCATAAAATCTTCTTTTCTCACAGAATCTTCAGTATTCAAATTTGTTAAGACACTTGATGCAACACTTTCTTCAGTAAAGCTTTCTGTGACTGGCACTTTCCCTTTAAGTAATTTCATTTTTCTTTGGGTGAATCTTTTGTGAATCATCTTCTGGGGTACAATAGCCAACTTTTCATTTTGTTGAAATCTGCATTGCATAGAACGCTCTCCTTGGCACAACCACTCTCCTTTCTCATGTCTTACATTAAACATCGCCGTGAAATCATAGTTTCCATGACTTTCAAAAGTTCTTTACAACATTTATGATCATGTCTTTTCTGCTTTTTACATCAAAAGCAAATGTTTTATATCCGTTACGATATCTAGTTCCATTAGAATTTTTTGCATTTGATCAAGACTGTCAATATTTTTTGGTGATTTGATGCGTTTCCGGATATGCACTAAATTTAAAGACTGAATTCTCTTGCTCCGTCTGGGAAGCTGGAGCGTTTTTGACAAAACTGCACTGACTCAATCCAGAAATGACACAGATACTAATTACGCACATAATATTTGTCATCTAAAATGGTGACGGTGCATGGAACAACAAAGAACAAAATTACAGTTAAAATACTAAATGCGGGTTTGACATACGATTTAATGGGCGTGTGGAGGGTAACTTTTTTTAACAGTTGAGGTTTGTTATTGATATTTTTTGGTATAGATATGATAAATATCCACTCGTGGCAGTATGGCGCATAAAAAATAAAAAAAATATTTTAGTCATATATATGTGTGTGTGTGTGTGTATTGAAACGTATATGATAGACTGAAATAACTAGTAATATCATAGACGTATTTTGTTTTAGATAATTTACTCTAAAAAAAAGATACGTTAAAAAAAAGAGCTCAAAATATAGCAATAGTTTAACACACAACAAAGACGTACGGGTAAAGTTTCTATGGAAGAATACACATATATGTAAAAAAAAAAAAACTAATTTAGTTGTATTGAAATTGTTAGTAAAATCACGTGACATTCACATAAGGGGACCCCCCGCAGGTATCTTTGCCAAAGGCCCCCAGTAGCCTATGCGATGCACTGTACATGAGACATGGATAAATTGAACGTAACAGTACATCTAGGTATTGAAGTTAAAAGTTGTATCCAGTTAAACAATGTGCTAGATACTAAGAAATATCAACATAGTCTTATTTGTGTGTTATCAGTTCACTTGTACGGATATTTGCGCTAACCTGGCAACAATAGCTCCTCTTAACCCAGAGGTGTAGTGAGGGGTGGGCAAAGGGGGGGCATCATGCCCCGGGCGTTACTCTCAAATGGGCGCCTAATTGTATATTTTACATATTATGGTATACGGTTTTCGGATTGGGGGTTTTCAAAAGGTATTATAAAGGTATTGTGCCCCGGGCAAGAGTTAAGCTCGCTACGACACTGTCTTAGATCCCCTGTAATACATGCCTTAGGCCAGGGATCGGCAACCTGCGGCTCGCGAGCCACATGCGGGTCTTTCGATGTCACGTTGCGGCCTAATCAAATACCATAATATTGAAACAAGAATTTTTGTGGCTCTTTAAAAAACTGAGAAAATTGTAAATTATAACTTTTGGCTCTTCCGTCTCTAAAGGTTACCAACCCCTGCCTTATTGATTGTTACTGTATCTTAGAAACTAGGATGTTGGGTGAATATAACGAAAACGATGGTAAATATTTTATTTTACATTGGGGGTGGTGAGTGGGATATTGTAAGAACAACTTTTTTTTCAATAATTGACGTAATAACAAATTATTTTAACTGCTGTGTGTATTACGTATGAGGGTCAATTATAAGAATTCTCTAACAGAATTGGTATTAAAGGATAGAAGTTTTTGTAGGGACAAAGAATCACTAAAGCCACAAGAGATTCAAACTCCCAAATAAAGGTTTGAAATACTGACCTACATAACCACAACAGGTAAACGTCATGTCATAATTGACTTAATGATCTTAACTTACTTGAGATGGTTCTCGTGTATTGTTTTATAACTAGTACAACTTGCTATGACTGTTATGTCTGTTTGGTCTGTTATATCTGTTTGGTCTGTTATATCTGTTTGGTCTGTTATATCTGTTGGGTCTGTTATATCTGTTTGGTCTGTTATATCTGTTTGGTCTGTTATATCTGTTTGGTCTGTTATATCTGATTGGTCTGTTATATCTGTTTGGTCTGTTATATCTGATTGGTCTGTTATATCTGTTTGGATTGGTCTGTTATATCTGATTGGTCTGTTATATCTGTTTGGTCTGTAATATATGTATTGTAAACAACGCACTTTTTCATTGATTTCTAGTCTATTTTTAATAGACAAAGTGTTTCGTTTTGTTTTCTTTTGTTGTTGCTGTTGTTACTGTTGTTGTTGTTCCTGATGTTATTTCAGTTGTTGTTGTTCCTGCTGTTGTTGTTTCTGTTGTTGTTGTTCCTGCTGTTGTTGTCCCTGCTGTTGTTGTTGTTCCTGCTATTGTTGTTGTTCCTGCTGTTGTTGCTACTGTTGTTGTTGTGGTTGTTCCTGCTGTTGTCGTTACTATTAGTATTATTGTTCTTGCTGTTGTTGTTACTGTTGTTGTTATTGTTCCTGCTGTTGTTACTGTTGTTGTGGTTCCTGCTATTGTTGTTGTTTCTGTTCTTGTTCATGCTGTTGTTGTTTCTGTTGTTGCTGTTCCTGCTGTTGTTACTGTTCTTGTTCCAGCTGTTGTTGTTTCTGTTGTTGCTGTTCCTGTTGTCGTAACTGTTGTTGTTGTTGTTCCTGTTGTTGTTTTTCCTGCTGATTTTGTTGTTCCTGCTGTTGTTTCTACTGTTTTGTTTGATCCTGCTGTTGTTCTTTCTGTTGTTGTTGTTCCTGCTGTTGTTGTTTCTGTTGTTGTTTCTGTTCTTGTTGTTGTTATTGTTGTTGTTGTTGTTGTTCCAGCTGTTGTTGTTTCTGTTGTTTCTGTTCCTGTTGTTGTAACTGTTGTTGTTGTTGTTCCTGTTGTTGTTGTTCCTGCTGATTTTGTTGTTCCTGCTGTTGTTTCTACTGTTGTTGTTGTTCCTGTTGTTGCTGTTTCTGTTGTTGTGGTTCCTGCTGTTGTTGTCTCTGTTGTTGTTTCTGTTCTTGTTTCTGCTGTTGTTGTTTCTGTTGTTGCTGTTCCTGCTGTTGTTACTGTTGTTGTTCCTGCTGTTGTTATTTCTGTTGTTGTTCCTGCTGTTGTTGTTTCTGTTGTTGTTTCTACTGTTGTTGTTGATCATGCTGTTGTCGTTCCTGTTGTTGTTGTTCCTGCTGTTTTTGTTGTTTCTGCTGTTGTTGTTACTGTTGTTGTTGTTCCTGTTGTTGCTGTTTCTGTTGTTGTGGTTCCTGCTGTTGTTGTCTCTGTTGTTGTTTCTGTTCTTGTTTCTGCTGTTGTTGTTTCTGTTGTTGCTGTTCCTGCTGTTGTTACTGTTGTTGTTCCTGCTGTTGTTATTTCTGTTGTTGTTGTTCCTGCTGTTGTTGTATTTGCTGTTGTTGTTAGTGTTGTTGTTCCTGATGTTGTTACTGTTGTTGTTGTTCCTGCTGTTGTTGTTTCTGTTGTTGTTGTTCCTGCTCAAGTTGTTACTATTGCAGCTGTTGTTTCTGTTGTTGTTGTTTCTGTTGTTGTTGCTCTGCTGTTGTTCCTGCCGTTGTTGTTCCTGCTATTGTTGTTGTTTCTGTTGTTGTTGTTCCTGCTGTTGTTGTTACTGTTGTTGTTGTTCCTGTTGTTGTTCCTGCTGTTATTGTTGTTCCTGCTGTTGTTGTTGTTCCAGCTGTTGTTTTTACTGTTTTTGTTCCTGCTGTTGTTGTTTCTGTTGTTGTTCCTGCTGTTGTTGTTTCTGTTGTTGTTGTTCTTGCTCAAGTTGTTACTGTTGTTGTTGTTCAGATACTACATGTGTTGAAAGGTGTCCCAGAATGGCTGGCTGGTCTAACACAGGAGTTCATACTGGCGCCATAACAGTTATTCAGCGGATGTTTGACAAACGCCTTCTATTTCTAGCATGCCGTCATCACATCTTTGAAATAATATCAGCAGCAGTGTTTGACAAGTTGTTTAAATCATCTGGACCACACTTTTCACTGTTCAAATGTTTCAAGGAAACGTGACCGACCCTTGATACATCACGATTTGCTGCTATTGATGTCTCTACATCCAGCTCATAGCTGACAAACAGTTAGAAAGCTTGGCTTTATGAGAGAAAAGCAGACCATGATTACACTATTATTTGATAAACAGGAATTCTCTATCAAAATAGTATACAAATATATGTTACTTACTAATTGTATAACAAACATCATTTCATGTCTTATAGGTTCTTGGCTATACTGGGTCATGAAAACTGTCTGAAGTGCAATGTTTGGAAATTTTAGGGCATTCTTTGTGCAAGCTACACTTGAGATAAATAAATTATTCAACTCAGGATAAAACAATGAGTAAGTACTGAAAATTTCAGTCTGATACCTCTTTTAGTTTTTGAAATATTCACGTTCAAATATCGCGAAAATGTAAATGTTACGCGAACTCGTGAATACCATTAAAATTTTTAAAAATCATATCTCACAAAGTTTTTGACCAAATGGCCTGAAATTTTCAGTAATCACTCAACTTTGAATGTACAATAAGCCCTGAAAATTTCAAAAAGATCTGAGGGGGTCGGGTGAACAATTGTCAAAAAACTGGTTGAGTTGACATGGAATGAGCCTTTTGCAAAAAAAAACTTAAACATTTGATGCTAATGAGCAGTCACTTAGACTCAATATTTTTTCCTATAATTTTGCTTACGTATTACTGACCCGGAACCTCAGATTTCTGGGGGGGGGGGATATGCGAAAGTGAATTAAATTTTTTTTTCACCATTACCTTTGAAACACTCTACTGCTCGCGTGTCAATCTGGGAATTTCCGTTTCGATCCTCAGTGAAAATAGAAGGAATTTTGGAATTTTTTTACGTTAAAATCTGTTTGAAACTAACCTCCCCATTCGAACACCCAGCTTTAATTGAGTACCTGAGTTAAATTGGGAAAGTAAAGGCCGATGGACGTAATACTAGTCACACATTCAATAATATACAGATGAATTCTACGTTTCACCTGTCCTGATGGGCAAAGTGAGCTTTTTTTTTTTTACACCGCCTCCCCACCCCAAGCCCAACCTGTCTCAAGCAAAAAGAGCACGCAAATGTTACAAAATAGAGCATACATGTTACAAGAGCGCGCACATGTTGCAAGAGAGCAGCAACAACAACCGCTACAACAACAACAACAATAACAACAACAGCAGCATCAACAACCAAGAACTACGATAACCATTAAATAGCAATACAAAAGCAAAAAAAAAATCAATATTTTGATGTTTTACATTTCTTTTGTCCCCCATGATTTAAAACCATACTGTGAATTTTATTACCATGCACGGGATTGGCCGATGTTTGAAAGGCAGCCTCATCGCTATCTGCCACGTGTTAGTAAATAGAGTCAAGACCAATGTGACTCATCGCTATCTGCCACGTGTTAGTAAATAGAGTCAAGATCAATGTGACTCATCGCTATCTGCCACGTGTTAGTAAATAGAGTCAAGATCAATGTGACTCATCGCTATCTGCCACGTGTTAGTAAATAGAGTCAAGATCAATGTGACTCATCGCTATCTGCCACGTGTTAGTAAATAGAGTCAAGATCAATGTGACTCATCGCTATCTGCCACGTGTTAGTAAATAGAGTCAAGATCAAAGTGACTCATCGCTATCTGCCACGTGTTAGTAAATAGAGTCAAGACCAATGTGACTCATCGCTATCTGCCACGTGTTAGTAAATAGAGTCAAGACCAATGTGACTCATCGCTATCTGCCACGTGTTAGTAAATAGAGTCAAGATCAAAGTGACTCATCGCTATCTGCCACGTGTTAGTAAATAGAGTCAAGACCAATGTGACTCATCGCTATCTGCCACGTGTTAGTAAATAGAGTCAAGATCAATGTGACTCATCGCTATCTGCCACGTGTTAGTAAATAGAGTCAAGATCAAAGTGACTCATCGCTATCTGCCACGTGTTAGTAAATAGAGTCAAGATCAAAGTGACTCATCGCTATCTGCCACGTGTTAGTAAATAGAGTCAAGATCAAAGTGCCCCCCCCCCTAATTTTTGAGAGCGATATGGGCGGAAAAAAAACATTTGACTGTGTATAACTATTATAGAAACAAGTAATTTATTTTTTAGGGTAAATTAACGGTATATTAGTAGACTAAGCGAAACCTGTGTGCGCTCTCTTGTAACGTGCGAGCGCTATATTGTAACATGTGTGCGCTCTCTTGTAACGTGTTTTATCTCACTTGTAACGTGTGTGATCTCTTGTAACGTTGTGCGCTCTCTTGTAACGTGTGTTTGCTCTCTAGTATCGTGTGTGCTCTATTTTGTAGCATGTGTGCGCTCTCTTGTAACATGTGTGTTCTCTCTTGTAAAGTGTGTGCGCTTTCTTGTAACGTGCGATTGCTCTCTAGTATCGTGTGTGCGCTATTGTGTAACGTGTGTGCGCTCTCTTGTAACATGTATGTGCTCTCTTGTAACGTGTGTGCGCACTTGTAACGAGTGTGCGCTATTTTGTAAAATGTGTGCGCTCTCATGTAACGTGTATGCGCTCTCTTGTATTGTGTGTGTGTGCGTGCCATAAATGAGCTGGTTCACTGCAGCATTATGAGCCTATAGGCAACTAAGAGGTTGGAACGATTTTAGAAACTCTAGGGCCCCTGACTTCCCTAACAACAGCGGGGAGGGGGGTTTCCACCAATACAACACAATAAATAAAAATTTGAAACAATTGAAGCCTTATAAAGCTTGGGGTAAAAACAAACACCCTAGGCCCCGAAAAACACACGCATCCTAGGTGCAACAAAAGCCCCACCACTAGGTCCAAAAAAGCCCCTCCTAGGTCCAACAAAACCCATCTCCTAGGTCCAACAAAACCCCCTCTCCCTAGATCCCACAAAAGCCCCTCCCCCTTGGTCCCACAAAATCCCACCCGCTAGGTCCCACAAAAGCCCCTCCTAAGTCCCACAAAAGCCCCGCTCCCTAGGTCAAACAAAAGCCCCTCCTATGTCACAAAAGCCCCTCCCCTAGGTCCAACAACAGCCCCTCCCTAGGTCCAACAAAAGCCCCTCCCCCTAGGTCCAATAAAGCCCCTCCCCCCTAGGTCCAACAAAAGTCCCTCCCCTAGGATAAGCATAACGTTAAAGCCACCTCTGGTGTGTTGTATAATACAATAAACTAAAAAACTGTATTCAACTTTTCCCCCAGGTTGTGACATCTGGTTTACAAATTATTGGTAAGAAAAGCATCACCAGCTGATTAGAATTATTTTTCAACTACAGACTAAAGACCCTACACAAGTTTTCCAGCTGTAAGCAGGTAGGTCTGATAGAAATCTCTAATCAATACAGCTAATTATTATTTTAAGTATTTGTGCAATCAAGTCTTTTTTTATTGTTCATCACAATTGACGGATCCATTCTATGGATCTAAGGGACAAGACGTTCAATTCAACTTCATGGAGATAGACATCTCCTATAGATGTCAGGTGTCCATAGCAAATCAACATTATGTAGTTAACATTTAGTTGACAGATGAACATATGGATGTATGGTCAGATAGATAGATAGATAGATAGATAGATAGATAGATAGATAGATAGATAGATAGATAGATAGATAGATAGATAGATAGATAGATAGATAGATAGATAGATAGATAGATAGATAGATAGATAGATAGATAGATAGATAGATAGATAGGTAAGTAGGTAGGTATGTAGATAGATAGATAGATAGATAGATAGATAGATAGGTAGGTAGATAGATAGATAGATAGATAGATAGATAGATAGATAGATAGATAGATAGATAGATAGATAGATAGATAGATAGATAGATAGATAGATAGATAGATAGATAGATAGATAGATAGATAGATAGATAGATAGATAGATCAGAATCTGTTATCGGCTTATGTATTAATTTCCAAAGCGAGAATCTCTATAGTACCAAGAATTGTCAAAATTAACAGAATTTATTGACTGAAAGCAGATAGGGAAGAGCTCGTGGCTATATTATCTATTATTCTCTATTTATTTTATATCATAAGAAATGTTGAGTTTGCATTTCCCTTTATTTATATATATATATATATATATATATATATATATATATATATATATATATATATATATATATATATATATATATATCCATCCAAATTAGAGAATGATTACACACAAACTTATCCAGTCTTTTAGAACCTCAACAACTGACCTGTTTCAAATGTTCCTACAATAAAAGTTAACTCGCCACTAACACCCCCTCCCACCACAGCTTAATTTCTCTCAATCTGTCTGAAATATTTCCCAATCTACGTTACTATGGAACTACACATGAAAACCCAGTCCGAAGCTAGCTGTTGAGGTGCCATGTTCCAGTTTTTGCCACACCCCCTCCCTACCACCTTTCGGAAAAGTGTGCAACCTTTTATCAATATATAACATTTTTATCATTTTTAACTGCATATTTCAGGCTTGATTTCTTTCTCTGTTAACTGTAAAGTATTTATTGTCTTCATGCGTCGTTCTCTTCTCTAAAAATAGCTCTGGAACATCCATATTTTATTATTTTCTGTAGACCTTGAGCATCTTGCATACTCTGAATGGCCACTTATAAACTGTCAAGTTCATTGCTCCAGTGTTGTTGGATATGTCCGTACATTGCAGTGACTTACTTAGACAATCGTTGACAATAATCTGGACCAATATTTCAACATAAACCTACAATTAAATGAGAAATTAATTAAGGTAGCTAAAGGGCCTCTCCAGATTTAGAACAAAAAAAATAGCACACTTTAGTATATCTTGAAATGATCATACTTCTTCTGTTACTTCAATGTAGCAGACGATTATAAACTAACAAGAGTTGCCAGATTTTAAAAAAACCCGAATGTCAAAATCATTTTCGAAGGACAAATCAAGCTAAAGAAGTCAAATTAAACAAAACAAACTAAAATGTTTGAATTTGCAAATGCATTTATTTATGTCAATATAAATAATTAATTAATGTTATACTTAACTTGGATTTAATTAAAGGAATAAACCTGTATCAGTTAAAATTTTAAAAAAACGTCTTTTTTGTCCCCCTGGATAAATTCCCAGCGACGCCCATGGCTGTGTGTAATAGAGAGGGTGTCTAGCCAGCCAGCATGTTTGTTTATTCTGTAAAGCAGCAACTTCCAGATAATAAATAAGAAAGATAGGAAAACGCTGTAAATGTATCGGTATATCAAACTTGTATTAAACTTATTAGTTACATAATATGTGCACCAATATTACCAGTTTATTTGATAATACACTGTATAATGTTAGTATACTGTCAATATTTCTTTTACGTTGTAAATATTTTTGCCGACACCCCAGCCCTGATAATAACAACATATTGAGACTTGCCCATTAAAACCTTTAGAGCCCACGGAAAATCTCCTTTAATTTAATGCCATGTTCCATCCATGTCTCAAGCAGCATAGAGACTGGAGACTGGCAGTAAAAAGAAATATTTTGATGATTGGACTGAAAAAACAAATTTCACGGATTTCGTTCACCCTATGTAGACGCTCTCTGCTTGAAGCTTAGTTTGTCACGAAATCTGCCAGCCAAAGATTTTGAGGTCTATTTTTAGGTCTATTTTGAGGTCTCTTCTTAGGTTTATTTTGAGGTCTATTTTTAGGTTAGTTTTGAGGTCTATTTTTAGGTTTATTTTGAGGTCTATTTTTAGGTTTATTTTGAGGTCTATTTTTAGGTTTATTTTGAGGTCTTTTTTAGGTCTATTTTGAGGTCTATTTTGAGGTCTATTTCAGGAATGTGAGTGTCTAAAGTACACTCAATTTTATCCGCTACTGGTGGTGAATGCCTTTGATTAAGTATTACACTTTGCAAATGTTCCTTTTAAAAATGTCAGAGTCGGCAGCTTGATGGCATTAACCTAATATACGTCCTTGAGAGATCAGACGTGAGTCAGTCACATGTTCTTATCATCAGACATCTTACAACCTACGTCAATGATTATTCATCATTATACTTTTCATGTTGATAATAATATTGATTCAGACGCAGCCCCGTAGCTTAAAAAATTCCACAGCAGGGGCCAGGCATTCTACAGGAGGGGCCAGGCAATAGCAGGGGTTGGCAGAAAATATATTTTACTAAGTAGAGCAAACAAGCAGATGGGGCCAGACAAAACGCAGGGGGGCCGGCATTCCAGCCCCCCCACGCTACGGGCCTGCTCTCAGACGTACAGCGAGGCAATGTAAAAAAAAGTGGGAATGATAGTTGTTATTCTTTTTATATAATTATTATTTTGGCTTGACCATAATGTTTAGTTTCGAACATACAAATCACTTCGTCTAAAGCAGTGGTTCCCAAAGAGGTCCCTACGGACCTCCAAGGGTCCCTGGCATCATTTAGGGGGTCCGTGGACAATTAAAATTCATTTAGGGGTCCCTGAACAACTTTAAGGGGTCCGCGAAAGGTTTAATGTAAAATTATGATATATTTTTATTATTATGGAAATAAAATAAAAATCATTTAATAAACTAGTATGTGCACACTAATTAAATTAATAACAAGCATGGCGCGGTGTGAGACAGATGGCCGAATTTAGTTCTATGTTATGTTACAAAAACAGATCCCAATTTTATATCCTGCAATATGGGTTATGGTACAGAAGTTGTTGACTGATTTTCCGTCTTACTTTTGGTAGAACGTTGAACCAGTGCCGTTTATGAACCTCATCATACACACACACACACACACACACACACACACACACACACAAACAAACAACAGAAACCGACCAGAAATTGGTGCTCGTGGGAATTTGCAGCCACTACTCAAAAACTTTGAGCTGGACATAAATACACTCATTTCATCTCATCAAGTTCATTCAAGTCATTATTTTTTTTTTAATTTTAAACGAAAATTATAATTTCAATAAATAATTTTTCAACAAAAAGTTGTTGTTTTTTTTTAATTTATAATTTTCATACCATGAATTTTTTCACTTGGGGGTCCGTGGGCAAGTTTTGGCTATACAAGGGGTCCGTGGGTCAAAAAAGTTTGGGAACCACTGGTCTAAAGTGTTGAGGATCCCGGACGGGCCCCAGATGTTGAGGACCCCTTTGAGGGTATCCTTGGCTTGTTGCTAAGAGTATGAGGGCTGACTCAATGATGACTCGTATTTATATTTGTATTCCTACCACACACACAGTCTCAACAACAATTAAAGGTAAAACAGGTGACGATGATCAACTCGACAAGTCGTGTGTACAACAACAAGAGGGATTTATTTATACACAGGCACCAGTCCGTAATAGGAATCTGGTGACTTATCATAAGCAACGATAATTCAAGCTGCTGCAAAATAATCCAACATAAAATGCATAAAGGGGAACAATCACGTTAGTACTAGTTAACTCTCTCTCTATTTCTCTTTCTCTCACTCAGAGACACAGCAATCCACTCGCTGTCACTCAGTCGGATTGCTATTCACTAATCGACCCTCTCACTCGAGAGCCCCTGGTCGAATGACCTGAATCTATCTTTCATTCTTCATATCCCTTTCTCCCACGTGACCCTTAGCCAATCAAATATAATATAGGCTTCTTTCAAACTTTCAAATTAGGGGGTGGAGCCTAGATGAGGAGGGGGAGAAGTACGTCGTATAGACAAAGACCTTAGTAACTGGACATCCAGCGGGTCGCTGTCCCTTTGAAGAAGCCGACCGGAGAATAAATAGTCCGGCGGTCAGTGAATATTTCCCCTGGAATGTAACGTGTTTCTGTTACCTCCTGCCTCGTACACCTGGCTGATGACGCAATTAACGGGGTGGGTTAAAAAAAGGGGGGGGAAACTGGAACACGGGAACGTATATTACTATACATGGTATAATATACACCTTAACGTTAGTAATATTATTAAGTTAAGGGTTGGAGTAAGGGATAGTTTCGACATATTAGTCACAACCCGTGACTTAAAGGAAAAAAAATTAATCTCTACACATGAACACATATGAGGCATGAAATGAATATTGAATATTTATTTCTGGACACACCTTTTTATTTCTATTTATTTTTTTAATATTTAAATCCAAGGTAAGATGTCACTAAGAGTGATTTATAACTATGAGTGATTTAACTATGAGTGATTTATAACTATAAGTGATTTATAACTATGATTGATTTATAACTATAAGTGGTTTACAACTACGAGTGATTTATAACTATAAGTGATTTAAAATAAAATAAGGATCTTTCATTTCAGATAAAAAATAATTGTTACAAACAATAAAATGTCTATCAGATTGTCAATGGCTGCACTTCTCGTCGTCCATATTGCGGCTGTCAGTGCCAATAGTTTTCAAAAACGCGAAGGTAAGGTTGACCAATCACTGTATTGAAGTCTGCATTTATTTTTCTTGACTTGTGTATGTTCTCAGGGCCGGCCTATTGAATTACGGAGCCCAATTTGACGGATGTTTTCATGCCCCCCTCTTCTACCGCTTTTACAATAACAACTATTACTATTAATGTTAAATGTAAATTGTGGGGCCCAAATTTGAAGCAATCGGTCAAATCGGCCTAAGGTTAGCCTTGTATGTTCTTATACTCCATGGCCGTCTTAAGGCACATGACAGAGCCTTTCTTTTAGATAGACTTATGTGATCGCCAAGCTCCCACTCCCGTTGTCGAAGGGCCCCCTGTCTCATTACAAAATCCAATCAAATTTGATTATTTAGGGGCTCCAAAAGGTACTTTTCACTATTATATATCCTTAAAGCTTATAAACGGCTCTGTATTTAGTTGTACACGGGAATCAATCATTCATGTTTTATATCATCTTTACGCAGTGTTTCTCAAAGTGTGGTACCACAGAGAGTAAGCAAAGAGTTATGTGGGGGTAAGCACATCTCCAAGCTGAGAACATCAAGGTAAACCCGCAAGGCTAAAACAAAAACAATGAAATGGTGAGAAAGCGTGACCGTATAAATAATTATATATGCAAGTTTTGTTTGTCTTCCAGCTGTACACAATACTACGAAAATAAGAGAAAGTGTACACAGAATTACGGAAATTAAAATGAGGTACACAGATGTCGAAAGTTTGGGAAACACTGTATTAAGTGATTGTCGTAGGAGTCACAGCACTCCGTTTTTCACTTATATATGTAATGGTTTATTTTAAGACGGCTATTTATAATACTCCACCACCGTCATTTATGATACATCCACGCTCTCCTAATTTATCGTTTTCTATTGGCTATCTGCCGTAATCACAGAAATGTTGTGTTTAGTATAATGTATAGTTCAGGGTCGGCCACTCATGGGCTAAAAAAAGTCAATTTATCGACATTTAGTGAACAAAGGTAATGAAATAAGAGATTTTAAAAAATCTGGCTCATTGGGAGCCGCATAAAAATTATGAAAGAGCGGATTGGTCATTGTTTATATAATGTGTAAACGTGTATCTCTGCCCTAGCCGTAGAGTTTTAAGAAATCCAATTCTTCTATACGGAGTCAGTCTAAGGTCACCCATAAACTGGATTTACCTGGTGTGTGGACGTCCCTGTAAGGATGAGATGAAGGTACCTTCAGGTCAATAGTCCAGTGCGTTAAAGCACGACCATCCATCAGCTTTTTTTTACCAGGTAGCAGTAGCTACCTTTTCCGTCTGTTCTTTTTTCATTTCACGTTTGACTTTGTATTCTATCTGGTAGTTGACCAATGGCTATTTCCATACTGACCGCAAGAAGTCAATAGGTCACGGTCGGACTTGGTCTGGCCAACCACAAATAGGTCAACGCTCACGTTGACGCAAGTGTTGTCATGTTTATAAATAACTTTTTTTTCACCGGTCATTAGCCGGACTTTTTTCACGTCTGCACCTCTGTCGACGTGTACAAAGAACGGACAGACACATCTGCACCTCTGTCTAAGTGTACAAAGAACGGACAGACACATCTGCATCTCTGTCTAAGTGTACAAAGAACGGACAGACACATCTGCACCTCTGTCTACGTGTACAAAGAACGGACAGACACATCTGCACCTCTGTCTACGTGTACAAAGAACGGACAGACACATCTGCATCTGCCTCTGTCTACGTGTACAAAGAACGGACAGACACATCTGCACCTCTGTCTACGTGTACAAAGAACGGACAGACACATCTGCACCTCTGTCTACGTGTACAAAGAACGGACAGACACATCTGCACCTCTGTCTACGTGTACAAAGAACGGACAGACACATCTGCATCTCTGTCTACGTGTACAAAGAATGGACAGACACATCTGCACCTCTGTCTACGTGTACAAAGAACGGACAGACACATCTGCACCTCTGTCTACGTGTACAAAGAACGGACAGACACATCTGCACCTCTGTCTACGTGTACAAAGAACGGACGGACACATCTGCATCTCTGTCTAAGTGTACAAAGAACGGACAGACACATCTGCATCTCTGTCTACGTGTACAAAGAACGGACAGACACATCTGCATCTCTGTCTAACAAAGAACGGACAGACACATCTGCATCTCTGTCTAACAAAGAACGGACAGACACATCTGCATCTCTGTCTAAGTGTACAAAGAACGGACAGACACATCTGCATCTCTGTCTAAGTGTACGAAGAACGGACAGACACATCTGCATCTCTGTCTAAGTGTACAAAGAAAGGACAGACACATCTGCATCTCTGTCTAAGTGTACAAAGAACGGACAGACACATCTGCATCTCTGTCGACGTGTACAAAGAACGGACAGACACATCTGCACCTCTGTCTACGTGTACAAAGAACGGACAGACACATCTGCACCTCTGTCGACGTGTACAAAGAACGGACAGACACATCTGCACCTCTGTCTACGTGTACAAAGAACGGACAGGCACATCAAGTTAAATAAAAGTTTCTAAATATTAAAACAAAAACGTTCATCCGTTTCAATATGTCTCTTCTATTGTAGACTGCCACGATCCGTACTTCTTGTGTAAAATACAATCTGTCTGAATCCGAAATTAATCTGCGACACTGAGGACAACTGTGGTGACGGGTCTGATGAAGTCGATTGCAGTAAGTCTAAAATTACATCCACGATAATTCCTCACATAATTTTATTTTCTTGTAAACTATGCAAACAACAAAACTTGAGTTTTTGTTTGTTCCGAACATAAAAAAATTAAAATAAAAAATACAACATAAAACTTTCCTCTTTATATCGCTACCTGGCCATCTTATTACAATGCAAACAAAAACAGAAAACTAATGCTAGTCAGTTTACACCAGTGAACATCATTAGCAAAGAAATATTTTCCTTCAGTACCAACCACAGTTAATGTTAGTTACTAACATAAAACTATTAATAAAGAACTTGTACTTTTAGGTCAATAGTTTTCCTAGCCGTGACACAGAATACAAATCTATCTTTATATCTATCTGTTTATCTAGTTGTCTCTAAATATATATCTACTTATCTTAAGATCTGACTATTTGTCTATAGTTCTCTCTATCTGTCTATGTATTGTTTATTTGTCGATGATTTATTGTGTCGTTCATATTATCCATTACTCAATATATCTTTCTGTTAATCTGATGATTATTTGGTCCGTCTAAATGTATACCTTTTTAAAACTATTTTAGTCTCTCTGTCTATTCATCAATTTAGTAAACATCCTTTATAACTACCTGTCTATGTGCCAGACTCTATACCAGTCTATGTGCAAGTCTCTCTACCTGTCTATGTACCAGTCTCTGTCTCTATGTGCCAGTCTCTCTACCTGTCTTTAAGCCAGTCTCTCTACCTGTCTATGTGCCAGCCTCTCTACCTGTCTATGTGCTAGTCTCTACCTGTCTATGTGCTAGTTTCTCTACCTGTAAATGTGCCAATATCGTATCTGTCTAACTTACTATGTATCAGTTAATCTACCTGTTTATATAGCACTATCTCCTTCTCTCTGTCTAAGTGCCAGACTTTCTACATGTCTACCTGTCTATTAGCCAGTATATCTATATATGTGACAGTAAATCTACCTCTCTATCTGTGCCAGACTCTCTGGCTGTCTATCTGCCTCTCTATCAAAAATTCTATATCCCCATCACTCTACTTAGACACACACACACAAACGACCACAGACACACTTGGAATAATTTTGTTGTATCACGTTATTTGTGCCTATAATTCCAGACACCAGGTGGTGTGGCCGCGATAGATTCAAGTGCAAAAGCGGTCAATGCATCCCCAACCGTAAGATATGTGACGGCGATGATGACTGTAGAGATAAATCAGACGAAGACATAGTCAAATGCAGTGAGTACTCCGACATTTACTCACGTTTTTGTTTATGTAACCTGAACACTATATTTCTATTATTGGTCACATTTCATACAAATTCTTCCAGACTGGGGGGGGTTGTTACTAGGGGTATGTAGCGTACCGCCCGGGGAGTACTCTGTAAATACAGTCCGATCACCATGACGAAATACAGAACAAAAACAAACCAACAACTAAAGCAAACAAAACCCTGGCGAGTTTCCTTTCGTCCACCCACCCCCTTCCCCTGCTTAAGTTATGCTAATGTTTATAGTACCACCCACAGTTAATGTTACTTAATACCATAAAACTATTGAAGAAGGAGATATCAGAACTAGGACTTTTAGGTCAATAGGTACCCTGGCTGTGACACAGAATACATATCTATCTCTATATCTATCTGTTTATCTACTTGTCTATCTTTATTTCTATCTACTTATTTTAAGACCTATCTATTTGTCGATATTTCTCTCTACCTGTCTATATGCCAGTCTCTCTACCTATCAATGTGCCAGTCTCTCTATCTGTCTATGTGCAAGTCTCTCTATCTGTCTATGTGCCAGTCTCTCTATCTGTCTATGTGCCAGTCTCTCTCACTGTCTATGTGCCAGTCTCTACCTGTCTATGTGCCAGTCCCTCTACCTGTCTATGTGCCAGTCTCTCTATCTATCTATGTGCCAGTCTCTCTACCTGTCTATGTGCCAGTCTCTCTATCTGTCTATGTGCCAGTCTCTCTACCTGTCTATGTGCCAGTCTCTCTATCTGTCTATGTGCCAGTCTCTCTATCTGTCTATGTGACAGTCTCTCTATCTGTCTATGTGCCAGTCTCTCTATCTGTCTATGTGCCAGTCGCTCTACCTATCTACGTGCCAGTCTCTCTATCTGTCTATGTGTCAGTCTCTCTACCTATCTATGTGCCAGTCTCTCTATCTGTCTATGTGCCAGTCTCTCTATCTGTCTATGTGCCAGTCTCTCTACCTATCTATGTGCCAGTCTTTCTATCTGTCTATGTGCCAGTCTCTCTATCTGTCTATGTGCCAGTCTCTCTATCTGTCTATGTGCCAGTCTCTCTACCTATC
This sequence comes from Bulinus truncatus, assembly GCA_021962125.1. Lineage (NCBI taxonomy): Eukaryota > Metazoa > Mollusca > Gastropoda > Planorbidae > Bulinus > Bulinus truncatus. The sequence goes on from JAGDYQ010000330.1 coordinate 566,515, forward strand.
TATGTGCCAGTCTCTCTATCTGTCTATGTGCCAGTCTCTATATCTGTCTATGTGCCAGTCTCTCTACCTATCTAATGGCCAGTCTCTCTACCTGTCTATGTGCCAGTCTCTCTACCTATCTACGTGCCAGTCTCTCTAAGTGTCTATGTGCCAGTCTCTCTATCTGTCTATGTGCCAGTCTCTCTATCTGTCTATGTGCCAGTCTCTCTATCTGCCTATGTGCCAGTCTCTCTACCTATCTACGTGCCAGTCTCTCTACCTGTCTATGTGCCAGTCTCTCTACCTATCTACGTGCCAGTCTCTCTACCTGTCTATGTGCCAGTCTCTCTACCTATCTACGTGCCAGTCTCTCTACCTGTCTATGTGCCAGTCTCTCAACCTGTCTACGCGCCAGTCTCTCTACCTATCTACGTGCCAGTCTCTCTGCCTGTCTATGTGCCAGTCTCTGTATCTGTCTTTGTGCCAGTCTCTCTACCTGTCTACGTGCCAGTCTCTCTATCAATCTACGTGCCAGTCTCTCTACCTGTCAACGTGCCAGTCTCTCTTCCTGTCTACGTGCCAGTCTCTCTACCTGTCTATGTGCCAGTCTCTCAACCTGTCTTCGTGCAAGTCTCTCTACCTATCTACGTGCCAGTCTCTCTACCTGTCTATGTGTCAGTCTCTCTACCTATCTACGTGCCAGTCTCTCTATCTGTCTATGTGCCAGTCTCTCTATCTGTCTATGTGCCAGTCTCTCTACCTGTCTATGTGTCAGTCTCTCTACCTATCTACGTGCCAGTCTCTCTATCTGTCTATGTGCCAGTCTCTCAACCTGTCTACGTGCCAGTCACTCTACCTGTCTACGTGCCAGTCTCTCTAGCTGTCTATGACCAAGCCTCTCTACCTGTCTATGTGGCAGTCTCTCTACCTATCTACGTGCCAGTATCTCTGTCTGTCTATGTGCCAGTCTCTCTATCTGTCTTTGTGCCAGTCTCTACCTGTCTATGTGCCAGTTTCTATATCTGTCTATGTGCCAGTCTCTCTACCTGTCTATGTGCCAGTCTCTATATCTGTCTATGTGCCAGTCTCTCTACCTGTCTACGTGCAAGTCTCTCTATCTGTCTATGTGCCAGTCTCTCTACCTGTCTATGTGCCAGTCTCTCTACCTGTCTACGTGCCAGTCTCTCTACCTGTCTACGTGCCTGTCTCTCTACCTGTCTGTTCCAGTCTCTCTACCTGTCTACGTGCCAGTCTCTCTACCTCTCTACGTTCCAGTTTCTCTACCTGTCTATGTGCCAGTCTCTACCTGTCTATGTGCCAATTCCTCTACCTGTCTATGTGCCAGCCTCTATATCTGTCTATGTGCCAGTCTCTCTACCTGTCTATGTGCCAGTCTCTCTATATATCTATGTGCAAGTCTCTCTATCTGTCTACGTGCCAGTCTCTCTACCTGTCTACGTGCCAGTCTCTCTACCTGTCTACGACCCAGTCTCTCTACCTGTCTACGTGCCAGTCTCTCTACCTGTCTACGACCCAGTCTCTCTACCTGTCTACGTGCCAGTCTCTCTACCTGTCTACGACCCAGTCTCTCTACCTGTCTACGACCAAGTCTCTCTACCTGTCTACGACCCAGTATCTCTACCTGTCTACGACCCAGTCTCTCTACCTGTCTACGTGCCAGTCTCTCTACCTGTCTACGTGCCAGTCTCTCTACCTGTCTACGACCCAGTCTCTCTACCTGTCTACGACCCAGTCTCTCTACCTGTCTACGACCCAGTCTCTCTACCAGTCTATGTACCAGTCTCTCTACCTGTAAATGTGCCAATATCGTATCCATCTAATTTACTATGTATTATTTAATCTACATGTTTATATACCAGTATCCCATTCTCTGTGTCTAAGTGCCAGACTTTCTTCATGTCTACTGTCTACGTGCCCGTATATCGATATATGTGACAGTAAATTTACCTCTCTATCTGTGCCAGACTCTCTGGCTGTCTATATGCCTCTCTATCTATATCCCCATCACTCTACTTAGACACACACACGACCGCAGACACACTTGGAATAATTCTGTTGTGTCACGTGATTTGTGCCTATAATTCCAGCCACCGGCTCAAGTGCAACAACGGTAAATGCATCTACGACAGACGGAAGTGTAACGGCAATGATGACTGTGGAGATAATTCTGACGAAGACAAAGTCAAATGCAGTGAGTACTCCGACATTTACTCACGTTTTTGTTTATGTATCCTGAACACTTTATTTCTATTATTGGTCACATTTTATACAAATTCTTCCAGACCTGGGGAGGGGGGTTTACCAGGGCATGTAGCGTCCCGCCCGGGGAGTACTCTGAAAATACAGTCCGATCACCATGACGAAATACAGAACAAAAACAAACCAACAACTAAAGCAAACAAAACCCTGGAGAGATTCCCTTCGTCCACCCACCCCCCTTCCCCTGCATAAGTTATGCTAATGATTCTAGACTTTTCTTATGCGTTCATGTTTTCTTAGTTATGTTATGTTCAACCCGTATTGTAAATTTGTGTACATTTGTATTCAAACTCAGATTTCTATTAATATTTCATATGGCGGTGTATTCTAATGTACAGCACAGAACACCGTAACAGATTCATTGATCCTGAGACTTATAGTATTCTCGTCAACTGTGCCAATACTTTGTAATTTTGTTTTTTTAATGAAATTAATAAATATAACGTCCATATATTAAAATAATGTTTGTATTAAACTCACATTTTTCTGTGTTTGTTCATATACATTTTTCATTTATATTCTAATATATTAGGGTGACAAAATATCAAAGTGTTCGAAATTGAACTCTCAACCCTTTATAGCGTTCTTTTTAAAGAAAAAATAAATTCTGCAAAATATTATTTAAATATTTTAATATTTAGAGGTTGCTTAATGAACTTGAAATTATCTTATTTAAGCGGCAACAAAAAATAACAAGAATGCATTTTTTTTTCTAATACAAACTTTTAATTATGTTATTCAAATTAAGTGTTATTTATCAGTGGCGTAGCTAGGGTGGGGGGAGGGGGTCCAAATTTGAACGTCCCCCCGGGCCCCCGCTTGAGGGGGCCCCCAAACGAGTTTCCAATTTTTTTTATTATAACACTAAATTTTAAATACTAGCTGTTATCTCATGTCGTGATATCGTATGTTAAATTTGCAGGGGCCCCCAGAAAGACCAAGCCCCCGGGCCCCCAAACCCCTATGGACGCCTCTGTTATTTATATGATTTTATACAATGTTGGATTTCAGAATACTTCACCTGTTGATTGTTCGTGTGTTTTCATTAATGCGTTCTCAATTGTAGACTTTAGCATATCTGGAATTTTTCGTCCACGGTTAACAAAATATATTATCTTTTGTTAAAACTTTTGCATAATCTGAATCGAGTTTCACACCTCTTTAGACTGTATAATTTACAACTTTTATAGAATTAATAATGTTAATAATGTTTTATGTTAGGGGGATAGATATTCTAGCGGCTCATAGGGTCGTATATGTTATATCGCTAAGTATAAGGTCTAGAACGGGGCCCTGAAAATGACATAATTATTAATAAAGCTTATTTACTAAAAAAACGGTACCCTGGGAACACTGCTGCCCCGCCCTAACAGAGGGCATGACCAAAATTATTTAAAACAAGTTTATGTTCGGGGGATAGCTGCTCTTTAGGCCCCCAGGGCCGTTTATCTTGTAACCTTTACGTATAAGGTGTAGAACGGGGCCCTGAAAATTATATAATCATTAATTTAGCTTACATTGTAAAAATTGTACCCTAAGAAACACTGATGCCCAGCACTCAAATATATGACCAAAATTATTTGAACCAAATTTATGTTTGGGGATAGATATTCTAGGGGCCCCTGTGGTCGATTTTTTTGTACCGCTACGTATAAAATTTAGAATGGAGCCTTGAAAATAACATAAGTGCAGGGCCTTAGTTTTTCTGAAGGTACTGTTTATTCCGTTTAGAATTCCCCCCACACTTAACCGCCCCTTACCTTCATGGCAGGTGAAACTTTCATCTCGTACTTGACAATGTTGATTACATAACCCAGGCTCATGGTCTGGTCTCAAGCTAAGCTCCCAACCTAGATAGCATAGAAAGCGTAATCACCTCCCCCGCGATTATCACCCACTACTCACCTGACTTTTGTGTAGTCATATTAAGTGTAGATCAGAGAAAGATGCAGTAGTATAGCTCTGACAGGCTTAGAGTAGACATAGGTAGTTTAAAGTAGTTTGTTATAGTAGAAGTAGATAGAAGATAAGTAAAGTTTTTTTTTTTAAGTTGTATTAAATTGTTTTTTTTACAGTGTACTGCACTGAGTTTGTTTTTTTATAATAGTCTTATAAAATATACTGTAACATATTTAGCAAGTCTAAAAATAACGTTACAATTTCCATATAACCGGTATTAATAATTATGTCTTACCGTGCCCCATTCTACACATTAGAAGTAGTGATAACTAATAAATGGCCCATGGGACCTCAAGGGCATCTATCCCCTTAAAATTTAATGGGTTTGATTATTTATTCTTATTCCTTGTTGAGGCTGGGCATCAGTGCATCTTAAGGCACTGATTTTCCTATATAAATCTATGTTAATTATGTTCTATTAGTTCCTCCAATATAAAATGCTAAATTGGCAGCAACATCACCAGAATTCGGTCGTGTTTTTTTTTTAAAAGTTAAACCGAAAATATACGAAACGAAAGAAAATAGTCCAGAAAAGTGTGATAAATTACATTTTTTTTTTGAGATAAAGTAATAAAAATGGTCTAAAATGGATAATATTGATGGGAAATCAGTAATACTAGGATTTGGTAATGTTTCAAAGGTAAAGTATCAATAATATGTATTAAAATAATTGTGGTGTCTATCTAGTGATATTACCGTCTTTTTAGCTTTTTTTTGACTGGCTTTTCAAGCAATCAACATTTTTTCTTTAGTTTGGTTATCAACATTGTTGCTGGAAAAAAATAGAGACTCACCAGGTCTTCAGTTAAATACTAAAAATGTCATGCAATGGTTTTGAAGGCAGATTTAGCGAGTTCTTTGTGAAACATCTTTAAAATTATTCAATTTCTTAATCAAAGTCAGTTCCTTGTGAGGAGCAGATGAAGAGATGGGACCCCGAAAGCAATGTTCCATGTAAATCAAAATTTAAAAATCGAAAATCGTACATTTTTTTCTTCATTTTTTGTTAAATGAAATTGATGTCGAAACAAGTAAAATTTAATAGAGTACAGTCAGTACAGTGAGACTACAGTGCTTTCGCCATACATCATGCTTGGTGCATAGCTCCAGGAGTATGGAAAGTTATTCTGCTTTGGCCTGGAGGAATTTCTCCTAAAAAAATTATCGACAGTTGCTAAAATTCTCTGTAATCGTCGTGAAGTTGTTTTGTTCCTTGCAGCATATTTACGGTTAATTCTACTGCTGATGGTACAGGCGAACCGTAAATGTTGAGATCTGCATCAGTTAATTGCCTTGATTCATAATTAATTTACTCCACTGATCACGAAATAGTTCAAACAGCTTAATCTCTGGACCAGAAGATGATACAAAACATGTTTTGTAAACATGGGATAAAATCCCGTCATGAACATAGTGTCGACAGTGTAATAAAGATTTTCCAATTAATTTCTCCAGTGCCATAATTTTGTCATTTGAAACGTTCCGATCTTTTAAAGCTTGTCCAATGATGCAATACTACAGTGGGTGTTCTGAATTTCGGCAAACTTATTTTGTGTTTTAACTTATTAATTTTCCCAAAAATAAAAACATTTGTATTATGTATGATGACTCATAAATTAAACAAAAAAATAAAATATTGATAACATTCTCAACCTAGTTATTAAAATAGAAGAGATGAATATGAAAAACATATCAAAATGTGGATTTGAGTAACCTTGCTAACTCAAACTGCGTTGAGCAACCCCTAAACATCAACGGATTGTCTCACAAAATTCCCTATATTTTTTTTTTCATTAAATGGAACCAAAAAAAAGGTTGCGAGCATAAAAAAAAGAATTATTTTTACAATGCATTTGTTGTCATCATAATGTACATATATACATTTATTATATATATATATATATATATATATTATATATATATATATATATATATATATATATATATATATATATATATATATATATATTAGGGTGATTCAAAACAATTTGGTAAAAAATAAAATTTTGAATTTAACTTTGGGCACCCCCAGAAATGTTCCAATATATGAAAAAAAAATTCAGTAAAAATTTTTAATTTTTTGGACAATATTAAGAGGTTGCTACTGCCATGTTTAGTTTTAACAAATAATAATAATGAAAAAATCAGTATATTCATTACCTGTTAAACAAATCTAAAGTTATTTTACTTGTTTAATAAAAAGTATACAAACAATAAAATTAATAATTAAAATCTTGGTTCAACTGCACCAATGTTGACTTGCTTCTATCTGGGCAATTCTGTCTATACTGTTTCACAACCATCAGCAGGTACTGTTTATGTTCTTTATTGTTTGTGTGAAGTTAGTTGTACTCTTACATAAGAGCTACTCCAAGTTCTGCTGTCATTCACAACTCTGAGAGAGGATAGTTCAGCTTTTGCTTTTTTGAAGGTTTCATTGGTCTCCCAACTATCTGGATCACTGCTCAAAAATTCAGATGACATTCCAAAAATGGCAAAAAAACGAAAGATTTATCTGAAACAAAATCAAGTTCTTTGAATTCCATCAGAGATTGATCAATTGTTGGTTTTTTCAACGAGCCAGGTAAACCATTTGTTTTCAAACATTTCACCATTTTCTGTTTTATGTCAAGTGGTACTTCATTATCAAAAAAAGCCAATTCAACAAGTTCTTCTGATAAATACCAGAGGTGTCTGAAATATGTGAATCAGGATAGCTGCAAGCAAATGCATACATGATACAATAAGTTTTATAATATTAACAACTTCACTATTCACTTGGCACATTAAATTACTTAGTCCAACTAATGTTAACCCTAACCTTTGTAGGCTCGTGATAAGCTAGAGATCATTTTGAGGAGCTAAAATGGCTGATGGTGCTATAAACCAGGATCTTGTAAAAATTCTTGTGGTAAAAATGCATATGTTTCTGAGACCCAGTTCTTCTTTTGCCGTGAGTCGAAATTGGGCCCGAAATAGCCATATTTTGAGGGCATATATGGCTTTGGCCATATCTTTTGCTGGAATTCCTCCAAGATAAATAATGACTAAGTCAATTAGCTTTCGATAAACGTCACGGGGTTGAAAAGTTGTGATCTGTTTTTGTGCAAATTCGATAATTTCTTCAGCAATGTCAACAACGACTGATGTACTAGACTCATCTGTTAAAACAGCCTGAAATGTTCATTTATCAATGAGTGGCCAGTGTTCTTTAAACCGCTTAAAGATTTTTATGTCTGGACGACCAAATGAATGCTTCACACCTGCTTCCAACATAATTTCAAGCATATGATGACGACAGGCCTGCCACAACATTTCCTTTTGCATCATTCGCTCCAGTAGGACACATGCTCCATTGAATTTTGCTCTACTACTGGACATCTTCATTAAACTAGTTGAAACGATTTTAAAAGATTTTAAATACAAAAATTTTAATGAGTGATATTATAATATTGATTTTGTGTAAACGCTGCCAAAGAAATTAGACAAAAAAATTAACAAATAATAATTAATAGCAAAGATTAAAATTAACTGAAATAAATAAGGGTGGCATTGTATCTTCATCATTTCACACAATTAATAAAATGTTTTGGGCATAGTCAGTCAGGCAGTCACGTTATTACCAACAAGGAGTAAAATAATTGAAATTTGTAAAATTCACAATGTGGTAGCAACCATTCAACATGTGTTGTAAAAATTTTACTGATTTATTTTTTCATATATTGGAACATTTTTAGATGGTGCCCCATGAAAAATTCAAAACTTCATTTTTTTGAATCACCCTAATATATATATATATATATATATATATATATATATATATATATATATATATATATATATAAATATATATATACAGGGAAATTAGATACACAGCTATTTCCCTGATGGAATGCGATAGATAGATAGATAGATAGATAGATAGATAGATAGATAGATAGATAGATAGATAGATAGATAGATAGATAGATAGATAGATAGATAGATAGATAGATAGATAGATAGATAGATAGATAGATAGATAGATAGATAGATAGATAGATAGATAGATAGATAGATAGATAGATAGATAGATAGATAGATAGATAGATAGATAGATAGATAGATCAGTTTTGTCTAGTACTCACATCGAACGACTCACCTTGACAGTTGCAGTTATTTATCTACTTACTTTTGCTACGGTGAGTTACTTGATTTTTTTATTTTTTGATCGGGAATTTTTTGTTAATTTTAAAAAAGTTTTAATTATAATCATAGATAGTTGAAAGATGCAAATAGGCAGATACATGTATACGTTATCTAATTTATGGTGTACTGGTTTTTGATACTTGACATTTAAGCGATATCATCATCAAAAATACAATTTTTTTTTATGTAGGGGAAGGTACTCTAAACCAAATTTTAAAAGCAAACATTTCACGTTTTTGTCTCCACTTTTATATAAATTAAGAACTCAACAATTTACACGCATCGATAAGTACATGGCTTTTTTGTTTTACGTGAACTATTACAATTTTGGTGTTTCTAGTATTTTTATCGTATTTTAAATTTTATGAGGGCTGGTATCATTTCTTTTTATATTTTTTTCATAACCTTCACAGTTTAATTGTATACATACTCATATAGTAAGAATAATTGACATACATTTTTGAAAGGTCTAAGCTGCGATTTCCATGTTGAAACGAGTAGCTCTCTCTCTCTCTCTCTCTCTCTCTCTCTCTCTCTCTCTCTCTCTCTCTCTCTCTCTCTCTCTAACAGGAAATATAATCGATTGAGTGGTGCCAATAAATGTATCGATACATTAGACTGAGATACTTGTAATTTTAAAAAAAATTAAATATGCAAAAGATTTGCAAGAAGATTTTTTTTACAATGCATTAAAGTATGGCTGTTAAATTTGTTGCTCTTATTGTTGTTAATTATGACACCAATGACACCAGCGCAAAGCATGACACAAAACATTAAAAGATCCCGTCACGTAGTTTCCATGACTTTCAAAAGTTCTTTACAACATTTATGATCATGTCTTTTCTGCTTTTTACATCAAAAGCAAATGTTTTATATCCGTTACGATATCTAGTTCCATTAGAATTTTTTGCATTTGATCAAGACTGTCAATATTTTTTGGTGATTTGATGCGTTTCCGGATATGCACTAAATTTAAAGACTGAATTCTCTTGCTCCGTCTGGGAAGCTGGAGCGTTTTTGACAAAACTGCACTGACTCAATCCAGAAATGACACAGATACTAATTACGCACATAATATTTGTCATCTAAAATGGTGACGGTGCATGGAACAACAAAGAACAAAATTACAGTTAAAATACTAAATGCGGGTTTGACATACGATTTAATGGGCGTGTGGAGGGTAACTTTTTTTAACAGTTGAGGTTTGTTATTGATATTTTTTGGTATAGATATGATAAATATCCACTCGTGGCAGTATGGCGCATAAAAAATAAAAAAAATATTTTAGTCATATATATGTGTGTGTGTGTGTGTATTGAAACGTATATGATAGACTGAAATAACTAGTAATATCATAGACGTATTTTGTTTTAGATAATTTACTCTAAAAAAAAGATACGTTAAAAAAAAGAGCTCAAAATATAGCAATAGTTTAACACACAACAAAGACGTACGGGTAAAGTTTCTATGGAAGAATACACATATATGTAAAAAAAAAAACTAATTTAGTTGTATTGAAATTGTTAGTAAAATCACGTGACATTCACATAAGGGGACCCCCGCAGGTATCTTTGCCAAAGGCCCCCAGTAGCCTATGCGATGCACTGTACATGAGACATGGATAAATTGAACGTAACAGTACATCTAGGTATTGAAGTTAAAAGTTGTATCCAGTTAAACAATGTGCTAGATACTAAGAAATATCAACATAGTCTTATTTGTGTGTTATCAGTTCACTTGTACGGATATTTGCGCTAACCTGGCAACAATAGCTCCTCTTAACCCAGAGGTGTAGTGAGGGGTGGGCAAAGGGGGGGGGCATCATGCCCCGGGCGTTACTCTCAAATGGGCGCCTAATTGTATATTTTACATATTATGGTATACGGTTTTCGGATTGGGGGTTTTCAAAAGGTATTATAAAGGTATTGTGCCCCGGGCAAGAGTTAAGCTCGCTACGACACTGTCTTAGATCCCCTGTAATACATGCCTTAGGCCAGGGATCGGCAACCTGCGGCTCGCGAGCCACATGCGGGTCTTTCGATGTCACGTTGCGGCCTAATCAAATACCATAATATTGAAACAAGAATTTTTGTGGCTCTTTAAAAAACTGAGAAAATTGTAAATTATAACTTTTGGCTCTTCCGTCTCTAAAGGTTACCAACCCCTGCCTTATTGATTGTTACTGTATCTTAGAAACTAGGATGTTGGGTGAATATAACGAAAACGATGGTAAATATTTTATTTTACATTGGGGGTGGTGAGTGGGATATTGTAAGAACAACTTTTTTTTCAATAATTGACGTAATAACAAATTATTTTAACTGCTGTGTGTATTACGTATGAGGGTCAATTATAAGAATTCTCTAACAGAATTGGTATTAAAGGATAGAAGTTTTTGTAGGGACAAAGAATCACTAAAGCCACAAGAGATTCAAACTCCCAAATAAAGGTTTGAAATACTGACCTACATAACCACAACAGGTAAACGTCATGTCATAATTGACTTAATGATCTTAACTTACTTGAGATGGTTCTCGTGTATTGTTTTATAACTAGTACAACTTGCTATGACTGTTATGTCTGTTTGGTCTGTTATATCTGTTTGGTCTGTTATATCTGTTTGGTCTGTTATATCTGTTGGGTCTGTTATATCTGTTTGGTCTGTTATATCTGTTTGGTCTGTTATATCTGTTTGGTCTGTTATATCTGATTGGTCTGTTATATCTGTTTGGTCTGTTATATCTGATTGGTCTGTTATATCTGTTTGGATTGGTCTGTTATATCTGATTGGTCTGTTATATCTGTTTGGTCTGTAATATATGTATTGTAAACAACGCACTTTTTCATTGATTTCTAGTCTATTTTTAATAGACAAAGTGTTTCGTTTTGTTTTCTTTTGTTGTTGCTGTTGTTACTGTTGTTGTTGTTCCTGATGTTATTTCAGTTGTTGTTGTTCCTGCTGTTGTTGTTTCTGTTGTTGTTGTTCCTGCTGTTGTTGTCCCTGCTGTTGTTGTTGTTCCTGCTATTGTTGTTGTTCCTGCTGTTGTTGCTACTGTTGTTGTTGTGGTTGTTCCTGCTGTTGTCGTTACTATTAGTATTATTGTTCTTGCTGTTGTTGTTACTGTTGTTGTTATTGTTCCTGCTGTTGTTACTGTTGTTGTGGTTCCTGCTATTGTTGTTGTTTCTGTTCTTGTTCATGCTGTTGTTGTTTCTGTTGTTGCTGTTCCTGCTGTTGTTACTGTTCTTGTTCCAGCTGTTGTTGTTTCTGTTGTTGCTGTTCCTGTTGTCGTAACTGTTGTTGTTGTTGTTCCTGTTGTTGTTTTTCCTGCTGATTTTGTTGTTCCTGCTGTTGTTTCTACTGTTTTGTTTGATCCTGCTGTTGTTCTTTCTGTTGTTGTTGTTCCTGCTGTTGTTGTTTCTGTTCTTGTTGTTGTTATTGTTGTTGTTGTTGTTGTTCCAGCTGTTGTTGTTTCTGTTGTTTCTGTTCCTGTTGTTGTAACTGTTGTTGTTGTTGTTCCTGTTGTTGTTGTTCCTGCTGATTTTGTTGTTCCTGCTGTTGTTTCTACTGTTGTTGTTGTTCCTGTTGTTGCTGTTTCTGTTGTTGTGGTTCCTGCTGTTGTTGTCTCTGTTGTTGTTTCTGTTCTTGTTTCTGCTGTTGTTGTTTCTGTTGTTGCTGTTCCTGCTGTTGTTACTGTTGTTGTTCCTGCTGTTGTTATTTCTGTTGTTGTTCCTGCTGTTGTTGTTTCTGTTGTTGTTTCTACTGTTGTTGTTGATCATGCTGTTGTCGTTCCTGTTGTTGTTGTTCCTGCTGTTTTTGTTGTTTCTGCTGTTGTTGTTACTGTTGTTGTTGTTCCTGTTGTTGCTGTTTCTGTTGTTGTGGTTCCTGCTGTTGTTGTCTCTGTTGTTGTTTCTGTTCTTGTTTCTGCTGTTGTTGTTTCTGTTGTTGCTGTTCCTGCTGTTGTTACTGTTGTTGTTCCTGCTGTTGTTATTTCTGTTGTTGTTGTTCCTGCTGTTGTTGTAGTTGCTGTTGTTGTTAGTGTTGTTGTTCCTGATGTTGTTACTGTTGTTGTTGTTCCTGCTGTTGTTGTTTCTGTTGTTGTTGTTCCTGCTCAAGTTGTTACTATTGCAGCTGTTGTTTCTGTTGTTGTTGTTTCTGTTGTTGTTGCTCTGCTGTTGTTCCTGCCGTTGTTGTTCCTGCTATTGTTGTTGTTTCTGTTGTTGTTGTTCCTGCTGTTGTTGTTACTGTTGTTGTTGTTCCTGTTGTTGTTCCTGCTGTTATTGTTGTTCCTGCTGTTGTTGTTGTTCCAGCTGTTGTTTTTACTGTTTTTGTTCCTGCTGTTGTTGTTTCTGTTGTAGTTCCTGCTGTTGTTGTTTCTGTTGTTGTTGTTCTTGCTCAAGTTGTTACTGTTGTTGTTGTTCAGATACTACATGTGTTGAAAGGTGTCCCAGAATGGCTGGCTGGTCTAACACAGGAGTTCATACTGGCGCCATAACAGTTATTCAGCGGATGTTTGACAAACGCCTTCTATTTCTAGCATGCCGTCATCACATCTTTGAAATAATATCAGCAGCAGTGTTTGACAAGTTGTTTAAATCATCTGGACCACACTTTTCACTGTTCAAATGTTTCAAGGAAACGTGACCGACCCTTGATACATCACGATTTGCTGCTATTGATGTCTCTACATCCAGCTCATAGCTGACAAACAGTTAGAAAGCTTGGCTTTATGAGAGAAAAGCAGACCATGATTACACTATTATTTGATAAACAGGAATTCTCTATCAAAATAGTATACAAATATATGTTACTTACTAATTGTATAACAAACATCATTTCATGTCTTATAGGTTCTTGGCTATACTGGGTCATGAAAACTGTCTGAAGTGCAATGTTTGGAAATTTTAGGGCATTCTTTGTGCAAGCTACACTTGAGATAAATAAATTATTCAACTCAGGATAAAACAATGAGTAAGTACTGAAAATTTCAGTCTGATACCTCTTTTAGTTTTTGAAATATTCACGTTCAAATATCGCGAAAATGTAAATGTTACGCGAACTCGTGAATACCATTAAAATTTTTAAAAATCATATCTCACAAAGTTTTTGACCAAATGGCCTGAAATTTTCAGTAATCACTCAACTTTGAATGTACAATAAGCCCTGAAAATTTCAAAAAGATCTGAGGGGGTCGGGTGAACAATTGTCAAAAAACTGGTTGAGTTGACATGGAATGAGCCTTTTGCAAAAAAAAACTTAAACATTTGATGCTAATGAGCAGTCACTTAGACTCAATATTTTTTCCTATAATTTTGCTTACGTATTACTGACCCGGAACCTCAGATTTCTGGGGGGGGATATGCGAAAGTGAATTAAATTTTTTTTTCACCATTACCTTTGAAACACTCTACTGCTCGCGTGTCAATCTGGGAATTTCCGTTTCGATCCTCAGTGAAAATAGAAGGAATTTTGGAATTTTTTTACGTTAAAATCTGTTTGAAACTAACCTCCCCATTCGGACACCCAGCTTTCATTGAGTACCTGAGTTAAATTGGGAAAGTAAAGACCGATGGACGTAATACTAGTCACACATTCAATAATATACAGATGAATACTACGTTTCACCTGTCTTGATTGGCAAAGTGAGCTTTTTTTTTACACAACCTCCCCACCCCAAGCCCAACCTGTCTCAAGCAAAAAGAGTGCGCAAATGTTACAAAATAGCGCATACATGTTACAAGAGCGCGCACATGTTGCAAGAGAGCAGCAACAACAACCGCTACAACAACAACAACAATAACAACAACAGCAGCATCAACAACCAAGAACTACGATAACCATTAAATAGCAATACAAAAGCAAAAAAAAATCAATATTTTGATGTTTTACATTTCTTTTGTCCCCCCAAGATTTAAAACCATACTGTGAATTTTATTACCATGCACGGGATTGGCCGATGTTTGAAAGGCAGCCTCATCGCTATCTGCCACGTGTTAGTAAATAGAGTCAAGATCAATGTGACTCATCGCTATCTGCCACGTGTTAGTAAATAGAGTCAAGATCAATGTGACTCATCGCTATCTGCCACGTGTTAGTAAATAGAGTCAAGATCAATGTGACTCATCGCTATCTGCCACGTGTTAGTAAATAGAGTCAAGATCAATGTGACTCATCGCTATCTGCCACGTGTTAGTAAATAGAGTCAAGATCAATGTGACTCATCGCTATCTGCCACGTGTTAGTAAATAGAGTCAAGATCAAAGTGACTCATCGCTATCTGCCACGTGTTAGTAAATAGAGTCAAGACCAATGTGACTCATCGCTATCTGCCACGTGTTAGTAAATAGAGTCAAGACCAATGTGACTCATCGCTATCTGCCACGTGTTAGTAAATAGAGTCAAGATCAAAGTGACTCATCGCTATCTGCCACGTGTTAGTAAATAGAGTCAAGACCAATGTGACTCATCGCTATCTGCCACGTGTTAGTAAATAGAGTCAAGATCAATGTGACTCATCGCTATCTGCCACGTGTTAGTAAATAGAGTCAAGATCAAAGTGACTCATCGCTATCTGCCACGTGTTAGTAAATAGAGTCAAGATCAAAGTGACTCATCGCTATCTGCCACGTGTTAGTAAATAGAGTCAAGATCAAAGTGCCCCCCCCCCTAATTTTTGAGAGCGATATGGGCGGAAAAAAAACATTTGACTGTGTATAACTATTATAGAAACAAGTAATTTATTTTTTAGGGTAAATTAACGGTATATTAGTAGACTAAGCGAAACCTGTGTGCGCTCTCTTGTAACGTGCGAGCGCTATATTGTAACATGTGTGCGCTCTCTTGTAACGTGTTTTATCTCACTTGTAACGTGTGTGATCTCTTGTAACGTTGTGCGCTCTCTTGTAACGTGTGTTTGCTCTCTAGTATCGTGTGTGCTCTATTTTGTAGCATGTGTGCGCTCTCTTGTAACATGTGTGTTCTCTCTTGTAAAGTGTGTGCGCTTTCTTGTAACGTGCGATTGCTCTCTAGTATCGTGTGTGCGCTATTGTGTAACGTGTGTGCGCTCTCTTGTAACATGTATGTGCTCTCTTGTAACGTGTGTGCGCTCTTGTAACGAGTGTGCGCTATTTTGTAAAATGTGTGCGCTCTCGTGTAACGTGTATGCGCTCTCTTGTATTGTGTGTGTGTGCGTGCCATAAATGAGCTGGTTCACTGCAGCATTATGAGCCTATAGGCAACTAAGAGGTTGGAACGATTTTAGAAACTCTAGGGCCCCTGACTTCCCTAACAACAGCGGGGAGGGGGGTTTCCACCAATACAACACAATAAATAAAAATTTGAAACAATTGAAGCCTTATAAAGCTTGGGGTAAAAACAAACACCCTAGGCCCCGAAAAACACACGCATCCTAGGTGCAACAAAAGCCCCACCACTAGGTCCAAAAAAGCCCCTCCCTAGGTCCAACAAAACCCATCTCCTAGGTCCAACAAAACCCCTCTCCCTAGATCCCACAAAAGCCCCTCCCCCTTGGTCTCACAAAATCCCACCCGCTAGGTCCAACAAAAGCCCCTCCTAAGTCCCACAAAAGCCCCGCTCCCTAGGTCAAACAAAACCCCCTCCTATGTCACAAAAGCCCCTCCCCTATGTCCAACAAAAGCCCCTCCCCTAGGTCCAACAAAAGCCCCTCCCCCTAGGTCCAATAAAAGCCCCTCCCCCCCTAGGTCCAACAAAAGTCCCTCCCCCTAGGATAAGCATAACGTTAAAGCCACCTCTGGTGTGTTGTATAATACAATAAACTAAAAAACTGTATTCAACTTTTCCCCCCAGGTTGTGACATCTGGTTTACAAATTATTGGTAAGAAAAGCATCACCAGCTGATTAGAATTATTTTTTTCAACTACAGACTAAAGACCCTACACAAGTTTTCCAGCTGTAAGCAGGTAGGTCTGATAGAAATCTCTAATCAATACAGCTAATTATTATTTTAAGTATTTGTGCAATCAAGTCTTTTTTTATTGTTCATCACAATTGACGGATCCATTCTATGGATCTAAGGGACCAAGACGTTCAATTCAACTTCATGGAGATAGACATCTCCTATAGATGTCGGGTGTCCATAGCAAATCAACATTATGTAGTTAACATTTAGTTGACAGATGAACATATGGATGTATGGTCAGATAGATAGATAGATAGATAGATAGATAGATAGATAGATAGATAGATAGATAGATAGATAGATAGATAGATAGATAGATAGATAGATAGATAGATAGATAGATAGATAGATAGATAGATAGATAGATAGATAGATAGATAGATAGATAGATAGATAGATAGATAGATAGGTAAGTAGGTAGGTATGTAGATAGATAGATAGATAGATAGATAGATAGGTAGGTAGATAGATAGATAGATAGATAGATAGATAGATAGATAGATAGATAGATAGATAGATAGATAGATAGATAGATAGATAGATAGATAGATAGATAGATAGATAGATAGATAGATAGATAGATAGATAGATAGATAGATAGATAGATCTGTTTATCGGCTTATGTATTAATTTCCAAAGCGAGAATCTCTATAGTACCAAGAATTGTCAAAATTAACAGAATTGTGACTGAAAGCAGATAGGAAGGCTCGTGGCTATGTTCACTCTGTTATTCACTCATTTATTTTATATCATAAGAAATGTTGAGTTTGCATTTCCCTTTATTTATATATATATATATATATATATATATATATATATATATATATATATATATATATATATATATATATATATATATATATATATCCATCCAAATTAGAGAATGATTACACACAAACTTATCCAGTCTTTTAGAACCTCAACAACTGACCTGTTTCAAATGTTCCTACAATAAAAGTTAACTCGCCACTAACACCCCCCTCCCACCACAGCTTAATTTCTCTCAATCTGTCTGAAATATTTCCCAATCTACGTTACTATGGAACTACATGAAAACCCAGTCCGAAGCTAGCTGTTGAGGTGCCATGTTCCAGTTTTTTGCCACACCCCCCTCCCTACCACCTTTCGGAAAAGTGTGCAACCTTTATCAATATATAACATTTTTATCATTTTTAACTGCATATTTCAGGCTTGATTTCTTTCTCTGTTAACTGTAAAGTATTTATTGTCTTCATGCGTCGTTCTCTTCTCTAAAAATAGCTCTGGAACATCCATATTTTATTATTTTCTGTAGACCTTGAGCATCTTGCATACTCTGAATGGCCACTTATAAACTGTCAAGTTCATTGCTCCAGTGTTGTTGGATATGTCCGTACATTGCAGTGACTTACTTAGACAATCGTTGACAATAATCTGGACCAATATTTCAACATAAGCCTACAATTAAATGAGAAATTAATTAAGGTAGCTAAAGGGCCTCTCCAGATTTAGAACAAAAAAATAGCACACTTTAGTATATCTTGAAGTAGATCATACACTTCTGTTACTTCAATGTAGCAGACGATTATAAACTAACAAGAGTTGCCAGATTTTTAAAAAAACCCGAATGTCAAAATCATTTTCGAAGGACAAATCAAGCTAAAGAAGGTCAAATTAAACAAAACAAACTAAAATGTTTGAATTTGCAAATGCATTTATTTATGTCAATATAAATAATTAATTAATGTTATACTTAACTTGGATTTAATTAAGGAATAAACCTGTATCAGTTAAAATTTTAAAAAAAACGTCTTTTTTGTCCCCCTGGATAAATTCCCAGCGACGCCCATGGCTGTGTGTAATAGAGGGTGTCTAGCCAGCCAGCATGTTTGTTTATTCTGTAAAGCAGCAACTTCCAGATAATAAATAAGAAAGATAGGAAAACGCTGTAAATGTATCGGTATATCAAACTTGTATTAAACTTATTAGTTACATAATATGTGCACCAATATTACCAGTTTATTTGATAATACACTGTATAATGTTAGTATACTGTCAATATTTCTTTTACGTTGTAAATATTTTTGCCGACACCCCAGCCCTGATAATAACAACATATTGAGACTTGCCCATTAAAACCTTTAGAGCCCACGGAAAATCTCCTTTAATTTAATGCCATGTTCCATCCATGTCTCAAGCAGCATAGAGACTGGAGACTGGCAGTAAAAAGAAATATTTTGATGATTGGACTGAAAAAACAAATTTCACGGATTTCGTTCACCCTATGTAGACGCTCTCTGCTTGAAGCTTAGTTTGTCACGAAATCTGCCAGCCAAAGATTTTGAGGTCTATTTTTAGGTCTATTTTGAGGTCTCTTCTTAGGTTTATTTTGAGGTCTATTTTTAGGTTAGTTTTGAGGTCTATTTTTAGGTTTATTTTGAGGTCTATTTTTAGGTTTATTTTGAGGTCTATTTTTAGGTTTATTTTGAGGTCTTTTTTAGGTCTATTTTGAGGTCTATTTTGAGGTCTATTTCAGGAATGTGAGTGTCTAAAGTACACTCAATTTTATCCGCTACTGGTGGTGAATGCCTTTGATTAAGTATTACACTTTGCAAATGTTCCTTTTAAAAATGTCAGAGTCGGCAGCTTGATGGCATTAACCTAGCAATATACGTCCTTGAGAGATCAGACGTGAGTCGGTCACATGTTCTTATCATCAGACATCTTACAACCTACGTCAATGATTATTCATCATTATACTTTTCATGTTGATAATAATATTGATTCAGACGCAGCCCCGTAGCTTAAAAAATTCCACAGCAGGGGCCAGGCATTCTACAGGAGGGGGCCAGGCAATAGCAGGGGGTTGGCAGAAAATATATTTTACTAAGTAGAGCAAACAAGCAGATGGGGCCAGACAAAACGCAGGGGGGCCGGCATTCCAGCCCCCCCCCCCGCACGCTACGGGCCTGCTCAGACGTACAGCGAGGCAATGTAAAAAAAAGTGGGAATGATAGTTGTTATTCTTTTTATATAATTATTATTTTGGCTTGACCATAATGTTTAGTTTCGAACATACAAATCACTTCGTCTAAAGCAGTGGTTCCCAAAGAGGTCCCTACGGACCTCCAAGGGTCCCTGGCATCATTTAGGGGGTCCGTGGACAATTAAAATTCATTTAGGGGTCCCTGAACAACTTTAAGGGGTCCGCGAAAGGTTTAATGTAAAATTATGATATATTTTTATTATTATGGAAATAAAATAAAAATCATTTAATAAACTAGTAGTGCACACTAATTAAATTAATAACAAGCATGGCGCGGTGTGAGACAGATGGCCGAATTTAGTTCTATGTTATGTTACAAAAACAGATCCCAATTTTATATCCTGCAATATGGGTTATGGTACAGAAGTTGTTGACTGATTTTCCGTCTTACTTTTTGGTAGAACGTTGAACCAGTGCCGTTATGAACCTCATCATACACACACACACACACACACACACACACACACACACACACAAACAAACAACAGAAACCGACCAGAAATTGGTGCTCGTGGGAATTTGCAGCCACTACTCAAAAACTTTGAGCTGGACATAAATACACTCATTTCATCTCATCAAGTTCATTCAAGTCATTATTTTTTTTTTAATTTTAAACGAAAATTATAATTTCAATAAATAATTTTTCAACAAAAAGTTGTTGTTTTTTTTTAATTTATAATTTTCATACCATGAATTTTTTCACTTGGGGGTCCGTGGGCAAGTTTTGGCTATACAAGGGGTCCGTGGGTCAAAAAAGTTTGGGAACCACTGGTCTAAAGTGTTGAGGATCCCGGACGGGCCCCCAGATGTTGAGGACCCCTTTGAGGGTATCCTTGGCTTGTTGCTAAGAGTATGAGGGCTGACTCAATGATGACTCGTATTTATATTTGTATTCCTACCACACACACAGTCTCAACAACAATTAAAGGTAAAACAGGTGACGATGATCAACTCGACAAGTCGTGTGTACAACAACAAGAGGGATTTATTTATACACAGGCACCAGTCCGTAATAGGAATCTGGTGACTTATCATAAGCAACGATAATTCAAGCTGCTGCAAAATAATCCAACATAAAATGCATAAGGGGAACAATCACGTTAGTACTAGTTAACTCTCTCTCTATTTCTCTTTCTCTCACTCAGAGACACAGCAATCCACTCGCTGTCACTCAGTCGGATTGCTATTCACTAATCGACCCTCTCACTCGAGAGCCCCTGGTCGAATGACCTGAATCTATCTTTCATTCTTCATATCCCTTTCTCCCACGTGACCCTTAGCCAATCAAATATAATATAGGCTTCTTTCAAACTTTCAAATTAGGGGGTGGAGCCTAGATGAGGAGGGGGGGGGAGAAGTACGTCGTATAGACAAAGACCTTAGTAACTGGACATCCAGCGGGTCGCTGTCCCTTTGAAGAAGCCGACCGGAGAATAAATAGTCCGGCGGTCAGTGAATATTTCCCCTGGAATGTAACGTGTTTCTGTTACCTCCCTGCCTCGTACACCTGGCTGATGACGCAATTAACGGGGGTGGGTTAAAAAAAGGGGGGGGGAAACTGGAACACGGGAACGTATATTACTATACATGGTATAATATACACCTTAACGTTAGTAATATTATTAAGTTAAGGGTTGGAGTAAGGGGATAGTTTCGACATATTAGTCACAACCCGTGACTTAAAGGAAAAAATTAATCTCTACACATGAACACATATGAGGCATGAAATGAATATTGAATATTTATTTCTGGACACACTTTATTTCTATTTATTTTTTTTTAATATTTAAATCCAAGGTAAGATGTCACTAAGAGTGATTTATAACTATGAGTGATTTATAACTATGAGTGATTTATAACTATAAGTGATTTATAACTATGATTGATTTATAACTATAAGTGGTTTACAACTACGAGTGATTTATAACTATAAGTGATTTAAAATAAAATAAGGATCTTTCATTTCAGATAAAAAATAATTGTTACAAACAATAAAATGTCTATCAGATTGTCAATGGCTGCACTTCTCGTCGTCCATATTGCGGCTGTCAGTGCCAATAGTTTTCAAAAACGCGAAGGTAAGGTTGACCAATCACTGTATTGAAGTCTGCATTTATTTTTCTTGACTTGTGTATGTTCTCAGGGCCGGCCTATTGAATTACGGAGCCCAATTTGACGGATGTTTTCATGCCCCCCCTCTTCTACCGCTTTTACAATAACAACTATTACTATTAATGTTAAATGTAAATTGTGGGGCCCAAATTTGAAGCAATCGGTCAAATCGGCCTAAGGTTAGCCTTGTATGTTCTTATACTCCATGGCCGTCTTAAGGCACATGACAGAGCCTTTCTTTTAGATAGACTTATGTGATCGCCAAGCTCCCACTCCCGTTGTCGAAGGGCCCCCTGTCTCATTACAAAATCCAATCAAATTTGATTATTTAGGGGCTCCAAAAGGTACTTTTCACTATTATATATCCTTAAAGCTTATAAACGGCTCTGTATTTAGTTGTACACGGGAATCAATCATTCATGTTTTATATCATCTTTACGCAGTGTTTCTCAAAGTGTGGTACCACAGAGAGTAAGCAAAGAGTTATGTGGGGGTAAGCACATCTCCAAGCTGAGAACATCGGGTAAACCCGCAAGGCTAAAACAAAAACAATGAAATGGTGAGAAAGCGTGACCGTATAAATAATTATATATGCAAGTTTTGTTTGTCTTCCAGCTGTACACAATACTACGAAAATAAGAGAAAGTGTACACAGAATTACGGAAATTAAAATGAGGTACACAGATGTCGAAAGTTTGGGAAACACTGTATTAAGTGATTGTCGTAGGAGTCACAGCACTCCGTTTTTCACTTATATATGTAATGGTTTATTTTAAGACGGCTATTTATAATACTCCACCACCGTCATTTATGATACATCCACGCTCTCCTAATTTATCGTTTTCTATTGGCTATCTGCCGTAATCACAGAAATGTTGTGTTTAGTATAATGTATAGTTCAGGGTCGGCCACTCATGGGCTAAAAAAAGTCAATTTATCGACATTTAGTGAACAAAGGTAATGAAATAAGAGATTTTAAAAAATCTGGCTCATTGGGAGCCGCATAAAAATTATGAAAGAGCGGATTGGTCATTGTTTATATAATGTGTAAACGTGTATCTCTGCCCTAGCCGTAGAGTTTTAAGAAATCCAATTCTTCTATACGGAGTCAGTCTAAGGTCACCCATAAACTGGATTTACCTGGTGTGTGGACGTCCCTGTAAGGATGAGATGAAGGTACCTTCAGGTCAATAGTCCAGTGCGTTAAAGCACGACCATCCATCAGCTTTTTTTTTACCAGGTAGCAGTAGCTACCTTTTCCGTCTGTTCTTTTTTCATTTCACGTTTGACTTTGTATTCTATCTGGTAGTTGACCAATGGCTATTTCCATACTGACCGCAAGAAGTCAATAGGTCACGGTCGGACTTGGTCTGGCCAACCACAAATAGGTCAACGCTCACGTTGACGCAAGTGTTGTCATGTTTATAAATAACTTTTTTTTCACCGGTCATTAGCCGGACTTTTTTTTTCACGTCTGCACCTCTGTCGACGTGTACAAAGAACGGACAGACACATCTGCACCTCTGTCTAAGTGTACAAAGAACGGACAGACACATCTGCATCTCTGTCTAAGTGTACAAAGAACGGACAGACACATCTGCACCTCTGTCTACGTGTACAAAGAACGGACAGACACATCTGCACCTCTGTCTACGTGTACAAAGAACGGACAGACACATCTGCACCTCTGTCTACGTGTACAAAGAACGGACAGACACATCTGCACCTCTGTCTACGTGTACAAAGAACGGACAGACACATCTGCACCTCTGTCTACGTGTACAAAGAACGGACAGACACATCTGCACCTCTGTCTACGTGTACAAAGAACGGACAGACACATCTGCACCTCTGTCTACGTGTACAAAGAACGGACAGACACATCTGCATCTCTGTCTACGTGTACAAAGAATGGACAGACACATCTGCACCTCTGTCTACGTGTACAAAGAACGGACAGACACATCTGCACCTCTGTCTACGTGTACAAAGAACGGACAGACACATCTGCACCTCTGTCTACGTGTACAAAGAACGGACGGACACATCTGCATCTCTGTCTAAGTGTACAAAGAACGGACAGACACATCTGCATCTCTGTCTACGTGTACAAAGAACGGACAGACACATCTGCATCTCTGTCTAACAAAGAACGGACAGACACATCTGCATCTCTGTCTAACAAAGAACGGACAGACACATCTGCATCTCTGTCTAAGTGTACAAAGAACGGACAGACACATCTGCATCTCTGTCTAAGTGTACGAAGAACGGACAGACACATCTGCATCTCTGTCTAAGTGTACAAAGAAAGGACAGACACATCTGCATCTCTGTCTAAGTGTACAAAGAACGGACAGACACATCTGCATCTCTGTCGACGTGTACAAAGAACGGACAGACACATCTGCACCTCTGTCTACGTGTACAAAGAACGGACAGACACATCTGCACCTCTGTCGACGTGTACAAAGAACGGACAGACACATCTGCACCTCTGTCTACGTGTACAAAGAACGGACAGGCACATCAAGTTAAATAAAAGTTTCTAAATATTAAAACAAAAACGTTCATCCGTTTCAATATGTCTCTTCTATTGTAGACTGCCACGATCCGTACTTCTTGTGTAAAAATACAATCTGTCTGAATCCGAAATTAATCTGCGACACTGAGGACAACTGTGGTGACGGGTCTGATGAAGTCGATTGCGGTAAGTCTAAAATTACATCCACGATAATTCCTCACATAATTTTATTTTCTTGTAAACTATGCAAACAACAAAACTTGAGTTTTTGTTTGTTCCGAACATAAAAAAAATTAAAATAAAAAATACAACATAAAACTTTCCTCTTTATATCGCTACCTGGCCATCTTATTACAATGCAAACAAAAACAGAAAACTAATGCTAGTCAGTTTACACCAGTGAACATCATTAGCAAGAAATATTTTCCTTCAGTACCAACCACAGTTAATGTTAGTTACTAACATAAAACTATTAATAAAGAACTTGTACTTTTAGGTCAATAGTTTTCCTAGCCGTGACACAGAATACAAATCTATCTTTATATCTATCTGTTTATCTAGTTGTCTCTAAATATATATCTACTTATCTTAAGATCTGACTATTTGTCTATAGTTCTCTCTATCTGTCTATGTATTGTTTATTTGTCGATGATTTATTGTGTCGTTCATATTATCCATTACTCAATATATCTTTCTGTTAATCTGATGATTATTTGGTCCGTCTAAATGTATACCTTTTTAAAACTATTTTAGTCTCTCTGTCTATTCATCAATTTAGTAAACATCCTTTATAACTACCTGTCTATGTGCCAGACTCTATACCAGTCTATGTGCAAGTCTCTCTACCTGTCTATGTACCAGTCTCTGTCTCTATGTGCCAGTCTCTCTACCTGTCTTTAAGCCAGTCTCTCTACCTGTCTATGTGCCAGCCTCTCTACCTGTCTATGTGCTAGTCTCTACCTGTCTATGTGCTAGTTTCTCTACCTGTAAATGTGCCAATATCGTATCTGTCTAACTTACTATGTATCAGTTAATCTACCTGTTTATATAGCACTATCTCCTTCTCTCTGTCTAAGTGCCAGACTTTCTACATGTCTACCTGTCTATTAGCCAGTATATCTATATATGTGACAGTAAATCTACCTCTCTATCTGTGCCAGACTCTCTGGCTGTCTATCTGCCTCTCTATCAAAAATTCTATATCCCCATCACTCTACTTAGACACACACACACAAACGACCACAGACACACTTGGAATAATTTTGTTGTATCACGTTATTTGTGCCTATAATTCCAGACACCAGGTGGTGTGGCCGCGATAGATTCAAGTGCAAAAGCGGTCAATGCATCCCCAACCGTAAGATATGTGACGGCGATGATGACTGTAGAGATAAATCAGACGAAGACATAGTCAAATGCAGTGAGTACTCCGACATTTACTCACGTTTTTGTTTATGTAACCTGAACACTATATTTCTATTATTGGTCACATTTCATACAAATTCTTCCAGACTGGGGGGGGGGGGTTGTTACTAGGGTATGTAGCGTACCGCCCGGGGAGTACTCTGTAAATACAGTCCGATCACCATGACGAAATACAGAACAAAAACAAACCAACAACTAAAGCAAACAAAACCCTGGCGAGTTTCCTTTCGTCCACCCACCCCCCTTCCCCTGCTTAAGTTATGCTAATGTTTATAGTACCACCCACAGTTAATGTTAGTTAATACCATAAAACTATTGAAGAAGGAGATATCAGAACTAGGACTTTTAGGTCAATAGGTACCCTGGCTGTGACACAGAATACATATCTATCTCTATATCTATCTGTTTATCTACTTGTCTATCTTTATTTCTATCTACTTATTTTAAGACCTATCTATTTGTCGATATTTCTCTCTACCTGTCTATATGCCAGTCTCTCTACCTATCAATGTGCCAGTCTCTCTATCTGTCTATGTGCAAGTCTCTCTATCTGTCTATGTGCCAGTCTCTCTATCTGTCTATGTGCCAGTCTCTCTCCCTGTCTATGTGCCAGTCTCTACCTGTCTATGTGCCAGTCCCTCTACCTGTCTATGTGCCAGTCTCTCTATCTATCTATGTGCCAGTCTCTCTACCTGTCTATGTGCCAGTCTCTCTATCTGTCTATGTGCCAGTCTCTCTACCTGTCTATGTGCCAGTCTCTCTATCTGTCTATGTGCCAGTCTCTCTATCTGTCTATGTGACAGTCTCTCTATCTGTCTATGTGCCAGTCTCTCTATCTGTCTATGTGCCAGTCGCTCTACCTATCTACGTGCCAGTCTCTCTATCTGTCTATGTGTCAGTCTCTCTACCTATCTATGTGCCAGTCTCTCTATCTGTCTATGTGCCAGTCTCTCTATCTGTCTATGTGCCAGTCTCTCTACCTATCTATGTGCCAGTCTTTCTATCTGTCTATGTGCCAGTCTCTCTATCTGTCTATGTGCCAGTCTCTCTATCTGTCTATGTGCCAGTCTCTCTACCTATCTATGTGCCAGTCTCTCTATCTGTCTATGTGCCAGTCTCTATATCTGTCTATGTGCCAGTCTCTCTACCTATCTAATGGCCAGTCTCTCTACCTGTCTATGTGCCAGTCTCTCTACCTATCTACGTGCCAGTCTCTCTAAGTGTCTATGTGCCAGTCTCTCTATCTGTCTATGTGCCAGTCTCTCTATCTGTCTATGTGCCAGTCTCTCTATCTGCCTATGTGCCAGTCTCTCTACCTATCTACGTGCCAGTCTCTCTACCTGTCTATGTGCCAGTCTCTCTACCTATCTACGTGCCAGTCTCTCTACCTGTCTATGTGCCAGTCTCTCTACCTATCTACGTGCCAGTCTCTCTACCTGTCTATGTGCCAGTCTCTCAACCTGTCTACGCGCCAGTCTCTCTACCTATCTACGTGCCAGTCTCTCTGCCTGTCTATGTGCCAGTCTCTGTATCTGTCTTTGTGCCAGTCTCTCTACCTGTCTACGTGCCAGTCTCTCTATCAATCTACGTGCCAGTCTCTCTACCTGTCAACGTGCCAGTCTCTCTTCCTGTCTACGTGCCAGTCTCTCTACCTGTCTATGTGCCAGTCTCTCAACCTGTCTTCGTGCAAGTCTCTCTACCTATCTACGTGCCAGTCTCTCTACCTGTCTATGTGTCAGTCTCTCTACCTATCTACGTGCCAGTCTCTCTATCTGTCTATGTGCCAGTCTCTCTATCTGTCTATGTGCCAGTCTCTCTACCTGTCTATGTGTCAGTCTCTCTACCTATCTACGTGCCAGTCTCTCTATCTGTCTATGTGCCAGTCTCTCAACCTGTCTACGTGCCAGTCACTCTACCTGTCTACGTGCCAGTCTCTCTAGCTGTCTATGACCCAGCCTCTCTACCTGTCTATGTGGCAGTCTCTCTACCTATCTACGTGCCAGTATCTCTGTCTGTCTATGTGCCAGTCTCTCTATCTGTCTTTGTGCCAGTCTCTACCTGTCTATGTGCCAGTTTCTATATCTGTCTATGTGCCAGTCTCTCTACCTGTCTATGTGCCAGTCTCTATATCTGTCTATGTGCCAGTCTCTCTACCTGTCTACGTGCAAGTCTCTCTATCTGTCTATGTGCCAGTCTCTCTACCTGTCTATGTGCCAGTCTCTCTACCTGTCTACGTGCCAGTCTCTCTACCTGTCTACGTGCCTGTCTCTCTACCTGTCTGTTCCAGTCTCTCTACCTGTCTACGTGCCAGTCTCTCTACCTCTCTACGTTCCAGTTTCTCTACCTGTCTATGTGCCAGTCTCTACCTGTCTATGTGCCAATTCCTCTACCTGTCTATGTGCCAGCCTCTATATCTGTCTATGTGCCAGTCTCTCTACCTGTCTATGTGCCAGTCTCTCTATATATCTATGTGCAAGTCTCTCTATCTGTCTACGTGCCAGTCTCTCTACCTGTCTACGTGCCAGTCTCTCTACCTGTCTACGACCCAGTCTCTCTACCTGTCTACGTGCCAGTCTCTCTACCTGTCTACGACCCAGTCTCTCTACCTGTCTACGTGCCAGTCTCTCTACCTGTCTACGACCCAGTCTCTCTACCTGTCTACGACCAAGTCTCTCTACCTGTCTACGACCCAGTATCTCTACCTGTCTACGACCCAGTCTCTCTACCTGTCTACGTGCCAGTCTCTCTACCTGTCTACGTGCCAGTCTCTCTACCTGTCTACGACCCAGTCTCTCTACCTATCTACGACCCAGTCTCTCTACCTGTCTACGACCCAGTCTCTCTACCAGTCTATGTACCAGTCTCTCTACCTGTAAATGTGCCAATATCGTATCCATCTAATTTACTATGTATTATTTAATCTACATGTTTATATACCAGTATCCCATTCTCTGTGTCTAAGTGCCAGACTTTCTTCATGTCTACTGTCTACGTGCCCGTATATCGATATATGTGACAGTAAATTTACCTCTCTATCTGTGCCAGACTCTCTGGCTGTCTATATGCCTCTCTATCTATATCCCCATCACTCTACTTAGACACACACACGACCGCAGACACACTTGGAATAATTCTGTTGTGTCACGTGATTTGTGCCTATAATTCCAGCCACCGGCTCAAGTGCAACAACGGTAAATGCATCTACGACAGACGGAAGTGTAACGGCAATGATGACTGTGGAGATAATTCTGACGAAGACAAAGTCAAATGCAGTGAGTACTCCGACATTTACTCACGTTTTTGTTTATGTATCCTGAACACTTTATTTCTATTATTGGTCACATTTTATACAAATTCTTCCAGACCTGGGGAGGGGGGGGGTTTACCAGGGCATGTAGCGTCCCGCCCGGGGAGTACTCTGAAAATACAGTCCGATCACCATGACGAAATACAGAACAAAAACAAACCAACAACTAAAGCAAACAAAACCCTGGAGAGATTCCCTTCGTCCACCCACCCCCCTTCCCCTGCATAAGTTATGCTAATGATTCTAGACTTTTCTTATGCGTTCATGTTTTCTTAGTTATGTTATGTTCAACCCGTATTGTAAATTTGTGTACATTTGTATTCAAACTCAGATTTCTATTAATATTTCCTATGGCGGTGTATTCTAATGTACAGCACAGAACACCGTAACAGATTCATTGATCCTGAGACTTATAGTATTCTCGTCAACTGTGCCAATACTTTGTAATTTTGTTTTTTTAATGAAATTAATAAATATAACGTCCATATATTAAAATAATGTTTGTATTAAACTCACATTTTTCTGTGTTTGTTCATATACATTTTTCATTTATATTCTAATATATTAGGGTGACAAAATATCAAAGTGTTCGAAATTGAACTCTCAACCCTTTATAGCGTTCTTTTTAAAGAAAAAATAAATTCTGCAAAATATTATTTAAATATTTTAATATTTAGAGGTTGCTTAATGAACTTGAAATTATCTTATTTAAGCGGCAACAAAAAATAACAAGAATGCATTTTTTTTTCTAATACAAACTTTTAATTATGTTATTCAAATTAAGTGTTATTTATCAGTGGCGTAGCTAGGGTGGGGGGAGGGGGGTCCAAATTTGAACGTCCCCCCGGGCCCCCGCTTGAGGGGGGCCCCCAAACGAGTTTCCAATTTTTTTTATTATAACACTAAATTTTAAATACTAGCTGTTATCTCATGTCGTGATATCGTATGTTAAATTTGCAGGGGCCCCCAGAAAGACCAAGCCCCCGGGCCCCCAAACCCCTATGGACGCCTCTGTTATTTATATGATTTTATACAATGTTGGATTTCAGAATACTTCACCTGTTGATTGTTCGTGTGTTTTCATTAATGCGTTCTCAATTGTAGACTTTAGCATATCTGGAATTTTTCGTCCACGGTTAACAAAATATATTATCTTTTGTTAAAACTTTTGCATAATCTGAATCGAGTTTCACACCTCTTTAGACTGTATAATTTACAACTTTTATAGAATTAATAATGTTAATAATGTTTTATGTTAGGGGGATAGATATTCTAGCGGCTCATAGGGTCGTATATGTTATATCGCTAAGTATAAGGTCTAGAACGGGGCCCTGAAAATGACATAATTATTAATAAAGCTTATTTACTAAAAAAAACGGTACCCTGGGGAACACTGCTGCCCCGCCCTAACAGAGGGCATGACCAAAATTATTTAAAACAAGTTTATGTTCGGGGGATAGCTGCTCTTTAGGCCCCCAGGGCCGTTTATCTTGTAACCTTTACGTATAAGGTGTAGAACGGGGCCCTGAAAATTATATAATCATTAATTTAGCTTACATTGTAAAAATTGTACCCTAAGAAACACTGATGCCCAGCACTCAAATATATGACCAAAATTATTTGAACCAAATTTATGTTTGGGGATAGATATTCTAGGGGCCCCTGTGGTCGATTTTTTTGTACCGCTACGTATAAAATTTAGAATGGAGCCTTGAAAATAACATAAGTGCAGGGCCTTAGTTTTTCTGAAGGTACTGTTTATTCCGTTTAGAATTCCCCCCCCCCCACACTTAACCGCCCCTTACCTTCATGGCAGGTGAAACTTTCATCTCGTACTTGACAATGTTGATTACATAACCCAGGCTCATGGTCTGGTCTCAAGCTAAGCTCCCAACCTAGATAGCATAGAAAGCGTAATCACCTCCCCCCGCGATTATCACCCACTACTCACCTGACTTTTGTGTAGTCATATTAAGTGTAGATCAGAGAAAGATGCAGTAGTATAGCTCTGACAGGCTTAGAGTAGACATAGGTAGTTTAAAGTAGTTTGTTATAGTAGAAGTAGATAGAAGATAAGTAAAGTTTTTTTTTTTAAGTTGTATTAAATTGTTTTTTTTACAGTGTACTGCACTGAGTTTGTTTTTTTATAATAGTCTTATAAAATATACTGTAACATATTTAGCAAGTCTAAAAATAACGTTACAATTTCCATATAACCGGTATTAATAATTATGTCTTACCGTGCCCCATTCTACACATTAGAAGTAGTGATAACTAATAAATGGCCCATGGGACCTCAAGGGCATCTATCCCCTTAAAATTTAATGGGTTTGATTATTTATTCTTATTCCTTGTTGAGGCTGGGCATCAGTGCATCTTAAGGCACTGATTTTCCTATATAAATCTATGTTAATTATGTTCTATTAGTTCCTCCAATATAAAATGCTAAATTGGCAGCAACATCACCAGAATTCGGTCGTGTTTTTTTTTTTAAAAGTTAAACCGAAAATATACGAAACGAAAGAAAATAGTCCAGAAAAGTGTGATAAATTACATTTTTTTTTTGAGATAAAGTAATAAAAATGGTCTAAAATGGATAATATTGATGGGAAATCAGTAATACTAGGATTTGGTAATGTTTCAAAGGTAAAGTATCAATAATATGTATTAAAATAATTGTGGTGTCTATCTAGTGATATTACCGTCTTTTTAGCTTTTTTTTTGACTGGCTTTTCAAGCAATCAACATTTTTTCTTTAGTTTGGTTATCAACATTGTTGCTGGAAAAAAATAGAGACTCACCAGGTCTTCAGTTAAATACTAAAAATGTCATGCAATGGTTTTGAAGGCAGATTTAGCGAGTTCTTTGTGAAACATCTTTAAAATTATTCAATTTCTTAATCAAAGTCAGTTCCTTGTGAGGAGCAGATGAAGAGATGGGACCCCGAAAGCAATGTTCCATGTAAATCAAAATTTAAAAATCGAAAATCGTACATTTTTTTCTTCATTTTTTGTTAAATGAAATTGATGTCGAAACAAGTAAAATTTAATAGAGTACAGTCAGTACAGTGAGACTACAGTGCTTTCGCCATACATCATGCTTGGTGCATAGCTCCAGGAGTATGGAAAGTTATTCTGCTTTGGCCTGGAGGAATTTCTCCTAAAAAAATTATCGACAGTTGCTAAAATTCTCTGTAATCGTCGTGAAGTTGTTTTGTTCCTTGCAGCATATTTACGGTTAATTCTACTGCTGATGGTACAGGCGAACCGTAAATGTTGAGATCTGCATCAGTTAATTGCCTTGATTCATAATTAATTTACTCCACTGATCACGAAATAGTTCAAACAGCTTAATCTCTGGACCAGAAGATGATACAAAACATGTTTTGTAAACATGGGATAAAATCCCGTCATGAACATAGTGTCGACAGTGTAATAAAGATTTTCCAATTAATTTCTCCAGTGCCATAATTTTGTCATTTGAAACGTTCCGATCTTTTAAAGCTTGTCCAATGATGCAATACTACAGTGGGTGTTCTGAATTTCGGCAAACTTATTTTGTGTTTTAACTTATTAATTTTCCCAAAAATAAAAACATTTGTATTATGTATGATGACTCATAAATTAAACAAAAAAATAAAATATTGATAACATTCTCAACCTAGTTATTAAAATAGAAGAGATGAATATGAAAAACATATCAAAATGTGGATTTGAGTAACCTTGCTAACTCAAACTGCGTTGAGCAACCCCCTAAACATCAACGGATTGTCTCACAAAATTCCCTATATTTTTTTTTTCATTAAATGGAACCAAAAAAAAGGTTGCGAGCATAAAAAAAAGAATTATTTTTACAATGCATTTGTTGTCATCATAATGTACATATATACATTTATTATATATATATATATATATATATATGTATGTATATATATATATATATATATATATATATATATATATATTAGGGTGATTCAAAACAATTTGGTAAAAAATAAAATTTTGAATTTAACTTTGGGCACCCCCCAGAAATGTTCCAATATATGAAAAAAAAAATTCAGTAAAAATTTTTAATTTTTTGGACAATATTAAGAGGTTGCTACCGCCATGTTTAGTTTTAACAAATAATAATAATGAAAAAATCAGTATATTCATTACCTGTTAAACAAATCTAAAGTTATTTTACTTGTTTAATAAAAAGTATACAAACAATAAAATTAATAATTAAAATCTTGGTTCAACTGCACCAATGTTGACTTGCTTCTATCTGGGCAATTCTGTCTATACTGTTTCACAACCATCAGCAGGTACTGTTTATGTTCTTTATTGTTTGTGTGAAGTTAGTTGTACTCTTACATAAGAGCTACTCCAAGTTCTGCTGTCATTCACAACTCTGAGAGAGGATAGTTCAGCTTTTGCTTTTTTGAAGGTTTCATTGGTCTCCCAACTATCTGGATCACTGCTCAAAAATTCAGATGACATTCCAAAAATGGCAAAAAAACGAAAGATTTATCTGAAACAAAATCAAGTTCTTTGAATTCCATCAGAGATTGATCAATTGTTGGTTTTTTCAACGAGCCAGGTAAACCATTTGTTTTCAAACATTTCACCATTTTCTGTTTTATGTCAAGTGGTACTTCATTATCAAAAAAAGCCAATTCAACAAGTTCTTCTGATAAATACCAGAGGTGTCTGAAATATGTGAATCAGGATAGCTGCAAGCAAATGCATACATGATACAATAAGTTTTATAATATTAACAACTTCACTATTCACTTGGCACATTAAATTACTTAGTCCAACTAATGTTAACCCTAACCTTTGTAGGCTCGTGATAAGCTAGAGATCATTTTGAGGAGCTAAAATGGCTGATGGTGCTATAAACCAGGATCTTGTAAAAATTCTTGTGGTAAAAATGCATATGTTTCTGAGACCCAGTTCTTCTTTTGCCGTGAGTCGAAATTGGGCCCGAAATAGCCATATTTTGAGGGCATATATGGCTTTGGCCATATCTTTTGCTGGAATTCCTCCAAGATAAATAATGACTAAGTCAATTAGCTTTCGATAAACGTCACGGGGTTGAAAAGTTGTGATCTGTTTTTGTGCAAATTCGATAATTTCTTCAGCAATGTCAACAACGACTGATGTACTAGACTCATCTGTTAAAACAGCCTGAAATGTTCATTTATCAATGAGTGGCCAGTGTTCTTTAAACCGCTTAAAGATTTTTATGTCTGGACGACCAAATGAATGCTTCACACCTGCTTCCAACATAATTTCAAGCATATGATGACGACAGGCCTGCCACAACATTTCCTTTTGCATCATTCGCTCCAGTAGGACACATGCTCCATTGAATTTTGCTCTACTACTGGACATCTTCATTAAACTAGTTGAAACGATTTTAAAAGATTTTAAATACAAAAATTTTAATGAGTGATATTATAATATTGATTTTGTGTAAACGCTGCCAAAGAAATTAGACAAAAAAATTAACAAATAATAATTAATAGCAAAGATTAAAATTAACTGAAATAAATAAGGGTGGCATTGTATCTTCATCATTTCACACAATTAATAAAATGTTTTGGGCATAGTCAGTCAGGCAGTCACGTTATTACCAACAAGGAGTAAAATAATTGAAATTTGTAAAATTCACAATGTGGTAGCAACCATTCAACATGTGTTGTAAAAATTTTACTGATTTATTTTTTCATATATTGGAACATTTTTAGATGGTGCCCCATGAAAAATTCAAAACTTCATTTTTTTGAATCACCCTAATATATATATATATATATATATATATATATATATATATATATATATATATATATAAATATATATATACAGGGAAATTAGATACACAGCTATTTCCCTGATGGAATGCGATAGATAGATAGATAGATAGATAGATAGATAGATAGATAGATAGATAGATAGATAGATAGATAGATAGATAGATAGATAGATAGATAGATAGATAGATAGATAGATAGATAGATAGATAGATAGATAGATAGATAGATAGATAGATAGATAGATAGATAGATAGATAGATAGATAGATAGATAGATAGATAGATAGATCAGTTTTGTCTAGTACTCACATCGAACGACTCACCTTGACAGTTGCAGTTATTTATCTACTTACTTTTGCTACGGTGAGTTACTTGATTTTTTTATTTTTTGATCGGGAATTTTTTGTTAATTTTAAAAAAGTTTTAATTATAATCATAGATAGTTGAAAGATGCAAATAGGCAGATACATGTATACGTTATCTAATTTATGGTGTACTGGTTTTTGATACTTGACATTTAAGCGATATCATCATCAAAAATACAATTTTTTTTTATGTAGGGGAAGGTACTCTAAACCAAATTTTAAAAGCAAACATTTCACGTTTTTGTCTCCACTTTTATATAAATTAAGAACTCAACAATTTACACGCATCGATAAGTACATGGCTTTTTTGTTTTACGTGAACTATTACAATTTTGGTGTTTCTAGTATTTTTATCGTATTTTAAATTTTATGAGGGCTGGTATCATTTCTTTTTATATTTTTTTCATAACCTTCACAGTTTAATTGTATACATACTCATATAGTAAGAATAATTGACATACATTTTTGAAAGGTCTAAGCTGCGATTTCCATGTTGAAACGAGTAGCTCTCTCTCTCTCTCTCTCTCTCTCTCTCTCTCTCTCTCTCTCTCTCTCTCTCTCTCTCTCTCTAACAGGAAATATAATCGATTGAGTGGTGCCAATAAATGTATCGATACATTAGACTGAGATACTTGTAATTTTAAAAAAAATTAAATATGCAAAAGATTTGCAAGAAGATTTTTTTTACAATGCATTAAAGTATGGCTGTTAAATTTGTTGCTCTTATTGTTGTTAATTATGACACCAATGACACCAGCGCAAAGCATGACACAAAACATTAAAAGATCCCGTCACGTGGCATTCACATAAAGGGACCCCGTCAAGGTATCTTTGCCATGGGCCCCCAGTACTCTATGAGGGGCACTGTACATGAGACACTGATACATTGAACGTAACAGTACATCTAGGTATTGTAGATAAAAGTTGTATCCAGTTAAACAATGTGCTAGATACTAAGAAATATCAACACAGTCTGTTACACCTGATTGGTCTGTTAATCTGTTTGGTCTGTTATATCTGTTTGGTCTGTTATATCTATTTGGTCTGTTATGTCTGTTTGGTCTGTTATATCTGTTTGGTCTGTTATATCTGTTTGGTTTGTTATACCTGTTTGGTCTGTTATATCTGTTTGGTCTGTTATATCTGTTAGGTCTGTTATATCTGATTGGTCTGTTATACCTGATTGGTCTGTTATATCTGTTTGGTCTGTTATATCTGTTTGGTCTGTTATATCTGTTTGGTCTGTTATACCTGATTGGTCTGTTATATCTGATTGGTCTGTTATATCTGTTTGGTCTGTTATATCTGTTTGGTCTGTTATATCTGATTGGTCTGTTATACCTGATTGGTCTGTTATATCTGTTTGGTCTGTTATATCTGTTTGGTCTGTTATATCTATTTGGTCTGTTATGTCTGTTTAGTCTGTTATATCTGTTTGTTCTGTTATATCTGTTTGGTCTGTTATATCTGATTGGTCTGTTATATCTGTTTGGTCTGTTATATCTGTTTGGTTTGTTATATCTGTTTGGTCTGTTATACCTGATTGGTCTGTTATATCTGTTTGGTTTGTTATATCTGTTTGGTTTGTTATATCTGTTTGGTCTGTTATATCTGTTTGGTTTGTTATATCTGTTTGGTCTGTTATATCTATTTTGTCTGTTATAACTGATTTTCTGTTATATCTGTTAGGTCTGTTATATCTGTTTGGTCTGTTATATGGCATGTATTGTATACAACGGATTTTTTCATTGCTTTCTAGTCTATTGTTGATAGACAAAGTGTTTAGTTTTGTTTTCTTTTGTTGTTGTTGTTGTTTTAGCTTTTGTTGTAGCTGTTGTCGTTTTTATTGTTGCTGCTGCTGCTGTTGTTACTGTTATTGTCGTTGTTGCTATTGTTGTTTTAGCTGTTGTTGTTTTTGCTGCTGCTGTTGTTGTTACTGTTGTTGTTGCTGTTGTTGTTGTTGCTGCTGCTTTTGTTACCGTTTTTCATGTTGCTGCTGTTGGTACTGTTGATGTTGTTGCTGCTGCTGTTTTTACTGTTGTTGTTGCTGCTGCTGTTGTTACGTTGTTGTTGCTGCTGTTGTTACTGTAGTTGTTGCTGCTGTTGTTGTAGCTGTTGTTTTTGTTACTGCTGCTGTTGTTACTGTTGATATTGTTGTTGCTGCTGTTGTTACTGTTGCTGCTGCTGCTGTTGTAGCTGTTGTTGTTTTCTAGCAATATTTAACATTTTCAGAAATAAGCAACAATGACAATATTTAATACATTAACTTCCCTTAGTCAGACTTTGTATCATCACGTTTATAAGATTAGGTGGGGGGCAGTGATGTTAACAAGGACACAAAGTGCAAGGACCAGGACCAGGACAAGGACACAAAGTACAAGGACAAGGACAATGACTTGCCTGCCAAGGACCAGGACAAGGACAAGGACTTTGCATCAAGGACCAGGACAATGACAAGGACTTTGCATACAAGGACTAAAACAAGGATTTCATAAAACAATAAAATCCAATATTTCTTTAACAACAAAATTTATTTAAATTTCATGTATATACATGTAATGTAGTGCATTCAACAAAATCATAATGTTAGTCAATGTCAAGCGTTACACTTGAGGAACACAAGTGCCTCCAATAGTGAATCACGCATACGAGCTCTGTGTAAAAACAATCCACTTTGTGAAAAGACTCGTTCCACTAGAGCTGAACTTGCAGGAGCGCAAAACAGTCTCGCCAGCAATGGCTGCAGCAATGAAAATTCCGGTTTCTTATATATGTCTGACAGTTTGCACTCGTCTGCATTAAATGATGATGAATTTATAACTTCCATGTAATTCTGCAGCTGTTTCTCACTCTTAACAGCTGCATTTTCTACAGTAGTCTCCAACTTGTTTTTATAATGTGAAAAGAGGGAGACTCTGGCTTTTTTCGCAGAAGGTTGACTTTCCGAGGGAGCTGGAGTTGACTTGTGCGACTCGGCTGATGTGGAAATAGAAGATGCTGGTCGGCAAACAGTGAGCTCAGACTGCAGCATTGCTGTAAAAAACAAAAAACCGTTTACAACTATGTACAATTATACACATATGCATTAGGTAAACATTTTGCTTTAATTAAAAAAAATTAGTGACTAGCACTGGCCAAGTGGTTACTAGGAGCAATGAATGAATAACGTTTTGAAAAAAATTGCCATAAACAACGACACAAATTTACAACTCCAGCATTGCACATTAACTGCCAAACAATCATAAAAAATAAAATCATCAACTTACCAGTTATTCGATGTCGTAGATGTCTCTCACATCTTGAGGTCCTGGGTGGTCAGCAAGCCAGTGAAAAGCATATTGGGTGTCTGCTGCAGATGCTAAGATAAAAATACTGTTGTCAAATGCCAACGACTTTGAAGTTTGTTGACGAGTCAAGTGATTTGTCACATCAAGACACTTGAACAGCATGAAAAACCTTTCATCCAACTGGCAAAGAAGTTCATTTAGGACAGAATGGTGGTACGTAACTTTATTCAGCTGCTGAGAAAGAAAGCGGCGAAGGCTGAAAATGGTCGGGACCACACAACTAATTGCAACCATTTTCTCTCCCTGTGCAATATCTGTCGCCTGTGCAAATGGAGCTAGAACATCAACAAGTTCTTGGATTTGTCCATATTCCTTGGCTGTCATTATAAGATTTTCATGTGATGTTTGTCGCAGCAAATCCATCAATTTTGCCTGGTCCAAGTCGACAACTGCTTCCAGCTGTTTATATACACTGTTCCAACGAGTGTCGTTTGTTGCTGGAATTAACTTTACCATATTTCCACACTTGAAAATGTCCTCAAAAGCCGTTCGAAATAATGCACTTTGATGAACAAAATTGGCTAATTTCGAAATTTTTGAGAGTGCTGATCTACAGCTGGTGGTCTTCTCAAGGCCACCTCGCACAACCAGCTGCAGTGAATGACTGAAGCATGCAAGTCGGCTTCCAATTTCAGTCAGTGAATCAGTTTCCTCATCAGGCAAATCCTCCCACAGCTGATCATCATCAACATATGTGTCCACCAGTGATATTTCAGGTCTAAAAATAATTTCAATTCTTATTTTTATTCTATTCGCTGTAATTAATTTCTATTCTTATTCTTATTCAAGTTCTGAAATAATTTCAATTCTTATTTTTATTCTATTCGCTGTAATTAATTTCTATTCTTATTCTTATTCAAGTTCTGAAATTATTTTAAATTATTATTCTTATTCAAGTTCTGAAATATTTATAGCTATCATATAGATAGTTGCTGCTATCGAGTATCAACTATCAAGTTCTACATTTTTACAATCAACATTATCTACATAAGAAATTAAAAATGAATCAGCTGGTCATCAGACACTATGTTCCAACAGTTTGAGTTTTGAGTTATCAGTGATAAAATAAGAACAAGCTTATCACAGTTGAGCAATGTTCTTGTTTAATTTCAAAAAGACCCTCATTTCAAGGAATTTTTGCATTCTATTTCGCCTCCCAGTGGTTAACATTCCACACATAGAAAAGATTCGTTCTACGTATGCCTGCGAAGCAGGTGCCGTTAACAAATCCTCAGCGAATTTTGACAGTTTGCTGTAAGTTGCTTTTCTGTTGTGCCAGAATACCAGAGAATCCGTTGTCGTTGTACAAGTATTCCTGTCTGTAGTGTCTGTTATATACCGATTCAACTGACATTGTACAGTGTCCGGACTTCTAGATGCAGTTGGTGATGAAGTTAAGGCATTTTCAACAAGCCGGGTAGCGAGAAACTTGAACCTTTGCAGTGCTGGAGGAGGTGAAGATAAACCAGGTTCCAATGGAATCTCAGATGAAGATGAGGATGACTCTGAACCAATTAGGGTATAGATGATCATTTTTGCAGCATTTAAAAGTGGTGACAAGTCAGGTGAGAAAAGAACATCAGCAAGGCTAGGATCAAGTAGGCATGCAGCAGCAGGCAAAGGATTAAAACTGATACATTCAGGATTAAAAATGAATTCAAATCTGCTTCTAAAATCACGCAGAAGCTTGCTTGTTAGGATCTTCGGTGCTGGGGACTGTTCAAGATGACATTCCAGATTTACCAGTGATGGGATGATAGTAGACAGTGATTGGGTGTCGGACTGCAGAATATCCGTCTGTACCGCAAATGGTTCCAGCAGGGTGACAACCTCTTCAAGCCTCAGCCATTCACTTGGAAGCAAGGAATCCATGCCTGCAATATGCCAGAAAGATAAAACTTCAATGGGACCAAAAGAAAGTCTGTTACCCAGTTTGTCAAGCATACATTTTAGTTTAAAACTTGAAATCACAATGACGGAATTTACAAAATGTATGAACAAACAAAAAAGACAGAAGTTACAGAACAAACAAAAGTAATATTATACAAAGAATTACAAGATACATTCCTTACCAAGGCCAGTCAGAATCTCGTTAACTGCGTTCTTGATTGTGATTAAACGTTTGATCATGGTATAGGTGCTGCTCCACCTTGTGACACAGTCAGAAATAACTGTTTTTCCACAAATTTTTATTAACTTCTCTGTAGCAGCACCTGATTTTCTGATGCGACTGACGAGATTACGAGTCTTGGCTAGCAGGACATCGTAATGGCTGTAAACTGGTTTGATTATGAGCTGTAAAGTATGTGCCAAACATGCCAGCCGTCTTAGCGGCACGTGTTCTGGAAGATCAAGTTTGTCTTCCTCGTTTATATTCTCAGGAGCATGGCCATCATCACCATCTGAACTTTCTGAAGTGTTACTGGTTTCAACTGCTTCATCCTCAACGTCGCTTTCTGACTTGGTTATCATTTTGTTCCTGAAATAAGACGAACATATAGCCTTGAACAATTATCTACAATTTACTATGAACCCAGATTTTTTTTCCATTTCATCAGTTCAATAATCAATACTAAAATTTTTGTGAGTAAATTGACCACGAAAACAAAAGAATCTAACACCAAATGAGGAGGGGACGGATGGTCGTGCGGTAACGCGCCCGACTGTCGACCTGAAGGTACCTGGTTCGATCTCCGGTGAGGACCAAGGAAATTTTTCAGGTCTTGGCTCAAGTTCCCGATATATCTCCCGTGGTGCCTCCATGGCCATTGCACTATCGGCTATGGTGGGGATGAAAGAAGGGCACCATAAAACCGTCCCATTAGTGGTTTATAGGATCTAAGGGATTTCATCTCATCCTTACAGGGACTTTACACACATCACCAAAAGAAGAAGTATTTTACCACTTAAGCCGATCTCAAAATTTATAAACCAATAAATATGACCAATAAAACTTTCTCAGGAGCTATATTCCATAATGTGAGACTGCTGTCAAGACATGCTGCCAGTCTTTCACCGGTGTGAAATCTCGGTCAAATTCAAAAAAGCATGAATCGGAGTAGACATTTCTGGGTCAAAAAAACATGCTGAAATTCCAACGAATGAAGATGACAATCCTGGCTTCGACCATCCATCAAGGCATATGGTTATCCAGCGTGCTCGATCAAGTAAGGCCCTCATGCAAACCGACTTCAGAGTGAACTGTTCAGTAAATTTCTTGTTCATTGTCGACGACGCTAGAAAGCAATAAACATAAATATCTTAAAGAACAGTGGTGGCTAATATTGTGACATTGTTTATTTGACAAAGTCCATAGTTAAAAAAATTACAGCCAAGCCAGAATCTAAGATATGTTTAAGATATAAGCTATGTATAAAGCTGTTCATAAAGAATATGAAATTATGAGTTTATGAACTGCTAAGTACTTAACACTTAAAAAACTAACCAGGAAGAAGGAACTTTGGATCAAGTGTTTTAATCATGTGTCTGAATGACGGCTTGTCAACCACTGTGACCGGATAGCAGGTGTCTATCAACATGTCCATCACACTGGACAAACGCTGTTGATACTCCTGAGACTCTGTTGACCAGGATACGATTTTACGTTGAACGCAATCAGCCAATGTCTGAGTCGCATTTTTGCAGACCGTCGTTTTCTTTGGTTTTGTCTTTAATGATCTCGCCTCGGTTGCTTTAACATACTGCTCATACTCCTGCTTATGTAATCTGCGGAGATGCGACAGCATATTTGTACTGTTTTTACCCGCCAACAAAGCACCACACTCGTTATTAGTCTTCTCAATAACAACTTTACATTTCACTTTCCCTTCCTGCTCCATATATGTAAAGTAATCCCATACCAGACTCTCCTTCTTTCTTCCAGCTAACATCTTTGATAATGAACTCATTGTCCTCAAAAACAAACTTTACTCGTCCAAAACAAATATAAATCGAATAAATAAACCGGCGAAAGTTTTTGAACCGGAAGTAACCGATCATGAAGAAATGCGAATCTTTAGCGCTTTTTACTACAATACAAATTACGGATTTTGACGGAAATGACTGGACGAATGCGTCAACACGAAAACACGGAATTCGGCGCAAATGGCGGAACATATTCCACGCGATATTCGTTCAATAATAATTTTCGTTATTATTACTATTCTATTCATGAAAATTAATTTTTATTTCTATTCTATTACCGTTCTCAAAATAATTTTTGTTCTTATTTTCGTTATCGTTAACGAATTTCAATAATTTTCGTTCTTATTCTTATTCTCGTAAACGTAAATATCACTGGTGTCCACTGGAGGCGTTTCTTCTTCAGATGATGGGAAAAAAGACACATGGCTTTCAACATATTGCTCGCGTTATCAGTAATCACGTGCCTAACTTTTCCATTCAGACTGAAATCATTCACTATTCGATCGAGTGCTTCACTAATTAATTGACAGGTGTGTGATCCACGAAAAGCTGAGAATGCCAACAGCTGAGAGAATAGATCCCCGTACAGCACACTCTGCACTGCCACACCAAGGTATGAATGGCACCGACGGTCTGTCCAGATATCAGCAGTCAGTGCCACATCTGTGCAGCCCTTCAGCTTGACCATCAACTTAGCCTTTTGCTCCTCGACTGACTTTGGAATAACTGAATATGACAAAGTTTGCCGACACGGAACCTGGTATCGTGGATCAACAACTTGTAAGAACTGGCTAAACTGGGGGCTGTCAATGGCTGAAATTGCGATACCCAAGCCAACAATCAGATTATCAATAATCGATTGGGTGATGACTTTCTGCCGACTGCTGCTGGCACCATATGTTGTAGAACCACCCGCATTTGAATTAGAGGGACTACTTGTGAAATCTGTGATTTGTGACTGATCAGATGTTGTTGGTCGAGACGTTTCTCTTTGGTAAGATTTGTACTTATCCTCGGTTGGACAGATGTCTGTTGAGTTGAATATAAAAATATAAAATTTAAGCCTAAAAAAGTTCTACACAGGCAACGTGTACAGTATTTTCACGTATATAACGCGCGCGCTATACACGATTTTACAAACAGCGCAACCCTCCTGCGCATTATCTACGTGTGCGCGTTATCTAAGGCGACTACATATATTCTTCAATCCAAATACTTAATGTATATTGTTTTTAATTACTTCTGTTGATAAACTATTGCTACTGTATGCTTGAATTTTGAACATTGTTTGCGATAATACGGTATTTTCCGTATACGGCGTAATTAAAATTATTAAGAACATGTAGCAAGACTACTAAAATGCGTAATACTACTAATTAAAAAATCTGAAAAAATTACTACTGAGGCTAAACAAAGCACACTTACTTTGTAAATCCTGAAGTCACGTTGATATTGTCTTGAATTATTTTGCGACAAATGCAACATTTTGCACTCCACTTATTTTTAACCTTATTTTCACTAAAGTCGGTATAGGGGTCATTCCATGTCAAATCAACCAGTTTTTTGACAATTGTTCACCCGACCCTCTCAGATCTTCCTGAAATTTTTATGGCTTGTGGTAAATTTAAAGTTGAGTAATTCCTGAAAATTTCAGGCCATTTTGTCAAAAAGTTACCGAGATATGATTTTTTAAAGTTTTAAGGGTAGTCACGAGTTCGCGTGACATTTACCTTTTCGCGATATTTGAACGTGAATATTTCAAAAACTAAAAGAGGTATACAGTTGAAAATTTCAGTATATACTCATTGTTTTATCTTGAGTTAAATGATGTATTTATCTTAAGTGTAGCTTGCACACAGAACGCCCTAAAAAATCCCAAACATTGCACTTCAGACAGTTTTCATCAATATTTGACCCGGTATAGCCAAGAACCTAAAAGACATGAAATGATGTTTGTTATACAATTAGTAAG
Organism: Bulinus truncatus; assembly: GCA_021962125.1. Lineage (NCBI taxonomy): Eukaryota > Metazoa > Mollusca > Gastropoda > Planorbidae > Bulinus > Bulinus truncatus. The sequence continues at coordinate 610,658 of JAGDYQ010000330.1, forward strand.
TACCATATATTTGTTTATTATTTCGATAGAGAATTCCTGTTAATCAATAGCAGTGTACTCATGGTGGGCCCTTTTTAGCATCATGGTCGTCCTTTTTTGCACGCATTGCGACCCCCAGATGACCATGTGGACAGTAATTCACACTTTTCATATTTTGCACACTTGTTAGCCTTAGCAAGTACTAGCTATGATGAAAATTTCATGGTGGTGTCTTAACGCCTTCTTGGTAAAAATCTGCATGAAATTGCATGATGTATACACTATTACTGAATATTGCGTAGCAAATTTTTCAAAAAACTAAAAGAGATATAAGGCTGAAAATTTCAGTATTTACTCATTGTTTTATACTGAGTTAAATGATGTATTTATCTTAAGTGTAGCTTGCACACAGAATGCCCTAAAAAATTCCAAACATTGCACTTCAGACAGTTTTCATCAATAATTAACCCCGCACGCTACGGGCCTCATTAACGTGTATTATGTTAAATCAGCATAGCAATGAAATGTCAATCAAATTTTATGAAAAAATAGTTAGTTTTAAGTTACAAAATCAAATTACAGATTGTTTGTTTTTATCAACCATACAAGCAACCATGCAAGGCGGATATCAGCGTATGCTCATTATGCTGCCAATGCAGTTAACTAATGGTATCTTTATCTATGTACACACAGTCTTACTATCAAACAGTTTCTTGTAATTGGCAAAATGCACATCATCATAGCAATACTGTCTTGATGAGCTGCCAGACAACATTGGTGGTGGAAGATTGCACAGTACATTAGTGAATGGTATCCAGCAGATATCGTCACGACTAGGCCAAGTTAATCTGTTTGTAGGTGTTCTGTTTATGAACTTGACCAATATATCTTGATGTTCAACAGAGTGTTCTGTTATGCACCCAATAAACCAATCAGTGTTATAAACAACAGCCACAAACTGTCCTGGATGCTGATCAGCAATGCTTGGTGCCGGTTCAACTACCCGTCAGGTTCTTGTGACAACTTGACGACCGTATCACAGTTATCACATGACAACCTGCATATCTTGAGTTTTTTTTCACTTACCGCCACAAACCGGTGGTGTGACCGTGTACCAGGAACGGTTTGAATGGAAGCAGATCGTTCAACCAAACAACTACGATGCACTTTAACGTCATCCTTTGCTGCAAAAAAGATATGAATTCCCGGAACGTTTTTTTTTTGATTGCCCAATCGTACACCTGATGTGGGGTTAGTTTTTAATGTTCCAGAGTTGCCTGCAAACTTGCTCTTGTTACTAGCCTCTTTACTGTGCCACCAATACCATCCCAAGGACTTTTTCCATGACTGGTAGCAAAAAATTTCCACTCTGCTTCACTGCCGAAATCTGTTTTATGCAGATTCTTGAAGTTTTTATATTGTGCTGCTGCCCCATTACTGAAGTAAACTTAGTTGGCCATGTTACGTAACCTAAGGTTATGGTCAAGCTCCCAACTTACTTTGTTGCCCGTAATGACACATGCATAGAGAGCATGATCACCCCCTACCCCCCGACCTTTATAAAGTTAAGTTAAAATAAGTTAATATTAGAGCTGCTGTTCGATTAAAAAAATTGATCGAAATAACCGCATGATTAAAAATTTTAATCGCAAATTAACGCACATTTTAATCGAAACAATACAATACATTTGTTTGTATTCAAACTAGTATGTCATAATATCGTATCATAAAATTGGCATAATAAACAAGTCAGATTAATTTACGAAAGAGGTATAATTAATTGTTACAGATGTATTAAGCATTAGCATATATGTCTATTGAATAAGTTATTGAGACCAGTTTATTGACATGTATCAATCACGTCAAGCGATGCGAATTGTTTTCTTTTTAATCATCAACAGTGCTAAATATGTGTTTTTCTCGTGCTGTCATTTACAAACTAATGACGTATGTCAATCCATGTTCCCCCTTCCCTGTCATATTTTGCAACACTTCGCCGCCATACTAAGTCTTGTTTACCCTACCCTCCAGTAACGTACATACCCCCACCACTTACCATCCCAAAAAAATACACACGTCATTTATATCTCATATGTGCTTTTTCTTTCATAACATAATAGTATAGCCAGAGAGTAGATGCTCACTTTATTATTAACGCGTTTTTTTATTCCCCCCCTTTCCCAACCCAGTTACATTTTTGACACTTAGCAGCCTCTCCCCACCCCACAAAGATGACGATCACTTAAGGCTTACCCAACCGCCGTACACCCTCTGTCCCATAACAAATTTACACAAGACCCACTGTTTCCAAATCATGGCATCTGTCAATCAAGCTTTCTAGCTACGCCAGATGTTAACTAATTGTATCATTCAAGGTCATATATTAGAATTAAGAAATGACAATCCTATTGTTTCAAGGTCATATTGCTGATGTAATTTTATGTAGACGTGACCGTTTTAGTTTTCGGGTTTTTTTTTCCTTTTTTTAAAAAATCTTGTATGATCTGGTTATAGAATTGGGTTATTTACTAATTTTCTTTTCTGCAATAACAGGATTTTGGTAAAATTTAATGCATATAGGTCTTTGTGTTAAATATGTAATCACATATTTTTAACGCATCAATTACACTTTAATTACATTAATCAACATCCCTATATAAAATGTTAAATTTAACTCAGTATCACAATAATTCTGAAAATTTCAACCAGTCTCGTGTACAGATGTATGTATCAATTAAGTCTAGACACTTTCTGATTACAGTATCTTGTATATGAAACTATTAGTGCAGCTGTGGCAGACGTGACCGGTTAGATACTGTATTATCAAAATGCAATACAAAATTACGCGCAAAAAATATGATGATACACAATTTCTAGCTTAAACGAGTTCTTTATACATTTGTTGTTTTTTATCGTCAACAATACACTGTAGTACCTCCACCAATACACTACAGTATATAATGTAAACTACTGAGAGACTTTTTTTTTACATCAACCGGGAAGGGAGCGTAAGGTTTATTGTCGAAAGGCTATATAACAAAAACATCGTCATTTTATATTATAGGGCTTTAGTCAACATACCTGGGTATGAGGGTGTGTGCGAAATGCGACAGGGTAAGGGTGGTAGATCTACTTCATAAGTGAACAGACTTTAACTTCAAATCATTGAGTAAAAGTATGTTATTTTTCGACGTGGTGAACTCCTAAGAATTTTGTTCAAATTAATGCATTTAGGTGTTGCGTTAAAAATTTTAATCGCATTTTTTTGACGCGTTAATCGCAAATTAACGCAGTTTAATCAGCAGCCCTAGTTAATATACATTAGATGAGAGAAAGATGTAGTAGAGTATAGCGCTGACAGGCCTAGAATAGATATAGGTTTTGTAGTCTGTCATAGTAGAAATAGTTATGAGATCTTTAAATAAGCAAAGTTGTATTATAGTTCTATTAAAGTATTTTTATATTGTGTACTGCACTGAGTTCTGTTAAATAAATAAATATATATATATATATATATATATATATATATATATATATATATATATATTAGTTCTATAAAATCTGACTGACGTCACGAGGAATATAGTTACATCAATAATAAAAGATAAAGAAGACACGACGAAATGAGTACTCATGTGACCTATTAACAAAGGCTCCAAAAGATCAAATATTAATAAATTGTCATAAATTTTATGAAAGTAAATTTTTCTTATAAAATTAAAAAAGAAATTTCATAATTTTTATTTAAATTACATGAAATCTGAACATACAGTGATATAAAATGAAATAATTAAGAAACCAATGAAAATCTTTTTCGACATTTTTGCATTACATTCATGATGTTTTTGCAAGCAAATATTACGCAAGAAATTCATTTAAAAGTACTTATTCGCTTAGAATCATATCAGAATATATTTGTCAAAGTAAAAAAATGAAATTCACAATAAAAGAAAGCCCAGTCCATCAAAGATGTCAGTTAAAACATTCAAGAAATTACTATACCGTAGTCATGCAATTTCATGCAAATGATTTTTTCACCAAGAAGGCGTAGAAGACACCAACATGAAAATTTTCCTCATAACTAGTACCACATACTCAAGGTTAACAGGAGTGTGCAAATTATGAAAAGTGTGAATTACTGTCCACATGGTCATCTGGGGGGTCTGCAATGATATTGCAAAAAAGGACGACCATGATGCTAAAAAGGGCCCACCATGAGTACACTATTATTGATTAACAGAAATTCTCTATCAAAATAATAAACACATATATGGTACTTACTAAATGTATAACAAACATTATTTTCATGTCTAATAGGTCCCTTGGC